>JACMZG010001914.1:34936258-35036258 GCA_018340805.1 Microvelia longipes
TTGGTAAAAATATATATTTCTGTAATAAATATCTGGTAAAATTATTTTATTTTACACTCAAAATATACAAATTGTACAAACGTAAAACTATCATATTTAATGATTAAAAGACAATATTATTTCTGCATAAAAGTAATCATAATTAATATTTAACACACAAATAGTACAAACGTAAAACTATCATATTTAATGATAAAAACACAACAACAATGTGTGTTTGTGTGTGAAGCTCAAAAATTATGAATGTGTGGTCTATTGTAGAGGATGACCTGAGAGACTTGATCCTGGAATTCTCTGTATCCTTATCAACCTGTATTTGCTGGGGTTTTGGGGAAACTAATTTGTTTTGGAAACTCTGATGAAGGTGATTATTATTGTAATTGGTTATTATTATTATTAAGGTGGTTATAATTATAAAGGGAAGGAGTTTATCTCTGTTGTTTATCCCTGATTACTTAGTTTTTTGTATGATCCTTTTCTACATTTAAATTATTTATGGAGTCCTTAGTTAGTTGTAAAAACTCTAAATCTACAAGGGAATACTGTATTGTAAAAAGGACATTTAAAAATTTGCTAAATAGTACAAGGAAACTGGAAATAAAGCTAATAATAATAATAACTGTTTTGAACATTTCTGTTGGCTAAAACTTATTGGTATTCTGGTAACATAGTATCTATGCCACACGGTTATAATCCATTGACAGCATGGTAAACTAGTGTTCAGGATGCAATGATATTGGCTTGATACAAAATGGTGGGTGTGGTTTCACATCCAGGACTAACCTTATTGGCTCCCATGCTGTTAACTGTTTATATACTATAATATTGAATAGCTATGGACTCTATATTATGTTTATTATCCTTGGTTACTTCTCAGTGGTTAATTTGCCACTAGATAACCTGTTTTACAACTGTGAGACAATTTGCTTTTTGTATTTCTGTTTAGTATGATTTAGCATAAGGTTTTTTTAACATCTTGTAGCCCTGTCATAGGGTTCAGCTGGTAGTCACGACTGGAGTGTCTGCATATCAGGCTGATATACAAGCACTCTAGTCACGACTAGTGAATAAAAGCAATCCCTGCTCTAAGCAACTTTTGTTTTAATAAAAGGGCAATTGCACCATCAACCTGACATGATCCACCCTCTTTAGTTAGAGCAAATATGGCTGACTCGAGGAATCACTTGGTCCTCATTATCCTTATCTATCGTAGTTATTCTGCAATATTTAACTGAGACAGGGAAGGTACTTACCAAGTCAATGTACCCTTTTGATAAAACTTATTTACTAATAGTTTTAATTAGTGTTTACTATTAGGTATAGTTTAATTACAATCATTGTTAATAATGAAGGCAAATCATAAGATTGGTTGTGACTCTGAGTTTTTCTGCCAATACTTGCCATACTAGAGCCTCTGGAAACAAAAGCTATGTGCAGATTAGAGCTGTATTTTAATATTACAATGTAATAGAAACCTCACTATCTAAAATGATCATTAATTATTCATGTAATTTAACTAATGTTTAATAATTGGATAAAACTTAAGTCCTATATAAGACAAACAAATATGCTATTTGACATTTTTGATGGTTTGAAAATCTTATAATTACATAACATGCATTTATAGTAAATTCAAAAGATTTAATTACACTTTAATATAAACTACTTCTACTATTCATACCGTGCATAATGCATTATACATACATTAAATAATTTATGTGCTGCTTAAATCTTCTGTACTCAGTGGTCTCGACCAAATGTTTTAATATATTGTTATTCTTAGATTTTTCAAAATCATCAAAATTCATTGAATTTCAAGATTTTATTAATTTTTTATTACTTCTAAGATTTTTCATAATTCATCATAATTTCAGCACTGCCATTTGTTATCAAAAGAGTAAGCTTAAACATTTTCTTTGAGAAAAACCATTTCCCTTATACATGATTAAATTGAATGATATGACATTTTATAAAATGCTAAACTACACAGTTCCCTTGTTTATTAAACTACTAAATAAACTCATTAGACTTTTAATGATTTTTATGTTTCCAACTTGTTAAGTGTAAAGGTTTTAACACCACTAAGAGACATCAACCACAGTTCTCTAAATATTTGTATGAGGTAACTAGCTTAAATGGCAATATTTTTAAGCCTATTGGTAGGGAAACCTTGTTCTATGATTTGTATCTCGTTCTTGATATAATTATCATTTGGCATCTTGTTGATCTGTCAAATATAACACATCATCGGTGAATACCAGCTTCACACTCAACTAATTAGTACAAGACTATATTGATAATAGCCTGATTATTTATTTAAAATAATTTTACAGGATCAATTAACAAGAGCACTGCTTTTCAACACTTTATTATTAAGGTCCTAATTCAACTGAGGTAGGACTGATAACCTCTTTGGCATTAACTAACATTCTGTAATACTCATTATCTTGTTTTAGATTGCAGAAGAGCTCAAGAATTATGAGGTGGGGTCTATTGCTAAGATTGACCTCAGAGACATGATCCTGAAATTACTTGGAGGAGTCCTCCAGACCTCCTGCCTTGCATCTGGAGGAGTCCTTCAGACCTCCTGCCCTGCTGTATCTGGAGAATTGTGGAGAAAACTGCTTTGTTTTGGAAACTCTGATGAAGGTGATTATTTTTTTTTGTAGTATAATATTATTATAAAGGGAAAGAGTTTATGGAGTTCTTAGTTTTAAAACTATGGCATTTAAAAACTTACTGAATGCCAATAATGTTACATAAAAATTGGAAACAAAGCTTAAAATGTTATCTGTGAATACCAGCTTTTACTAATTATTGTAGAAGACTATAAATTAGTTTCTGTGTGAATTTAATTATGTGTATTTGTCCAATGTAATATTAATGTAATTATTGGTTACTTTTCAGTGGTTTATTTGCCTTTATGTGGGCTGTTTTGCAACTGTGAGACAATCTATAGTTATATAACTTCTTTGGCAATGACTTTCTTCTCTCAACTGTATCTTCTCAGCATGAAAATATTTAGTCTTAGGTACAAAGTGACTAATACTTTTTAGGTAGAAGATAAAGAGTGGGTACTGGAAACTCCCTAGAGTCTCCCCCCTTCTACAACTCCTATTGGAGGACATATTTATCCCCACCCATCAATCAGCAAGCATTTTTCAGTAACATACAACACAGATATTTAAAGAATATATGCTTATTAATTTATTTTACTTATTTCAACAAAAATGGTCAAAAATAATGTAATTATTACATTATAAAAAAGAAAGTCTTAATGTATAGTTATGGTACCACACTACTCAGGGCTATACAGGCCCTGAGTATATTCTTGGGAGGGGCGATTATTGAGGGCTTAGTATAACTCAATTAATTTCACATGAGGGTGCAGGTGCTCTAATGAGAGCTTAGTATAACTTAAGATACTGAAACAGGTTAAAAAATGTAATATCCCAACTTTAATATAATTTAGCTGACAGGTAGGCACCATAAAAGGAATAAAAAATCCAGATTTTTGGCTCATTTGCCGCTTTAGGGTGGCAAATTTTCCATAAAATGTGATTTTTGAAACATTTTTTTACTACAAAAATTGCTGTATCTAAAATTCTGCATATGGTGTTATTTTTATTTTAGTGGTGTTTGAAAGCTTAAATTTGGCCCTTTTAAATTGTTTCTGCATTCTTTTGAATAATTAGTTACAATTATGAGCAAATATAAAATAAAAATGCTAATATCTCAAAAAGCCAATTTTTAAAAATGATAAAAAAACCTAAAAAGAGCTTAAACTGTTAGTAAAATGTCCACAAAGTTTCATTTTGGGACTGCTATGGGATTGGACACAGTAGGCATAACGTGTGTCAGGTCTGTCAAAGTATTTTTAATTTATATTTGCTCATAATAAAAACTTGTAACTAATTATTCAAAAAAGAAAGGGCCAAGTTTCAAACGCCACCAAAATAAAAATTGTACTCTATGTAGAATTTTAAATACAGTCATTTTTGTAGTAAAAAAAATGTTCCAAAAATCACATTTTTTGGAAAATTCACCACCCTAATCCGGCAATATGGCTGCACCAAATGAGCCAAAAATCCGGATTTTTCTTCCTTCTATGGTACCTACCTGTCAGCCAAATTATATTGAAATCAGGTCCAAAAATACTTTTTAGTACTTTTTTGTGTTGATTTGGCATGGAATGGCCCCTTGGCATATGGCGAAATGTTAAGAAGGTTAAGAGGCTTGGAAAAAACGATGAACCCTAGACATTGATGTCATTAAAAAAATTTTGGCTTTAAAACAAGGTATTACATATTTAATTTGACGGCAAGCTAAATTGATTGAGACCATTTCAGCTGAATTAGACCATCCCTAGTGACACAAACATAGGATAATATGTAATGTTGTATATATGTATACGTTGGTGCAGCTATATTGCCGCAGTAGGTGGTGAATTTTCCAAAAATGTGATTTTTGGAACATTTTTTTGACTACAAAAATGGCTGTATCTAAAATTCTACATAGGGTATAATTTTTATTTTGGTGGCTTTTGAAATCAATGACTTCTGCAATATCTGTTAGGTTCAGTATTGCTAGATTGTGAAAAGGCAGTATTAATGAAAGACCCCTCCCCCCAGGACAATTGTGGCTCCCACGGAACAACGACAAGCTAAAAAGATGTTGTTGTAGGCATTCCAAAATTATTGGAACCGGTTTCTGCTCAAATGGATTACCATAAGTAGCGTTATTGGCAAATAACTTAATTATGACGTCATCAGCTATTACAATTAATGTTTTCCTTTTGTACACAGTGGGTGAAAGATATTGTTTAACACTACATACATCTCATTGTATGTATATAAACGTCTATATGGTCCCTAAGGGCAATGGAAATTCGCTAGATACAAGGCAAAATGCCATGTTAAATTTAATTCTAAAACAAGGATTGTGTGGACTTAAAAAGGCCATAGCAAGGCGGTGATAATTCGCTAACATGGCAAAAACCATTCACAACAAATAATACAAAACAACGTGGCCCTCGGCCTGAAGCATTCCTTAGGAGGCGAGGTCGCGTGGCAGTTACTCCAGCCAAGGCTATTTACCATTGAGCTAAATTTTGGTGTACCTTGTAACAGTAGTAAATATAAAACATTTCTTTTCTGAGGTGCACCATTGCGGTAGGAGCAAATTCATAAAATATTTTCAGTCCTAATTATACAAAATAGCAGATTTTTTTTAAATTAATGAATAGCAAATGATGCGAGCGAAGCTTAAGGGAATTTTGCTCTTTTTAGTTGATTTTTTTTTTCTAAATTTAAAAGCTACTTTCTTCGATCTGGGAAGGGGGGGGGGGTCCCCCTTGTATCTGCGCCTAGGGCTATAAGAGCTGTTGTATCCACCCTCTTAGTATTATTAAATAAATAAATAATAGCTTTATTGTTCAAGATTTGCAATGACAAACATCAATCATAATATTTCAAAACAATGAAAAAAATTCTCTTCCGTATTTCCTTCCTTAGGTAGTTCCTTTCAATTATTTAGTATAATTGTTCTTTGTTTGCTTTCAGGTCGTTCTTCATGGTATCATGAGTAAATTTAGATATTCTGTAAATCACTGGATGGGAGCAATCCTGATATTACTATTTAAGAGTGTATGTTGTTAACATTTTGAATAGCTTGTTCAAACAATATTTGTTAGAGGAGGCACACTAAAAAATTAAATGGATGCAAATTAATATGAATAAACTTAAATCACACTTGCCTTCTTAGACTGAGGCTATAGTTTAGTTTAAAAATCTTGACAGGTCAGTTTAGACACCACTGATTCATAAGAAAAAAATCCCTGCAAGAAGGGAGCGGGTAAAAACTATGTAAACAATGTTTTTTACACTTCTTTTGTGTAGTTTTATTTTAAAATATCAATTTTAAGATTAATTTGAAAGTAGTTTTCAAAACTATGTAATCAAAAGAAGAGCCACAAACAAAGTGAACGATTGCCGGGAAGAAGGTTTTTTTCCCTACAGTGGTTATTGTGGTAGGGATTTTTCTCTTTTTAAGTGAGAGGTTGGCTGCGGCTTCTCTGATTAGTCAATTCCCAAAATACTCATGACTTTGGGGTTTTAAACTAAACGATAGACTGTTTTATAGTTCATTTTAGATATGTTCTATGTATATTAGATATGTTCTATGTAGCTAAGCATCCTGTATTTATTTTATCCTCTGTGTTTTAAGAACACAACTATTAATTGATATAATGGTCATATTTCATTTTTTGTATGTATTATTGTTAATATCTTGTGCTTCTATTATTATCTTATTTATTGTGATAATTATACATTGTAAAATAAGTATTTGTGTTCAAGCCAGGAGGACTAACCAAATGATAATATTGTAATTTTTTTATTTATGCAGCATGGCATTGTAAAAACTCTTGTATCTTACCTAGCCTCATTGGGTTTTAAAACACAAATATTTGTTATGTTCCAATTTTGTTATTAAAGTCTTTTTTCTTGGTGTTCTTTTTATCCTATCCCTATTATAATTTTGTTTCTATATTTTAAGAAGGTAGGTAAAAATATTTCTGTACAAAAATCTGGTAAAATTATTTTTAAAAAAAAAATATTGTACAAACATGAACAGTATATAACTTGGTAACTAATTACATATTTATACTTATTATAGGACATATCACTGATTAGTATATAATCCTCTATGGGACATATATTAAAAAGAACAGTATTAATAAAATCATAATAATGAAACACAAAACAAAATTATTATATTTGTTTTGTGTTTCATTATTATGATTTTATTAATACTGTTCTTTTTAATATATGTCCCATAGAGGATTATAATATATAATATAATAATAATATCATAACAGCTCCATAAAAGCACTCAAAATGAAAACACAGAGTAGGATTTTATAAGCAATTTATTTAAAAACAGTATATATGGCCTAAATGTAGATATTAATATTGTTAAATCTGTATTTGAATATACCAAGCACCTGTACATTTACATGGAGCAGGCGCTCTAAATAAATACAAAACACAATAACAAACTCAGTATGACGTTATAGTATTATTAAAATAACATTAAGTGTAGAACATTGTATCACCAATGTTTTATAATGCTAATAAGGATTCATAAAAAACACAAACATGACTTAAAAAAATGAGATTTATTATTAAAACACAATAATAAAGTATTACATGACAATATACAAAATATGTTTTAAAATTGAAATGTAGAAAAAACACAATACATCAAAGTTAGATTAAAACACAATATTAATTTGGAATTATTAAACAAACACAAATTATCAAAGCAACTGTGCAAAAGCACAGTATACCAATACAGTTTTGTACACAATAACCCAACATACTAATTACAGTATTAAAAGTAAATACACAATAGTTAAACACAATACTAAAAAATAATACATTATTTAAACACAGTACTAAGAAATAACAGATTAATTACATTATTAAAGCACTATATAAATTACATTAAAACACAATACTAAGGAAAAATATTGAAATTTCATAATTAAAACACAATACTAAACAGAAGCAATAAAAAATTATTAAAACAGTAATTACTGTTATAATATGAATGGCATTAAAAAACAACTGTAAATATATATTAAATAATAATGTAGAAACAATTATATATATTATAAATAATAATGAAATAATATATATAATGTTTTGTATTATATAATAAATGTAGAAACAATATTGTAAATTCTATATCATATAATATAATATAAACAATATTATAATATAATAATTAAACAAACTTGTTGTTATTGATACTTATCCTCATTTATATTCAATGTAGGCATTCCCCGTGTGTGGTCAAAAATCGATCTGGGCAAAAAAAGCCCAGATCAATTTCCGAACCACACAAGAGGATGTGAAGAGACAGTGAACAATGTGCCAAGCGACGAGTCGCCCAGCAAATTCTTCAAAGCCTCCACAAAGTGGTGAAAAATTAGCCCCACTGCATGAATGGATGATAAACTCAACCAAACATGACAGAAGAGCCAAGAAAAGGGCGAGTTTATGCTTAAATACTATCTAAGCATAAACTACTACATTATTTTCTTTTTTTATATTCAGGAGCGTAATCAGGAAGATGCCACTGTAGCAGGAGCGGATGTAAAGGGAATTAGCACAAAGTAGCATGTGTCCAACCTCTCAGGAACTTTTATGCTAGTCATTCGTATTCTCATTAGAAGTGACCTGATATATTGGTTATCAGACAGTGATGCTCAAACTAATCCCTAGACATTCCACTCCCGAGAAGATTCACAAATCTTCCTCGACATTTATAAAAAGAATGGCATCCCAATGCTTTACTGGAGTGTGACCAGCCCTGATACGCCACTGATCACATTTAAATGTTCAGACTTTGCAATGTGTGGGTGCAGAGACACCCAAACATTGCATTACACTAGTCTTTGTCCTGAATATACTCTACTAACATAGTACAGGTCTTAGTTTAAGCAAAATATAGCAAATCTAATTATATGTTGATTAATCTAGAAAGCTGTTATTTTTTTACCTCTAGTTTTGATAACTCCTAATTCAATTCAAAAACTAAATTGTTGCCATATCTCTAAGCCTGCAATATGTATTTTTACAATACTTCACCAGTAAGGCAAGTCATATTGAGATTTTACAAATAAAACAGTAAAACAACTTCAAAGTGAACACACTTGGTATCTCAACAAAAGTCCTGAGTCACAATATAACTTAGAATTTACCTGAAACCCTGTCTCAGGAAAATTCTTTAACGTTATTGTGTCTAAGTACTAAAGATTCACCCCCGTGTGTCTAACAAATAGTCTTATTCGGCACTAGTTAAGTCCAAATGAGACTTATACCAGTGTTAAGAATGAGAGTCTAACCCAAACTTAAGTAGTGTAGTATGCTATAATTAGTAGGCTACAGAGTAAGCAAGCTTCATTTAAAGCTCTACTGTTAAAAGGTGTCTGACGGAGTGAAGGAGGCTCAAAATAGAGATATAGAAAGTAAAGGAATTTGATTTATGTGGCATTTATCCCACCTCTCAGTCTTATGTATTCTCACTTTATAGAACCTGATAATATATTGGTTAAGACATTGATGCACCACCAACCCCTAAATCTTCTACTAAATTTAAGCAAATTGGCCTATCCCAAGATAGAAGCATATTTCTCACCTCTCAGGGTTAAAAACACATTGGTGGTTAGAAAGTGATGCTATAACCAACAGCTAAACAAAAGTAAAATGAAAAAGGGAGTTGATCTGGCTTTAGAGCGAGCAGCATTTATCTTAACCTCTCAGGCATTGTTATCCTGATGTATAGGTGTTGAGACATTGATGCACTATCAAATCCTAACTCTTCAGTGATGACTCCAAACAGTCATCGACTGAAACCCCTACACTCTACAAGCCATTTCACTTCTCTAGTCCTTATACCAGAAGAAACTTATATGTATTAAAAATATGACCTACCAGACTGAACTTAAAACTAAATAACAAATATTTAATTAACAAACATTTGTATTCATTCAATACAAATGTTTATTTCACAATGATGACAAAGTACAAAATAAAGGTTAACAATAATTAATATACAATAAATAAATAATGTAAAAACAATAAAACTTTATGAGGGAGAAAGGGGAAAGAAAAAACACCAGAATAAAACATTTTATTTACAAAATAATGTGAGTTGAGACTTTTACAATATTTAAATACATTAAAAAAAAATAAATAATAGTAGAATAGTCATGGCCATACAGTTAAGTTTAATTAGTGAGAAATTGTAAATATCAATTAAAAATTTATTATATATAACCTGACATGATTATGAGAAACACTTCATTTCATTGACTTTAAGTGATTTTGAAATAAACATCATATACTAATTAGAAACTCCCTAATACTCAAGTTGCCAAATAAATTTTGGTTTAAAATTTGTCATAATGTAATGATGGTAATGTCTAAGAAGTTTATAGTACGTCACACGGCTAAAATCAATTGATTGGAAAATAGTGTTGAGAAACCTTATTGTACCAATAAGGTTAGATTGATTAGAAAGTGAGGCCGTGGTTTACATCTAGGACTAACCTCTTTAGTTTCCTCGCATAATACTCCTACGCTGTCAACTGATTTTAGTTGTGTGTGGTACTATAATTTTTAATAGATCTTTAATAAAAATAAAGTGTTTCAATTTATTTGACTATTCCAGTATTTTACAAAACATATGAGTTGTATTTGGTTTTTTGACTTGATTGCGAGTTCTATTCAGAGTTTCATTTGACGAATCCTTGATAACTTCAGCAAAACATGGATTTGTTGTTTTGAAATTCTTCAGCAAATTTCTTAAGTCCTGAAAAAATCGTAATAAAAAATATAATTATTTCAATCAAATTAATTTGTTAATTGTATAAAAAAAGTTGTTAAAACAATTAAACCTTCGAAGGTCATTTGAATATATAAAACCTTAAAAAAGTTTTTTGAAAATAAATTGAATTTACTTTGTTTACAATAATAACCTATAAGTGGGTTTCAAGACTGCAAATAGTTTCATGCGCTAACTGCTGAACTGACAAAAACAAATCATACATTCTTTACTCCCAGATTAAAAAAACTGAGACGTATAGTTGATAGAGACGGTAGTAAAGGATAAAGTTACTCTATACACAAAGAGTTCTGGCCAAGAAAGTAAGGTTCAGTGGTGTAATGGTTTGGAATAGACACTGTTATCTCTGTGCATTATATATTTAAGATTTAAACAATAAAATTACAAGTAAACTAAATTTGCATGGCTTGAATGTAAAGTTAGAGCACAAATTAGCCAGGGGTAATCAACTGCTACAAGTGCCGCAGGGTGGGTAAAATAAGTTAATTCTCCCCCAATCACATAACCCCCCTTGCATAAACATAACCCCCTACCCATAACACATAACCCCCAACTTACAAGAAACGAACCCATACAAGATTTTAGAGATAAGCTGGACGATCTCGAGTACCAAATAATGCAGAGATTAGAGCAAAATCTTATAGTAGCAGGAGACTTCAATGCAAAAGGACTCCAGAGGAAGATCACTTCTAGAAATGGCAGCGAGAACAGGCCTCCAAGTACTAAATGAAGGAAATGTAACCACCTTTAGACGGCCTGGTTACGCAGAAACAATCCCAGATATCTCTTTCGTTTCAGAATGCTTCGAAAGAAGAATATGCAACTGGAGAGTCCTTGAAGATTATACAGCCAGCGATCACCAATATATTCAGTTCGATATTAAAGACAAACGCCAGGGAAAAGTTAAGAACCCGAACCAAACACCAAGATGGAACATTAGAAAAATGGAAAGAGATATTTTTTCCATGATGCTTGACTGGGGGCTAAAATCGATTAACAGAAATAGAAATGAAGCAGGAAGTGCGAACCATATAGTCTCATCAACGATGGATTAATTACTAGAGCCTGTGACGCCTCCATGCCCGCGTCAGACAAGATAAGGGTAAGAAAACCGGTATACTGGTGGACAGACGAGATCGCAGAGCTCCGAAAAATTGCCACAAGCTGAGAAGGGTTGCCCAGAGAGCCAATAACGAAATCGAAAGAACAAATAAATTGGCGTCTTATAAATATGCACGGAAAGCCCTTCGCCGAGCTATAAAGAAAAGAAAATCTGAGTGTTGGAGACAACTGGTAAAGGATATCGACTCAGACCCCTGGGGCCTAGGCTATAAGATTGTAATGAAAAAACTAGGTGATATGAAGTCAAGTAATGAAATGGATAGTTCGCGAATGGAAAAAAATTATCGATACACTGTTCTTATCTCACCAGCTAAGGATAATAGATCCCATCAGAGATGTCGACGAATGTCCTCTTTTACCCTCGGAGAACTAGAGGAAGCGGTTTTATCTATGAAGGACAAAAAAGCGCCTGGCCCAGACGGGATACCATCAGAAGCCTTAAAGGAAGTACTAAAACATAAACCCACCCTTCTACTGGACATGTACAACTCCTGCCTCAACGAAGGTATATTCTATTCTGAATGGAAAAGTAGGTCGTCTCGTTAATAGACAAAGGTAAGGGAGACCCTGAACAAGCCTCATCGTACCGCCCTTTATGCATGCTAGATACAGCTGGGAAAGTGCTCGAAAAACTTTTAAAAGCAAGAATGAAGTCCGCAATAACTTCATCAGGAGACCTTGCACCGCAGCAGTTTTGGTTTCAGATCAGGTCTTTTCTACCATAGATGCAATAAGGCAGATCCCTGAGGCTGTCTCAGCTGCAGAGAATCATAGTTCCCGATGCAAAAGAGTAGTGTTGCTAGTAACATTAGACGTAAAGAACGCTTTTAACTCAGTTAGATGGCGCGACATGATAAAGGCTCTCGAAGAACATTTCAAATTACCAAAATACATGTTAAGAATATTGAACGATTATCTCAATGATAGAAGCCTCCTCTATGACACAAAAGATGGACAGAAAAAAACAAAAATTACAGCTGGTGCAGCGCAGGGATCTATCCTTGGCCCAGACTTGTGGAACATAGTATATGATGAACTTCTCAGAATTGCTTTGCCAGATGAATGCAATTAATCGCATATGCAGACGATATAGCAGCAATCATCATAGCTCGAGACGCAGAACTGGCCCAAATAAAGTTCAACCAAATTTGAGAATCATTATAAGATGGATGTCTAACATGGCCTTTCCTTAGCACTGAATAAAACCGAAGCCATATTCTTAACTAAGAAGAGAATTCCTACAATGATCCCAGTCCAAGTCGGGAACGAAGTAGTCACCAGCAAGCCAACTGTTAAGTACCTTGGAGTTACCATTGACGTAAAGATGAAATTCCTAGATCATCTAAAAATAGCTGCAGAAAAAACTTCACTGCGAGTGCGGGCACTTGGAAGGCTAATGTCTAACATCGGAGGCCCGAGAGCAAGCAAGAGAAGATTACTAATGTCATCAAGTCAATCTATTATCCTGTACGGAGCAGAAATCTGGGCCGATGTTCTTAGCAAAAAAAGCTACAAAAAAATCGTAGCGCGAGTCCAAAGGAAATCAGTCTTGAGGGTAGCTTCTGCATACCGAACGGTCTCCGAACCAGCTGTTTTAGTAATTGCAAGCGTCATTCCCATTGACCTGCTAGCTATAGAGCGAAAGAGAGTGTACGAAAGAAAAATAGAAGCCAATCATAATGCAGTACGAAAAGAAGAAGAGATAGAACCATGGGGCGGTGCAACTTTCATGGGATGAGGAGACAAGAGGCCGCTGGTCATGGCGCCTGATAAAAGATATCAAATCATGGGTAGACCGAACGCATGGAGACAGTAGGCTTCTACATAACACAGCTCCTTAGTGGGCACGGATATTTTAGGTCCTACTTACACAAAATCGGGAAGCATCAGTCTTCTGACTGTCTCTATTGCCCTGGTCTCATTGACAACGCAGAACATACTTTTTTTGATTGTACTAAATGGACCAACGAGAGACTAAATCTAACCATGATATATGGGCCAATCACACCCGACACCATAGTAAATGTCATGCTGAAAAACGAGGACTCGTGGGAAATGATCAATACTTTTGCTGAGACCATCCTGCGAGCTAAAAAAGATGATCTAGACAATGTTTTATAGGAACAGGAGCACTATACCAATACTGTAGCTATAATTTATTTATTTATTTTTATATTTTTTTATTTTTTATTTTTTTTTTTTTATTTATTTTTTATTTTTATTTATTTATTATTTTTTTTTTTTATTTATTATTATTTTTTTTTATTTTTATTTTTTTTTATTTTTATTTTTTTTTTTTTATTTTTTTATTTATTTATTATTATTATTTTTTTTTTATTTATTTATTTATTATTTATTATATTATTATATTATTATTATTATTATTATATTTTTTTTGGTCCGGTTTTGAGGTTGGTTCTAGGCGTTGCAGATTTCTTTGCAACGTCTGGACCCACATTAAAGCTCTGACAAAAGGAGACATAGGGGGGTAACATGGGAGGGAGCCGGAAGGCTCAAGATAAGACCTAGCCTGAAGTAATGTGAATAACGGTTCCAGGCTAGGTTTAAGGGTTTCGCGGAGTGAGTTTTAGTTGGTATGAGGCAGACCCTGAGTCCAACACTGTTGACAGACCGCTGTCTTCGTGCGTAAATGCATTTCTCTCTCTTTTTTGGTAACATTTTTCCCGCAAGAAATTTTGCCAAAAAAAAAAAAAAAAAAAAAAAAAAAAAAAAAAAAAAAAAAAAAACCCAACTTAAAACACATAACCCCCCTAAGAACAGTAGACTTTTCTTTTTCCCTTTTACTGAGTGACAAGTACAAGAATTCTTGTATCCAATTATCCAACAATCCATAAGTTCCCTATGGATTCCATTGTGACTGGTTTCCTATGAATTCATCTGCTTGTACAAATTCCTTATGATTTTAATTTTTAGAGTACGAAGTTAAAAAAGCAATAAATTTAGCTCTCAATGTGTAGATAAATTAAAGAAAAGTTTAACAAAAACTAATTATTGTAAAAATGAATATGTGTATTAATTATATTTTTAGTAATAATAATCATAAAACTTGAATCACAAAAAATCAACACGTTTAGTTAAGAATTCTTTAGTAAATTTGAACCTAAGTCAACTCTGTACTAAATTCAATGGATAGAAAACTAGATTTAATATTTAAAAATGTTCCTAGTTTAATTAAAGTAAAAAAAATTTGATATTAGTAATATCATTAAATATCATTAAATTAAAATCATGGTTTGATTATGAGGTAATATAAATGATAGCCACAGAGGTTCTAGAGGTTTGTTTTGACTCCTTGACTGCACCTTCAACCAATGACAGTGCCATTCATGAATTCGCAACTTAAAATAAATTAGCCAATCTGAGTGTTGACAGGAAAGAACTAGTATCTGGAATTTCCTTACTAGTAGGAGCAAATAACTATTGGAAAGTCGTAACAGGTGGACATAAGGTGTTAAACAAAGACCAAATTAGAACGAAGTTAGACTGGACTCTGCAAGGAACTGGAACCGATTCTAATACAACTGATATCCATGTTGTTAATATGTGTCAGGTTGTTGTTGATAATGATATCTGCAATATAAAAAAAAAATTGTGACCAAGAAACAATTGGAATTAATGAACCTGAAAATTGTCTTGTATGTTCTTTATCTGATAAATTTATTAAAGATTGGATTTAGTTCAACTGCGAAGGTGGGAGGTATGAAATTTCATTGCCATGGAAACCTGATGCTAAAAATAACTTATATTCAAATTTTGTAAGTGCTATACTGACAGAAGAGGAAAATACTATCAAATCAGATCCTCTCACTTACCTTGAAGATGCTCCTAACAATTTTCAAATTTTGACTCTCTCTAATGTCTTATTAGGGATTTTAGGTAACACAGTATTGTCAAATTTTCAAAGCATACGAGGTGTGTACAAAAAGTATCGCGAATTTTGAATTTTCGCGGGTTACGTATATTCAAATTTCAATTTTTTTTGTAGCGTTATGTTGGTACTCATGTCTCTCACTTATGCCGACAACCTTGGCCATTTTGAATGTTCACTTAATTGTTGACAACTGCTTTGCTTGCACGTGTTTTGGATTGTCTTCGATTTTTACCTATTCAAAAAAATGGATCAAAGAACGTGTATCAAATTTTGTGTAAAAAACGAAATTAAGTGCGCGGATGCATTCCGAATGTTGACTGTGGCATACGGAGAAGCTACCTTGGACCGAAGCAACGTTTATCAGTGGTACAAAATGCTCTCAGAAGGCCGAGAAGATGTGAATGACGAAGAGCGTGCCGGACGCCCGAGCACTTCAACAACAGACGAAAAAATTAATGAAGTGGAGAAAATGGGCGTGGTTGCAGGGGCGTGGTGCATCATGAGTTCTTGCCACAGGGTAGAACGGTCAATAAGGAATATTACCAGCAAGTTATGCGCAATTTGCGCGAAGCAATCCGCCAGAAACGCCCGGATTTGTGGAAGAACAAAAATTGGCTTTTGCACCTTGATAACGACCCTGCTCACACATTGTTGCTTGTGCGTGACTTTTTGGCCAAAAACAACACACTAATGATGCCGCAGCCACCGTAGTCCCCAAATCTTGCCCCCTGTGACTTTTTCTTGTTCCCTAAACTGAAGAGGCCCATGAAAGGATGACGTTATGCTACGCTTGACGAGATAAAGACGGCATCAAAGGAAGGAGCTGAACAAGATAAAAAAAATGATTTTTTGAAGTGCTTCGAAGCTTGGAAAAACCGTGGCACAAGTGTATAATCTCATGGGGATTACTTTGAAGGGGACAAAATAGATATTCATGAATAAATAAATAATTTTTGAAAAAACACAAAATTCGCGATACTTTTTGAACCTCGTATCTAAGGAAACTTTAGTGAATTTGTGGAAAATCCATATAAAGCTGACAAGAAAGATTAGAAAAATATGGAAATAGACCATTTACAACAACTGAAGTCTGTCCATAATATTAACCATTGCAATTCATCTAATTTAATAGTTGATGTAATACTGCATGACCAGAATCTTCCAAGGCCACTTTGGAAAATTGTTGGAGTAACAAATGCTTTTTCTAGAATGAGACCGTCAAATTAGAGCATGGAACAGAGTTCATTTAAAAGAACCTATTCAGCATATTTTCCCTTTACAATTTATGTGCGGGGAGGATGTTAAAAATACAGCTGTAAACAATAATATTGGTTGCCTAGCAACACAACTGTCAATATTAATTAGATAAATAGATATAGATAAATAGAGTTTTCTGATTTAATGTTGTTATAATAGTTTAAGAAAGAAATAAATATTTAAAGTTTGTTTAAATATGTCGTGTTTGCCTTTAATTTAATTAAGTTTATAACACTATTTGCAAGCCATTTTTGTTCAGTTTATTCTAACAACACTGAACCCCCTAGACCTAAATCATTAGTTGTTTTGACAGAGATTGTGTGGTATATGTTAAACATGGTTAAGAATTAACACTAAAGTGATGTAGAAATTCATACAGTTTGGGTCAGGGCAGGGGGACACAGTGGTCTAACTCCCTGGTTTTAGGTGGTTCCGAGAAAAACAGGAATTAGTTGCATCAACTACCGCACCGAGCGCTAGTTTTCACCTTGTGCGCTTATCACTATTGTTATCAGTTTTAAATCGATACTTCTATTTATGTTTATAAAAATGTAAACAAGTCAATTTTTATCTTATTCATTGACTTTTTTCTTTTTTTAGTAGCTTATAAGATAATTTTTTTAGAAAATAGGATAACGTGTGTTACGAAAGGTGTGTTATAATGAGACAACAAAGACGTAAATTAAATTTATAATTTCCTGGTTTGATGTTTGTTTATTTCTACAAATCATGGTTATCACGATATCAGGTCTACTTAAAATTAACACAGCGTTTATGTTTTTATAACATTTTATGAAAATTATACCTTTAAAATAATTAATACAATTTTTAACATTGTTAAAGACCCTTTTAAATAATTTAACCTTAGAATTGAAGAAATAATTATTTTATATATAGGGTACAAGTCAACTGACCCGCCACTAGCGGAGAAAGGGTGAACTTAGGGCAGGTCCATCTAAAGCAGCTAAAACCGGGGGAGTTAGACCACTGTGTCCCGCACCCCCACCCCTACTGTATGAATTTCTACATCACTTTAATTAACACACTTGAGTTTTAAAAAAAAATAATTGTCAAACCACAATACACAAAAAAGAAAACTGACCGGTTTCAACTATAAATTAGTCATCGTCAGAGTACATTAATAAACGGTTATAAATGTACTGTTATAAACAGTTCTTAATTGCCATAATACTAGAAACCCCTTGTTATTTAATGTTATGAAGACTGCAAACATTTATTGTAAAGATATTGATATGTGTCTATTAGTCAAAATTCATTTAAAAATATCATTAAAGATAAACTTTATAGTATCCAATAGTAAATATTTTATTAGTATATTTTTAAATCAAAATTTTATTATTACTTAAAAAAGATTCTATATTATAAAAATATTATTTTAATAACTTTTTATTGTATTAATAAAAGTCTTGTCTTTCTTTAAATAAAAAAATAAAATAATATAAATAAAAATATAAATTTTTAATTAAAATTAGCTTTCTTCATTTTTTGTTTTGTTTTGGTTATTAACTTTATATTATTATACATAACATTTCTATGTTTAAATAATGCTATTTTAAATAGCATATGTTTAAACATAGCTATGTTTTCTATGCTATTTTAAATAGCTAACTTCATTCTTAAACATATCATTTTACTTTTTTGATAAAGTCTTGGCTGTTTAATGATTTTT
Source organism: Microvelia longipes (assembly GCA_018340805.1). Classification (NCBI taxonomy): domain Eukaryota; kingdom Metazoa; phylum Arthropoda; class Insecta; order Hemiptera; family Veliidae; genus Microvelia; species Microvelia longipes. Next base: position 34,954,633 of record JACMZG010001914.1, read on the forward strand.
TTTTAAATACTATTTTCTGATATATAATTATCTATGTATTTTGTGTATGTTAAGAATAGTAAATCAGACTTGTGTAATATTTTATTGTATTTTGTAAAAGGACCTAGGTCCATATACGTACAAATAAATAAATAAATGAAGTTTATTGAACAAGTTAAATTAATCAAATTTTTGTTAAATCCCCCATATAGTAGCGGCATTGTTTGGAAACGTCTAACAATACATGCCTAATAATATTCCTTATCACCAGTCAGTGCTGCCAACTTTATTAAAACGTTAGCAGCATTGAATTGATTAGGGCTATGATAAGGCCTTTATTTTCCAAACAAAGTTATAACTATACATGGGGGTTTCACTGATTAGATAATATACTATATTACTTTATGGGGGGTATGACAAAAAGTTAATTCATTAAAATTTGTTTAATCCTAAAGCTAAAGTCGTATGCGGTTTAATTAAATGGTATATTTTTATAGTCATGTCAAAAGAAATAAACTCTTACATATAATTTTCCTTTTTATATAACATAATAAAGGAAAGGATGTTTAGTAAATTATTTGTAATTGCGGGAACTCAAAAACCTCCCCAAACGGCAGCCAACAGGTTACCTTAGTTCAGCTGTCTTTTGTGTGTTCATATATTAATATTAAAATAAATAAACTCTTTAATATCATTTTTATAAGAAAAATCTCATAGTAAAGGAAATAGGGTTTCAGCCGGATATCCTCGATAATGACACCTTAATCCCGCTCAAATTTAAAATCCCACCGAATATTAAATTTCCAATATTACCTTTTTTTAATTAATTTTTCATAAAATACAAAACATGCTAGCATTTTTCGACTGTAATAGAGCATTTCTAAAGGAAGGAATTTATATTTTTAAGAACAAATTATACTTTTAATCATGTAAAACTATTTTCAATTTATTTTTGGTTTGTGAACAAGCTGGCTGTAGTAATTAAGAGTTAACAAGGTACACAATAAAAAAATGTCTTCACTTTTGATCTAGCGAAGTGTTGACTTATGAAAAATTTGTTTTGAAATGCAACATGGCTGTAAAGTGAAATTAAATGCTTAAGCAATGTATTATTGCCTCAATTCGCTCATCCCTTACAGGTGAGGGAATTGTAGTGCATAAATGAACTACAACAAAACTATCGGTATGGACAATACCCCAAATTTTCAAAAACACGACGGTCAAATTGACGTAGATGTGTGTTCTAGGCCATTCTAGGGTTAGTTGTTTATCAATTGCAGAGGAAATGTTTATCATTTAAGGAAATAAAAGAGAAAAATTAAGCTAAGTATTAGAAATCTATTTACCTGACTAGACTTATGTCAACATATAGCCTCCCATTGTATGTATGGCTTAGAAGCAGCAGATACAACTTTCAGATTGATGTGTGTCTCAGTATTCTTGTAAAATATTCTAAACGAACCCTGCTCACTATCATGACATTCACAGGAGCTGCATTAATGTAGCTGCAACAGCAGAAAGTAAAATTATTAGAAAATAGCAGGATATATAATTTAGCAGGAAAAAATAATTATTTAATGTAAAATTACATATACAGTCGGACCTCCATATAACGAACTTCTATACAACGAAAGTCTCTATGTAACAAATTTTTTTACGTTCCCTTAATTTTTGTTTAAAAGTGTTTCTATTTAACATTTAAGTGTTAATTAATTAAAAAAATTCTATATAACGAACAAATTTCCAGAAATAAAGATAAAGACAGACCCGCAACTTTCAAGGATTGAACGAAACGGCACTTCTGTTTTTCAGTAATTTCCCAGAACAATTATTTATTGATTCTCGCCCTGCCTTATTTAATTTTGCGAACTCTTTATTTACAATTTTCTATGAAATTAGGATTAACACAGCATAGAACTAAAAATCTTTCAGTTTTAATTTGGTATTCGGTCTGACCAGTTCGTTTGTGAAACTTTTTATTTGTTTGTAAATCGAGTTTATTAAAATGTCAATACTGAAATCGCTGTCCCTTTCTGAAAAAATCAATTTATTAAAAGATTCTGACGATGGAGTCAAAAACAAAGACTTGTCTCTGAAGCATAAAATCGCTCCTAGTTCTATATCAACAATTTAAAAAAATCGGGAATCTATACTTAGGTTATACGAAACGAGTGGCGATTTAAGAAAATTTTTTCGAGTATGCAAGTTTGAAGACATTGATGACGCAATTTTACAGTGGGTGACAATGTTAAGGGACAAAAATATGCCTGTGACAGGACCGCTAATAAAAGAAAAAGCTGCTGAATATGCAACTGCGAGGTTATTATTCATGCTATATATCCATTAAAATATCATAAAATAGTACAGAGTTATTTATTTTTTCAATTTCTATACAACGAAATTTCTATATAACGAATTTTTTCTCTTGAACCTTTAAGTTCGTTATATAGAGGTCCGACTGTATTATAAAATTACATATAACTTATAATATATTATAAGTTACAAAAATAGTAAAAATAAATATTTCCATTCTAATAGGATAATTGAGACAATAAAAAAATATGTTTAAGTTAGTAAGTTTTAGGTGGAAAACTAAAACAAGCTTAAGAAAGATTTGGTTTGTAACTACTGTTATTACTTACTATTAGTCTAGGAGCCAGACCTCAAAACATGACTCATTCTGTATAGCTTAAACCCATTTTTTTATATATACCTTAAATTATGAAGAAAAATCCTAGTCTGCTTATTTAGAGTGGAGGCTTTCTTCTGAATGCTCAACATTTTAATAAATAAAAGAATTTTCTAAAATTCAGGGGTCAAACTTGAAGAAAAAATTGTTTAAACCTGAAAAGATTTCCTTTTTATTCAAATATTGATTCATCAAAACCAGAGAAAGAAATTTCTTTTCTTATTTATTTATAAAAAAAAAAAAAAAATGAGAAAGAAGCAAATAGCCTGTATCACTTGTTGTGCATATGAAACTGACAAGAAATACAAATTATACAAAATAAAGACAATTATATTTTTTATGGTTTTGCTAATGCCACAATTAGTAGTTGTAGTTATATAATTTTGAGGAATAAACATTTAATTCATAAGAATTTTGATCAGCTTTAAAAAATGTTTCTTTCTAAATTTTGCACACGACCAACAGGGACCAACTTATTTCAAGAAACCTAAAATGTCTGTGATTATTTCTAAAATTTATGTTTGCGTTATTATATAAAGTTCTCCAATCTGGATGGGGAGGGAAACTATTTTTTTCTCATCAATTAAGGTATATTTTGATAAAATTGGTTAAAAGCAGTACAAGATAAGTCATGTTTTTAGCTCTGGCTCCAAGAGTAAAGTTCTATGGACAATCAACCTAACCGTGAAATAAAACATGACATGGACAACCAAATGAACATGTAAAAAGACAAATCTGTTTGATACCATAAATTAAAAATGCTAACTAACACAAATTAAATGTGATCAACTAAAGATTTAATTTTGTTTTTGGAGTTTGTCGTAATAAAAAATGTTTTATCCCAAAAATATAATTTCAAAGTTTTATTTTTAATGATTGTAACTCATAATTATACTTGTAAATCAATTTTAGAGGAGATGTTTTAGGGAACTACGTTAACATTTTTTTAAAAAGGAATTAAACTAAGTTTAGAATGAGTGTCCAAACTGTGATGAAATTACAGGTGAAACAATATTCTTTAAGTTGTTTTAAAAATCACATAAATGTGGTTTGAGGTACTTAATCCAATAAATGTAGTCCTAGAGCAAGGTATGCCAGGGTGGTCTAAAAGTGACCCTTGGATACAGTGTTTCAATACAGTAAACACTTGGAGATTCTGTATGTCACTAAGAACTCCATAAATAATTTAGATTTACAAATGAATAGTACAAAAGATTTCAAGTGGTAGTCCAATAGGGCTAAACCCTTTCCCTTCATGCTAATAATGACACTTCTTTAGATTAGATGACCCCTTTGTTTAAAATTTATAAATCACAACATAGTAATTGACACAAATAATAAATGACAAAAATAAATAAACACAAACAACTAAGAAGTCGTTTAAACTAAAGAAGTCCTCAAATAATATTAAATTACAAACAAATAATCACCTTTATCAGAGAATTCTAAATCAAATTAGTTTTCTCCAAACCTCTGCAAATACAGGCTGATAAGGAAACAGGAAATCACAGGGTCAAGTCCCTGAAATCATCTTAAACCAAAAAACCCTCTCTTAACACTTCTTTGAGAATCTGAAACAAGATCACAAGTATTAGAGTGTGCTATTAGATTACCAAAATATTAGCCCAAAAAATTGAAGATAAATTGTCAGATATAAGAAAAAAACTAAGAAAATCCTGAACAAATAGTCAGCTGAACAAAGGTAACCTGTGGGCTAGCTCATGAGAAGGTTTTCGAGTTCCTGACACAATTCAATTAATAAACATTAAATTCTTTACTATAATTTTTTTTTATAATGACTGACTTTTATCAATGGAAAATTAAATTTGAAACCCTAAGCTAAACATAAATATTTAAAAAAAGCACTGAAAATTAAAAAAAAATATTAACATATTACATATTTTTAAACTTATAATATAGACAAGTCCAGGGTCTTTGAAGCCCTGTTTTATTTTACCTTCACTTTTAGGGACCCTTAACAGAAGACAAGGGCCAAAAAGACCCATAGAATACTTGATAATGGCTCTAGATATTTATGTTTTGGAGTAATTAAAAATATAATCTAAATTTTAGATCGCAACGCTTAGATCCTGTCCATAATGCTGGCATTAGAATTGCGACGGGGGCTTTTAGGACCTCCCCCATAGCAAGTCTTCTAGTTGAAGGGAACGAAAAACCTCTACAACTACGTCGACACTATCTAGTGATGAAATATGGTTTCCGTAAGAGTCAATTCCCCAAGCACCACATTTCAAATAAAATATGCTGCACAAGAAACAGATGTAAATTTGAAATAAACCCAAATCTAAGTAAACCATTGGAAGAACACTTCAGATGTTTAAAACAGTCATACTAATTGGATCACTTGCCTACACCATCAGCAGCCAAACACTACCAATTTATTTGAACAAGTCCATGGAAACACGCCAGACCTCAACAACTGCACCCGTACAAATCCAAGCATGAAATTTCAGAAATAACTAAGGCACACAATAGGATAAAACATAAGTACCAACAGGCTGAACTAGTTTATACTAATGGGTCTAAAAACAAAGATGGAACTGGATATGCGTATACTACGAGCTCGGGGGGTGTGGGCAAATTTAAAAGAAATCATCTTAGCTCAACTACAAACCTAGAGCTAGAAGCTATAAAACAGGCAATTATCTACTTAGTACAACACCACAAGAAAGAAGCCATTATTTTTACAGACTCATCAAGTGCTTTGATTTTATTAGGAAAGTTATTTCTACAAAACAACATTGTTATTGATATTCGGGAAATGATTGTACAACATAAAGTAAAAATCAAGTTCTGCTGGGTTCCAGGCCATGCTGGCATCAACGGAAACGAAACAGCAGACAGACTGGCAAAGGCAGCGATAAGAAATGGAGTAGATTCCTTTTCTCTAATAACAACAAAGGACCTAGAAGGAGAATTCAAATTGAGTATATCAAGAGAATGGCAAAATTTATGGGACAGTACAGAAAACAACAAACTTAAAACCATCAAACCGAGGATAGAGGAATGGAGAACGTGCTACAGAGAAAACAGACACAAGAAGACAGTGCTCTGCAGATTGCGACTTGGACATACTAGAGTAACACACGGCTATTTATTCTCAAGAGACAAAGAACGACCAAAATGCAGACTCTGCAATGAACTGTTAACAGCATTTCCTAATGAACTGCAAGACTCACTTCAATGTCACCAAATACCGACAACAATGGCAAAAATACAAACAAACCATTCAAAATTTATTAAACTTTTTAACAGATAACGAGTTTTATCCTGATATATAATCAGATACTATTCAAATAATCCATCTAAACGTATAGAGTATAAAATGTAGTCTTATTTTACATCTTTCAATATCTAATTTAACCTTATACTTAATATCAGCTATATTATATCTCATATATCTAAGTAATAAATCATCTAGCTTATCTTGACCATTTAAATAATCATAATCCTCTATATCATAAATAATTATAACCTATACAATATTTTATTTTAAATAATCTAGCTCATATTAATCATCTAATTGTTAATATTTAATTTGTTAATATGTATTATTATAGACTATTGTAGAGGTGCTAATGACCTAAGAGTTGAGCACCTCAAAAATAAATAAATAAATAATAAATAAATTTTAGATCTCTATGGCCCCTATTCATTATATCTAGATGTTTAAGGGCCACATATGAAGACTCGAGCCAATAATGGTCCTTAATATACTTGGTCAGGGTTCCAAATCCCTATTTTAATGTATTTAAATAAAATAATTTCATTTGATTTTAGTTGATTAAATATTATATTAAATTAAGCTTGCTATAATCATTAATACACTATGCTTGTTAAAAGTAGTCTCCTCTACTTGGAAAGCTATACAAGACCTCTTTTGGGCCTCTTAAGATGTTGGTTGAGCCCTTTTTAGGCTAAACCCTCCAAGGCCCATTTTGGCTCAGTCTGCCACTGAATAAAAGAACTTACAATAAATAAAAATTTGCTTTAAATATTGAACAAATTCAAATTAACCAAGTTTTTGTCAAATCCCCCATATAGTTATGCCATTGTTCGGAAATGCCAAACAATACATGCCTTATAATAATCCTTATCACCACTGACTGGTGATAAGTATATTTTAAGGCCAACTTTATGAAAACATTAGAAGCATTGATTTGATTAGAGCTATGATAAGGCTTTTAAATATAATTTTCCTTTTTATATAACATAATATATAAAATATCCTCTTTTGTTATAACATAATAAAGGAAAGGATGCTTAGAAAATGATTTGTGATTGCAGGAACTCAAAACCCCATAACTCTGTTGGCTACCCCATAAGGTAGCCAAACATGCAAGCATTTTTCATCTGTAGAACAGCAATTCAAAAGAAAGGAATTTATTTTTTTCAAAAGCCAAATATGCTTTCAATCATTTAAATGAGTTGTAAGTGGTTCAATTAAATTGTATTTTCTTATACTCATGTCTAAACAACTACAAAAAAACTATCGGTATAGACAATACCCCCAATCAAAAACAAGATGGTCAAATTGACGCAGATGTGTGTTCTAGGCCATTCTAGGGTTAGTTGTTTATCAATTGCAGAGGGTCAATAAGACATTGGAAAAATGAGCAGGCAGGAAATGTAATTAAAGAGATTTAAAAATGTAATTATCATTTAAGGAACCAAAAGGGAAAAATTACTCTATGCATGAGAAATCTATTTACCTGCTAGCACTTGTGTAAAAATATAGCCTGTCATTGTATGTATAGCTAAGAAGCGGCAGGTGCAACTTTCATTCTGCTTCTTGCTTTGACAAGATTGATGTGTGTCTCAGTATTCTTGTAAAATATTCTGAACATACCCTCTTCACTGTCATGACATTCACAGGAACTTCTTTAATGTAGCTGCAACAGTAGACGGTAAAATTATTAGAAAATAGCAGGATATATACTTTTTAAATTTAATATAAGATTGTTAATTTATTATAACAAAAAACTGATAGCATAAATACCAAGGTCTTTGATTTGAATTTTTGATAAAAAAATTAACACTTTACAAATTATATATTTAAGAATAAAGTATCAAATCAGTCAGCAAATCATCAAAGGTCATCTTTGAAAGAATTAGACTTTCTCTTCTAGTAGAGACTTATTTCACTTGATTAAAAACAGTTAATCAAGTGAAATACATTAACATTTTACAATGAACACACATTTTTAAATGATCCTAAAATAACACTGAAATTAAACTTTCAATCTTCCTAATCCAAGAAAAAAAATCTGAAAAAGAATCTTAATTTATCTATCTTATTTATTTATCTATTTACCACTATATTTTTACTAGTTAATTACTCCCTCCTGAGTGCAATCACTGGATTGTTTCTCTACCAACATGACTAAGACTCTCAAGCCAATTAAATTGGTTACAAACTTCAAGTAAGGGTGGGAAAGTGGTTTAGTATCAATGAATTCTGAATAAGGAAAATCCTAATTTTTAACAGAATACTAAAAATAAAAAAAGGTGTATGATAGTCCACCAAGACAATATCAGAAGTGAACCTATTAAAAATGAACTAATGCTGATAATGTATAAAATTAGGAGTAATTGGTTATAGTAATAGTTACTGGTAACATAAATATTAGGAGAAACTAGTTACAGTAACAGGTAACAGGGAGTTACTGAGTACAGAACGCAGGAGTTACTGGTTGTAGTAATAGTATGAGTTACTGGTTACAGTAACAGCAGAAGTTACCTGGTTACAGTAACAGCAGAAGTACTGGTTATAGTAATAGTATGAGTACTGGTTACAGTAACAGCGAAGTTACTGGTTACAGTAACAACAGGAGTTACTGGTTACAGTAAACAAAGTTAACAGTACAGCAGGAGTTAACTGGTTACAGTGGTAGGTTATAGGTAGAGTTACTGGCTACAGTAACAGGCAGGAGTTACTGGTTACAGTAACAGTTACTGGTAGTAACAGCAGGAGTTCTGGTTGTAGTAATAGTATGAGTTAACAGTAACAGAGTTACTGGTTACAGTACAGCAGAAGTTACTGGTTAGTAGTATGAGTTACTGGTTAGTAAACAGCAGAAGTTACTGGTTTACAGTAACAACAGGTTACAGCAGGAGTTACTGGTTACAGTAACAGGGAGTTACTGGTTACAGTAACAGCAGAGTTACTGGTTATAGTAACAGTAGGAGTACTGGTTACAGTAACAGCAGGACTGGTTACAATAACAGCAGAAGTTATGGTAGAAGTTACTGGTTACAGTAACAGCAGAAGTTACTGGTTACAGTAACAGCAGAAGTTACTGGTTACAGTAACAGCAGGAGTTACTGGTTATAGTAATAGTAGGAGTTACTGGTTACAGTAACAGCAGGAGTTACTGGTTACAATAACAGCAGAAGTTACTGGTTACAGTAACAGCAGGAGTTACTGGTTACAGTAACAGCAGAAGTTACTGGTTACAGTAACAGCAGGAGTTACTGGTTATAGTAATAGTAGGGTTACAGCAGGAGAGTTACTGGTTACAGTAACAGCAGAAGTTACCTGGTTTACAGTAACAGCAGGAGTTACTGGTTATGTAACAGCAGGAGTTACTGGTTACAGTAACAGCAGAAGTTACTGGTTACAGTAACAGCAGGAGTTACTGGTTATAGTAATAGTATGAGTTACTGGTTACAGTAACAGCAGAAGTTACTGGTTACAGTAACAACAGGAGTTACTGGTTACAGTAACAGCAGAAGTTACTGGTTACAGTAACAGGTTAACAGCGCAAGTTACTGGTTACGTAACAGCAGGAGTTACTGGTTACAGTAACAGGCATGAGTACTGGTTATAGTAATAGTAGAAGTTACTGGTTACAGTAACAGCAGGAGTTACTGGTTACAGTAACAGCAGAGTTACTGGTTACAGTAACAGCAGGAGTTACTGGTTACAGTAACAGCAGAAGTTACTGGTTACAGTAACAGCAGAAGTTACTGGTTACCTGGGTTACAGTAACAGCAGAAGTTACTGGTTACAGACACAAGTACTGGTTAGTTGCAGTACTGGTTATAGTAATAGTAGGAGTTACTGGTACAGTAACAGCCAGGAGTTACGGGTTACAGTAACAGCAGAGTTACTGGTACAGTAACAGCAGGAGTTACTGGTTGTATATTAGTAGAGTTACTGGTTACAGTAACAGCAGGACTGGTTACCAGCAGTACTTTAGTTAGTAGTTAGGTACATACAGCAGGAAGTTACTGGTACAGTAATAGTATGAGTTACTGGTTACAGTAACAGCAGAAGTTACTGGTTAAGTAACAGCAGAGTTACTGGTTACAGTAACAGCAGAGTTACTGGTTATAGTAATAGTAGGAGTACTGGTACAGAACAGCAGGAGTTACTGTTTCGCTTACAATAACAGCAGAAGTTATGGTTACAAGTAACAGCAGGAGTTATGGTTACAGTAACAGCAGAAGTTACTGGTTACAGTAACAGCAGAAGTTATCTGGTTTACAGTTACAGTAAGGAGGTTTACTGTTAAGTTTATAGTAGGTAGTTACTGGTTACAGTAACAGCAGAGTTACTGGTTACAAATAACAGCAGAGGTTACTGGTTACAGTACAGCAGGAGTTACTGGTTACAGTAACAGCAGAAGTTACTGGTTACAGTAACAGCAGGAGGTTAGCAGTGGTTACTACAGTTAGATAGTACGGAAGTTTACCTGCTTTACAGTAACAGCAGGAGTACTGGTTACAATAACAGCAGAAGTTACTGGTTACAGTAACAGCAGGAGTTACTGGTTAAGTTACTGGTTACAGTAACAGCAGAAGTTACTGGTTACAGTAACAGCAGAAGTTACGGTTAGCTGGTTACCAGTAACAGCAGAAGTTACTGGTTACAGTAACAGGAGTTACTGGTTACAGTAACAGGTAGAAGTTACTGGTTACAGTACAGCAGAAGTCTGGTTTACAGTAACAGCAGGAGTTAACTGGTAGCAGTAACGCAGGAGTTATGGTTATATAGTAATAGTAGAAGTTTCTACTGTTTAGCGAGTAATCAAGCAGGAGTTACTGGTTCACAATTAAACTAGCCTAAGAAGTATGGTCTTACTCAAGTAACCCGGATAACTGGTTACAGTAATCACGCATTATAATGCTCTATTCGTTACCGCGTTATAACTAGCCGAGTAACATGCAGACGTTTATAGGTCTAACGGTAACAGCAGAAGCTTACTGCGTGTTACCTGAGTAACAGTCAAGGGAGTTACTAGGTACCGGCGTGTACGGTAACCATCCAGATAATCGTGGGTAAGTAGTGGGAGTTATATGGTCTCACATAACGCAGTAACAGCAGAATAACCTTACTGGAACTCTCACAATACAGCAGAAAGTTTACTGGTATACAGTAAACCAGTCAGGAGTTACTGGTCTACCTTTAGTATACTTAACGCCTCAATAACCCATAAAGTTTACTGGTACGTTGTGCCAACAGCTGAGGTAAGTCACACTGGTAGTAATATTGCGCTTAGATAGTCAGTGAGGTTTACTCTTCTGGTGTATCAGTAACAGCAGAGTTACTGGTTACAGTACAGCAGAAGTTACTGGTTACAGGAAACAGCAGGAGTTACTGTTATATGTAATAGTATGAGCCTACTGGTACAGTAAACTTGCAAGGGGTCTACTGGTTACCCAGTAACAGCAGAACCGGCCAGCTACCCCTAAATTCTTAGCTGTTACCTTAACCAAGTAACTCCCTGCGTTACTGTAACACCAGTAACTCAATACTATATATAACCATTACTCTTCTTACTTAACCAAGTACGTCCGCGGACCGACATGGTCGTAGAAGTACTGTGTTCAGTAACAGCCAAGAAGTTACTGGTTATAGTAATAGTATGAGTATGGTTACAGTAACAGCAGAAGTACTGGTTACAGTAACCAACAGGAGTTACTAGGGTACAAGTAACAGCAGATTACTGTTACAGTAACAGCAGGAGTTACTGGTTACAGAACAGCAGGAGTACTGGTATAGTAATAGTAGGAGTTACTGGTTACAGTTAACAGCAGGAGTTACTGGTTACAACTAACGCAGGAAGTTATTGGTTTACAGTAACAGCAGGAGGTTACTGGTTACAGGTAACAGCAGAAGTTACTGGTTACAGTAACAGCAGAAGTTACTGGTTACAGTAACAGGAGATTACTGGTTATATAATAGTAGGAGTTACTGGTTACAGTAAAGAGGAGTTACTGGTTAACAATTACACAAAGTTACTGGTTACCAGTAACAGCAGAGTTACTGGTTACGTACAGCAGAAAGTTACTTGGTTACAGTAACAGCAGAGTTACTGGTTACAGTAACAGCAGGCGTTACTGCTTAGAGTGATAGCAGAAAGTTACTGGTTACAGTAACGAGCAGGAGTTACTGGTTACTTACAGCAGGAGTTACTGGTTACATTTATATTAGGATTCGAAGTAGTAGTAATAGTACATAATAGGTATAAAATAGTATTAATAGAAATAGGGGTGCTGTAGTAATAGTATTGAGAGTTTATTCATAGACAACTACAGCAGGATTCGTTAAGTGCGACTGGACTACAACGCGACCATACATTGTAAGCGATTTAAATGTTACAAACATCGTAGTTTAGTTATTACAGTCTTGTAAGCGCTCTCGGTTTTCTCGAAGGAAGAAATAAAAACAAGTACTATCTAATAAAAAACCCAGGTTTTATGCACAAAAGGAAATATCATCTAAAAGGGTAATCTATAAAGTGGTTAAATTTGAAAAGTCGACCAGTGAAGAAACCATTGGTGTAAATCTTTGTTTCAGATGTTTTGGATTGTAATATTATTTAATAACAATAAATAATTATATTGTTTTATTTACTGTGCTGAAACAAATTCAAATTAATATTTCGGAATTCTAAATACTTTAAAAACAAATATGTTTAATAAATCCCGGGAACCACTGGCCACAGTTATTGGAAAATTTGTAGAGATTCTTCAAGCTACGTCCGTATAGATAAATACGTAAATAATTTTTTACTGTATTTGGTTCAATCAACTTAAAATTTAAACTAATAACTTTCCTTCAAAATATCCATTAGATCGATTCCTAAACGAAAATATTAATGTGATATGAAAATGAAGAGTCAGCGAGTTTGATACGTTTGCCAGTGTATACACCATAGTGTATTACACAGCATACCTAAACTAAAGATGTTATCAAGTACGATATTAAACACACTGAAGAACCTTGCAGAGGGGGAATTCCAGTTAGCCTTAGCTTAGTTTTGTGAATGAAACCTGGGTTGAGGATACTTGTAGCCAAATGCACATATCGTTCATAAAGTGTAGCAAAAACGTTCATTCTTGATTTTAGCGTAAATGAAGTTATAACTCATTTACAGATTTGGACGTCTGCGCTACGGAATGTTTACGCGAAAGAGTGTTCTAGTGTCAAATATCCAAGAATCTTTAATAAAGGGATGACGCATTTAAGGAACATTTCTGACCCTATGGAAGTGCATGAGATAGAGAAATAGGAGCAAACTTACCTTCCGCTAACGCAGGTTATGTAGCAAGGTTGTCGAAGTTTGCTTCCTCACTTTCTCTGTGCTTTCTCGTGATTGTTTACATTTGTTGTTGCTTGTTAAGTTATTTGTGCTTATTTAATTTTAAATTTTGGACTATACTAAGCCACTTCAGTGAGTAACAAATGTGTTTATAACCTTATCAAGCAATAAATAATGAAACCATTTAGAGATAAGTTTGCCTCTATAATTTAAGACCTGCGCTGTTAAGAGGTTTGTAAGCGTGCGCATTTTGTACCAAGCATGTGCAGTTGGTTTTTGGCGTGTGTTTCATGCTGAATTCTTTTCATTTTTTGGTTTTCAATGGGGTCACTTGTTTGTATGACAAATCGACTTTAGTGCGTCATTCCTTTATTCAAGATCCTAGCAAATATTAAAGTCTTAAAAGGTCGTCTTTGCGACTGGACATCTTAGCTACATATTTTTGTAGTAATATAAGTAATTATATTAAATGTAATAGTTATAGTAGACTTACTAATAGGAATAGTTGTAAAAGAAATATAAATAATCAAAATGGCTGAAGATAAAAGGAACGTCTACTTCAGGATCGTCAAATTGCGTTTAAACAATTTAAAATTAATTTTCGAACTATTATATAATTATAGTCAAGTATTACACAAAATCTTTTAAAATTAAATTGAATAATAATAAAAATGAAGTTTCTAGAGAAAAAAACTTACATTTATTCATGAAGCAACCAGCCGCATAAAAGCTGAAGAGCAACTGACGAGAGACGGCGGTGACTTCCTGCTAATACCTCCCTCCGCCATCTTGAATATCGTCGTAATTACGACGTAATAAAATGGAAATTTAATTAAATTTTCTATTTTATTTATATTTAAATTTATTGATGGTTTTAATATATACAAATATATTATAATATTTACAATTAACATTAAATTTATATAATTACAATAATTCATAATTATTATTTCTATATTTTAGTTAAACTCTGAACAAAAAAATCAATAAATTGATCAAACTGACGCAAAATGAAATATTAATAGAAAATAAATATTATTTTATAAATTATTATAAAAATGTATATGATATCATTTTTTTTTTTCAATATTTCTTTTTAATTGATTTTATATGGATATTTGTCCGTTTTTAGATCGATTCGCCGTCTTAAATTAAACAGAAATTTATAAACATAAAAAAATGTTAAGTAACAATAATTAATTCATATTGAATTATTATTTGAATTATTAAATTAGAAAAACTTAAATCGTTTTTCTTTATGGGCCAGTCCGGATATAAATAAAATGTTACAATTAATAAACTTCGTTAGTTCAGCAAATAATAGTAACAAACTAATGTACAATCTGCAATAAACTCTCTTGTGGCTCGAGAAGGGGCCACATTATTGTATTTGATGGCAAAGCAAATACTATTGCGATTGGTATATTTGCTGGTACTACCTGATGTTAAAGAGAGAAATACAACGTCTTACAAACACAATACTTTTCCTTTTCTTATATACACAAGGAAAAGTGAAAAGGAAAATGATACAGTAAAAATACATTAAATAGTGACAATACTAATTTGGCTTAAAAATATATCGAACCGTTATTTTAAATTTAAAGATTAACCGAAGAGCAAGAAGAAAAATATAAAGAATTATCACTTAAGATAAAAAGTTTTAGATGAATATTCCTAAGATATCTGTTTCACAGAGATCGAGGACCAATGATGAGAATGAAATCATAAAACTATATACAATCCGAAACATGTGGTGCAAACTGTTATTTCATTCACATGAGAGGTTTGGCAGGGTGTTCAACCCCAGGTAGTTGTCGTGTGAACAGGATTAACCTCCGGGTTCAACTCTGAAACTTATTTTTATCGTGGCAGAGTCTAAATTATTGGTAAAATACCGTGTGAACATTTGGGGTTGAACACCCTACCAAGCGTGTGAAAGAAGTATGTAAAACAAATCAATCTCAAATCATATTTAATTTACTTCCAAAGAATTATTTAAAAACAATTTAAGTTGTCATATTAAGTTTAAGGCTCTAAAAAGCTCGGAAGTAAACAAAAACAACAGTATAAAAAGATGATCTGTATAAAGAATCCCCAAAGTAGCCGTTTAGGTTATATTATCTCTGTAGCCACCTATACTGATTCCTGCAATGGTATCAATATAGTCTGGTCTAGCCCGTAGCCAGTCAATTGTAGGGGGAAACCCATCCACGAGGGGGGCAATATTCACACATCTATAGGGACTTCAACTAAAAACTACTTCGTCAGAGGGGACCAAATTTTTTCCTACCTAGCTGTGAGACTGAATCTGGTTATAAACTCTGACTGCGTTTGGTTTGTTTGCATAAAATTGAATCACCTTATAGTGCAAATCATCTTGCAAAATACTGAGGTTCCATTGTTTTGATTTTTGACAACATTGCCATAGAGACAAGAAAACTTAAATAAAAATTTTGGGCTTCTTTGTTTGAAAAGTTCAATAAATTTTTCTAGATACTAATTGTAAAATATATATTTCACAAACCAATCAGTATTTTAAAATCACATAAATAAAAAAATATTAGCACCCTTTTTCAATATTTGTGCATTCCCATTGCCCCATGATCCCTATAGAGTGAGAACACTGTCAGCTGTCAGAGGAACTGTGCTGTTGTGGCACAGTTATACTCTTGGAACGTGTTCATTTTATGCACTGCTGCATGTTCTTGCTATGATAGCTTTTTCATACCCTCTCACTTCAAGACTGAAGGGTGTGTATTTGTATTTTTTTATAGTACCTTTGAAGGTATGCTGAAACCAGAGTACAACAGATGTTTGGAGCTATACTCAGTTATACGGACCAAGGGATCACTCTTGTTGGATCAACAGGGTCCTGGACGTGAACAGTGGCCTGGGCTCTGCACACTGCTCAATGAGTTTTATAATGACAGAGACATGGAGCGCAATCACAGGTCTGTACTGTAGAACATCAGATTCTTGCTCTCTGCAATCTGACGTTTCATGTCATCGTTGATAGGAATCTACGGAAGGAGAGGAAATATTTAACTACTAAGTAAAGATGAATAAAGTTGTCGATGAACAAAAGTACAGTAAAGTTTTATTAATTATATATCTGTTATAGCTGTTGTTGATGTAATAAATGCATTGTGACTAAGTGCTTAGTTTTCTGATTACTAACTCATAGTTTCTATGATAATCTGCCAAGACTCTTGATTAACAGGAGACTCTTTAGGCTATCTTTTGGTAACCGGGTTGAGTTGTTCACCCAAAGCCTAATGGTTGACTATAAATGTAGGAATATATTAAATTTTTTAAGAAAAAATAAAAATGGGGTTTTAAGCATGATACTGAAAATTTAAAAATAGCGATTCATCTAAATATTTTAAGCACCTGTAGAAAATTACAAGTCAAATAGGGACAGAGAAAGCTAGTATGATAACAGTAGATACACAGAATAGAGATGGAGTATTATAGTCTTGTCTTGTAAATAATCATTTAAAAATTTATTGGACAGTTGGAACTTGTAAGCTCAAAATATAAATTAAGTAGGAATAATAAAAACTCTTATTTTAAGTTTTTTCAAACGCTATTTATTTATGAAAGGAGTACAATTCAAGGGTGTTATTAAATCTGGTTTTTTGATTTTAGTATTTTTGATGATACATTAAAATTTATATTTTTTAAACTAATACTTTTATATATATTACTATTCGTCATGACAACATATACATGTAAATATATATATATATATATTTTTTTAAATTTATTTTTAATATACTTTTGAAGAATAAAAGGTTACATTACTTTTTTTTCTTACTTTTTGATGAAAAAATTTAAAAATTCTGAAATAAAATGTCAAGAATAAGGTAACGATCGATAAAAAAATTCAGTTGCACAGATTTATTATTTTTTTAAAAAATACATTTTTACCGCTATATAAAATTTTGTGCACACTTATTTTTTTAATTACTTTGTTTGTTTTTTTCGGGAAGTCCTCAAAGCGTTACCTAAAGACAATTTTATTTTGGGTACAAAGACAAAAAATGATTTTATAATATATATATTTGTGTAAATATATATATGTATTAATTATTTATGTGCATTTATAATAAATACATACAAATATATTAAATTTTAAATATATGTGTATATATTTTATTAATTATTATTATTATTATATATATAATTATTTTTATCAATAGCACATCAAATTTTTATTACTTATTTTTTTTATATTTATAAGAAAATTAAAATAGATTGTTCAAGAGCGAATAATCCGCTAAGCAATTTTAATTTTCAAAACAGAAATTTAAAATAAACTGTAATTATTATATAATTTGATGAGTCAACACCTTCAATCCGCTTAAAGTGATATATCATAGACAGTAATATACGCCCTTCCGGAAAAATGGGCTTACCACCTACGACTGAGCCCCATGCACCTTAGGCGGATTAGAAGTGAGACAGGGCGACTCTTTCACTCATTTCCGGCAAGAGGTAGTCACCACCCTGCTTATTCCAGCCTTGAGACAAATACAAAAGGAAAGAAAGAAACTTAAGAAAAAACACTCCGATTGAATATTTTATCCATAGCATATTTTATAATAATAAACAATTCATCAATTTAAAAATATTAATCGGAATGTTTAAAATTTACAATTTTTTTAGAAATGTTTTTTTCCTATTTGCCTCTCAAACCCAAAAATAGGTAATTGTTCCTCATTTCAAATATTCTAGCCTTTATATCCTCACACTTTGAAATAAATAAGAACAATACCCTATTCAATTTAACCCCTTATGGACAATCTTCGACAAATCATTCTAAAATCACACATTACCATCTCTTGATTTTAACACAAAAAGCTCTTTTATTTTTCACAAAAAAAAGTTATTTTTCTAGATAAAAAATGATTAGAATCTAGATAAAAAAAAGTCACAATTCGGTACAGAGAGAAGAAAGAGCTTTAATTTAACATTTTTCTTTCCTTTTTTTGTTAAACTGTTATTCAAACAAATGACAGCAATTTTAACAAATGCCACCTTCCAGTAATTACACTGGTGCTGCATTCTACAAGTAATAATATTTTCATTGGTAACATCTCACCAAAATTTCCAGTAAGGAGTTAAATCAAAATATGACTGAATTTTTTTAAAATTTTTATATTGTAGCTATGCACATTTTACCTATCTTAAATAAATCAAGTAAAAAACAGACAAAAAAAAAACAAAAATTTTTCCACCTTTGTCCAAAAAATCAACTATTTTCCTAATATTAGGGTAATATATATTAATAATAAAACCTTACATCTAATTTTTTTGTTTCAAAAAAATTATAGCTGACCTTTTTTTAAAACAATGAAAAAATATTTTGTTTTCACAATACTTCTGTTTTTAAAAAGATAGATATGAACAGCAAAACTAACACTCAGTCACTAAGTGATATTAAATTTGTCTTTTGTCCTTTATTTTAGTTTAAATCAAACTTCTAAAATAATTTTAATACTAATTAATTTTAAAACAAATAATTGAGATTAAAAAAATAATAACAGATAACAACCAGTACTTATCTATACTTAAAAATAAAAACAGATAAGTATACTTAATATATCTATTTTTTTAAATACATAACTAATATTACAACAATTATTATAAATAAACAAACAAAAAACAGAAATTTTAAATTGAAAGCAACAAATATAATAACATATATGTTATTCAATCTGGTCAAAACTATTATAAAATTATACAAAGAAAATTAAAATTTACAACAAATGAATATGTAAAGAAATATAATAGAGAAATTATAAAAAAAGCAAATTATAAAAATTGTGCACATGTTTAAAAAAGATTATGATTTTCAAAATAACTTTAGCATGATATTAGTTACCAGGAAATTTTTACATTATGTGCTTAATGAAAAAGTTAATATCTAAAATTTTTACTTTCTCAAATGTACATAAGTGGTAAGAAATCCAATAAATAATATAATGGCTAATTTTGTGCAAATTGTGCGTAAGTTGTTTTATCAGAGCACATATCCTTCAATAAAAATAATCAAAAAATTCTAAATTTGTTTTTATTTTGTCACAAAATATAAACTTAAAATAAAAAATTAATACTTTTTCGAAAACTTTTATTATAGTATTTACAATGTATTATAAAGTATTAATTTTTTTGTGAAAATTGTGATTATTCACATTAAAGAATTGTACTGATGAAATTTTGCACAATTTCTTTAACACCAAAAATAATAAATAAAAGTAATAAATGAATTATTTTACAATTTTACAAGCAAATAGGTAATAACTAATTGAAACAAACATTTATGGATTTTTTTTATTTTAGTTAAATAACCTTAATAGCATTAAATGACTGGAATAAAAAAAATCCAAGAATTGAAGTGTTTAATCAAATATTATTAATTATTTACTTTAAAAAAATTCTTTATTTCTTGATAGGGTTTTAACTCATTTCTGACTGGATAAATGTTGTAGCTAAGTAACAAACTCTAATTTTGTTATTTGATTAATTTCGCATCTTTTAACTTTATTCCTTTGATGCCACTGCAAACGAGTTAAACGTCCGTATTAGTTGTTATAATTATTAATTTAAATTGCACAGAAAAATTGATCTTACAAAAATTGGTTCTCTACAGGTTCTCTACAATTGTTAAGATTCAGAGCTAATAAACATATAACATTAACATTTTATATTGCAAAATGTTAAAATAAATTAAGTATTGTTTTTTTTTTTAGTTAGCAATATTGATGTTTATTTTCCTCTGTTTACCCGAAAATCATTTTAATTTAGTCTATCAAAATAAACGTATCAATTTTACAAATGTGGTGTAAAAACCAAACCTACATTTAGGAGGTTCCAAATACTGGCAATACATTTTTTATATATTCACATATTCTTACGAAATACAAGTTTTATTTTATTTTGCAATCATATCAATTTATGTATAGGTTAATTAAGCAATTAACAAACCTCCAAGATTGATGTCATAATTTTTGTTGCAGGTCTGTTTAAACCAAGAGTTCTTAAATAATATTTTTCTCGCCAATAGACTTACTAAATAAAAATTGTTCAATATTATTTTATAATAGTAGCAATTCAAAACAATGCTAGTTATTAATTGAATTTTTCCTTTTTGTTCTCGATCATTTGCATTACATAATTGGTTTTACAATAGTTCTTTAAATTTTTATTTTTTACAAATGAAGAAAGAAGAAGGAAAAAGGATGAAATATATATTTAAAAAGTGTTACTAGTAATATACCACCATATAAGATCTTATATTTTCCTAATATGAAATTAAAATTAGAAAATAAAATGTATTATTTAAAATTTCACATCTAATATCAAAATCAGATAATTTTAACATACATTTCAGAAAAAAAATTAGATACTTATTTCTTGTCTCATACTAAATGTTATATTTAACCTATTTTTATTGTTTATAAAAAATTCTTTAGATAATATTTTAAACTACATTTTCAGGTTAGGTGGGGAAATTTTAAAATAATTCTTAAAATTAAAAAAAAATGAATAAGTACATTTTCATTTTAATTATTAAATTAATGGGAGAATATGTTACTTTTATTAACTGATTAATAAATTATTTTTATTATTAATAATTAATAATAATATGAATAATTTTTTTTAAATAGGTAACAGTAACAAACTTTTGTTTAATCATATATTTTAAATCTGAATTAGATTCATAAATAACATCACAAAATATCTACTTTTTAATATATCTTTAAGATTTTAAATTTAAAAGTAAATAAGACATAAATAATTTCAAAAAATAGGTTTCAGAATAAAAGAAAGATTAAACTTTGAAGTGTTTATACTTAACAAATTGGCTACAATTATGTATTAAATGCACTTTTAACTGATTAATTATTATGGTTACTTTTAGATAAATAAGTAATATTTTTTGGAAACAAAGGCAAATAAATTTTTGCCAACATATATTATATTTGGCAAACATACTTGAGAGAAGGGTAGGTCCCTTGAACTATATCTGATTTCATTAATTTATTTGTACCTTTACTTTGATCTCACTTTACTAAGGGTTGCTTTCAAATTTTATCCCTTAAATTGCTTCGAATTCTATTCCTTAAATTGTTTTAAAATTGAAATAGTAAGAAGCAATAAAACTTTTCTAATCTGACAAACTTAGACAATTTCCTTAAGAAGACACTTAATTCTATCAAATAATGAAAAAGTGCAAACTCAAGATAAATGCCTAAGGCAAATGATTCCGTCAATTTATTTATCACAACCCATACATTTTTAACTATATTTTTTGTTTGATGAATGGCTGTTGCCTTTTGTGTATGTATATTTTAACACTTTTATTATGCATTAAGATAAAACACCAATTTGATATCTTTATTTTAACTTTCATGGCTATGCTAAAATAAAATGGATTAACCCTCTCTAAAGGGTTATAAAGGCCATTTCACAATAAACTAAATGAACAGTATACAATTAATTTTTATCTAAAATAATAATGACAATAAAAAGCCTTTCAAATGGATTAAATTAAAAATCCAATTTAAAACGCTCAAAAATTAATCTTACAATAAAGTCACATTTAATAATTAATTTCTAATAAAATAAAAAAATGTATAAATTCACCATTTATTTGAAAATAAAGAAATTAAAATCAAAAATGACGTCCATATTGTTTAATAATAAATAGAATCACCATTAAACATCATTTTTGATTGTTGTAATACTGCCATGAATTAACATTTATTTTATCATAAATAATTTTCATAAATATCAAAGCAGTCAAGAAAATATTACTTTTTAATATATATATTTTTTTAAACTCTTATTTTAATGTATATTTTATCTTTCAAAAAAGGAGATTTTTTAATGGTTAAATACTTCAAAAAACCTGTGCCCAACATATATATTTCTTTAATTTTTATTAAAATTTACAATAGTTTACATTATTTTTTTTTATTTTTTTAAAACTTTTTTTGTAAAGAAATAGGTAAAAAGATTTTTGGGGGAGTAACATTTAATATCAGGATTTATTTATTTTTCAATTTACATTTTTTTGGAATGGGGATTAGGAATGTTATTTTTTTAGTTATATAATAGATGTGTTTTTACTTTCTTTTCTTTTTAAGTTTAATTAATATATGTATAATATATACATAAAATAAAAAAATGAAACAATAGATTTTCCGAGAGTTGTAGGTTGAATGCTACGTGGTAGGCTGGGGTTGGTTGGCACAGATGATAAATCTCTGCCATTGAAACCTCCTTCAGAATTCCGTGCTGTGATTGACCCCCTCTCCATGCTCTGTTACTACTGGAATGCTTAAACCTGCAGGTCCCCCTGAGGCACCAGGGGTACCACCAGCTGCCACTACTGGTCCTTGGCACATAAAAGGCTCTGTATTTCGCCTCTTCATTTTTCCTTTCATTTTTTTCAACATGGTTGCCTATTAATAAAAAAAGAACAAAATGTAATTTAATATGTCAGTATAATTATTTTAGATAAAATTAGAAAACTTAGCTAATTATACAGAAAGACAATAGAGACTTAATTAAATTCTTCCACTAACAATTTGAGATAATTTAGACTATTTAACAATATTAGGATAATATTTATCAGTGACTTATATAAATCAGCTACACAAGAATAATGTACTTAATGTTCCATCTAAACCAAGAATTATCCACTATTTCAGTGGATAATCTACTTACTTTTTAGTGAATTTTTTTAATTAATTTGAGATGAGCCAACAATAAGGACACATCAATTGCTGAAACTTTACTATTTTTATTTTCTAACAATTAATTTTTCTAGAATTTCATGAATCTGCAAACAAGAGCTTACGTTTAAAAAAGAAAGTGAGCAATGGAAAAATAATATTTGTAGAAATTAATAAAATTCCCTAGACACATAGGAGAAAAACATTAGAAAAAATCAAATTAACTTACAGAAAAATTAAGGACAAAAGGAAGTTAATGCTACCAGAGTGGTCCACAACCAAATTTGGTACTTGTTTTAAAATTTTTAAATAAGTTTAAAAACTAATGTTTATTTTAAAGGCATAGTAAAAATTATAACTATTTTTTTAAATTTATCACTTAAATAATTATTTAAGTGATAAATAATTAAAATTATAAACATAGAAAATAATGTTGTAATTAAATTCTAAAATTATAATATTTTTCAAATGAAATTTAAAAGTAACGAAATAAAGGTGATCATGTAAGACAAAGCTGTCCATGATGTTTTATTTTCTTTGGTATAAATCATACGAAGAGTATTTTCCTTAGACTTTATAAGCTTTGGTCCTTAGAAAGGTGATATTCACAGGATATTGTTCCTGGTAAATTGAAACTAAATATGAGACGTGTCTTTTTAATCCAGTTATTATTTAACTTCAGATTCCAAAACTAAAATCAATTTCCACTACAACCCTCAGGTAGCAATGTACCGTCAATAGTTATGGTCCAAGTATTAGCAACAGTTGGTGATAATTTATTACAAAAATAACCGTAATCTAGGACACAAACCCCTAATTTCAAACCAATTTACTAACTACAAACAAAAATTGACTTACTAAACCCCTTGGCTAACAATAAATAAATGAAAATCAAGGAATATTTACTTGATCGCTTCAGGTTGTAACAAAGAAAATAAATAGTATATATTTGTGTACATTGCTACATGAAATTTCTTCTTGTATGTTTTTATGTTTTTAATGCCTTAAAAATGTAGATATAACAATGGAAACCAAGGCAACGTTTTCTTTCTACAACAAAGTGCCTTTTTATGTGAATAGTCCAGTTAATTTAATAAGCATGATAGCAGCTACCAATGTTAACGTTTAGCTAGAAGACAGAAATGTATTGAAAGATATTGAAATGCATATGAGGGAAGATATATAATGTTGTGTCATATTTGTATTCCATTATGGCTTGGCTTCTAATTTACCTCAGAGTCAACGGTTGGACTTAGGTGGGTCTGTGATAGGTAAAGAGGGAAGAGAAAAGAAAACAAGCCCTACAAAAAGGCAGGGGGGTAGGTGACAACATGGTGACAACATTATTGTTGTCACCATACATCCACCACGACAGAGGGGTGAGTGAAATTAGTGTCCTTAAGTTCTAGCCTAATTTTGTAGTAAGAGGTTAGGGAGGAGCTCAATAAATTAAGTCCTAAGAGGTAACATCCCCTAAAACCACTATTGAATTAAAAGACAGATATAAAATTCACCTCATGAAATTCCATCCCCTCCCCCGCGAGCTAGAGGTAAATTAAAATACAAGCCATTATACTCCTCGCGTTATAACTTTTGACATGGTCACGTAACTAAAAATCAACTGGAAGGGAGAAAACGTAACGTCTGTAACACAGTAAAAGGGAAGAAAAAAGTTCCTACAGCTGCAAGGGGGGTTATGTGTAGGTGGGGGTAAGTTAGGGTATTTTACCCACTCCGAGGCACTTGCAGCGATAATAGTAGATTACCTCTGAATAATATGTGCTCTAAATTCTACACAGGAAAACAAATTGTTAACAAAAATATAGTAAAAACAATAGGCTCTCAATAAAATAACTTGTAAGATGCTGACACCATATGGTTTTTAACGTGAGAATATATCTATTGGCAGGGGCAGATAATTATTACTGATTTGTTAATTTCTTACGCAATAAGCATAAACTTTGAAATCAAGTAATCAGTGTGTTATGACCAGAAAGTAGCCAATGTTACATTGTTAAACACAACACAATATACAGAAAATAACAAGGGAAACACAAAATTATGGGAAAACTTGACACAAATGAAAGTCAAAGGATTTTTAAATAAATCATAAAACGTGTGTTTAGAGGATACCCACCAGGAGGATGTACCAGGATTACCCTGTGATGTCACCCAAGTACCTGTCGGTATTTTTTTCTTTCTGAAGTTGGACGCCTGCTGCTTATATAAAACAGCTGTTTTTTCATATCAAAAGTTATAAAGCAAGTAGCATATATATATATACTATAGTATGACACACGGCTAAATAGTGTTGAGGAACCAATAAGATTGGCCTTATTTGAAATTGAGGGTGTGGTTTAACATTGAGGAATCATTTTCTCCCTCAAATTATTTTCCCACGCTGTCAACTGATTTTAGCTGTGTGTCATACTACAACTAAATGCAGCTGTCATAATTTTTGAAATCATTTTATGATATATATGTTAATTTGACCCCATCAACTATTAATTTTAAGTTTGCTAAAAAAGAACAGTTGATTAATTATGCAACATATAAGCACAGAAATGACATAGAAGAAAAGCAGAAAAGAATAGACATATAATAAAATACACGGTGATAAGTATTACTGCATTTCAAGAAGAAAAGAAAGAAAAATGTAAAATAAATTTATCTGAATATTTTTATTAAAAAAAATAGTAATGAACCCATAATAAAAAAAATTGCTACCAACATAATTAACTTTTTCAACAAATAAATAAAAAAAATAGTCAAAGTATAGTTTTATGAGAAAGAGGAAACCATTACCAAAAGCAGTAATCCAAAAATAAAAACATTTAATTAAATATCTACACACAATGTAAAGCCAACCCTTGCAGTCACGTTTGCTTTTCACTTTTTAATTTTTTTTTCTTTTAAGTAAGAATTTTTAAGTTTCATTTTAATTTTTTAAATATTTTATCATTATATTGTTTATTTAAGATTTGTTTTAAGGAATAATTAATTAATAACAAATAATTATAAATTAGTAGGCATTAAAAAATAAATAGACAATTAATAAAAATAAAAGAAATAGATACAATAATCTCTATTGAAAAAACAAATGTAAAGAAGAGTAATATGAGCTTCATTTAAGTAACATGAACTTAATTTTTAATAAAAATTTGCTTAACAATATGTGAAACGCCTTTAATACCATATTAAGTTTGCATCTTAAAAATTGTAAATGCAAAGCTAATAATATATCAGTTTCGTCTAATTGAAAGTATAAAGTTAGTAAGCATAAAAAAAGTTAATTTTTGGTCAATAAATTCTAGGATAGAATTTGAAGCTATGAAATTGAGTAGCTCTTTGAATTTGATGAATAAATACTATTTTTTAAAAGAAATTTAACCAGCTACAAAAATGTCCTTTTTAAGAGTAATATAGTATTAGATATATATCTTATTTTTGACTACTTCTCAAATGGGAGCACTATGCACAGGGGCTTTGCTTTATCTAACAATAATCCATATAAACCATACATCCAATGAAACTAGTCAAAGTAATATACTTTTATAAATATAATTAAAGTCAAAACTCAGACAATAGTTTCGAGTATTTTGAAGTTTAAGTCCTTTATTGAGATCTTATTATTCATTAAGATCTCTTCTTATTTCCATTAATAAGGAAGGATTTTTAAACAAGCAAAATTAAGCTTGCAATGAAAAATCATTTAGTTATATTTAAAAGAAAATTACGTCACATCATAAAAGATATAAGTTCTAAAAAATCAGCTTCACGATTTTTATGCTGTACCTACCAGAAAATATGTTCCCCTTAAGAGTCCTTAAAACCTTAATCTAAAAAGCAAGCATTTTTACATAGATGGTTAAAATTTAGCCAGCACAAGATTTAAGACACTTATAGATTCTTTTATGTTTTTAGATTCTGAAGATATCTACAAAGTTAGGTGATGTTTCATATATATATATATATATATTATATATATATATATATATATATATATATATATATATATATATATAATATATATATATATATATATATTTGTGCGTGTGTGTGTGTATGTATGTATGTATGTATGTATGTATGTATATATATATATATATATATATATATATATATATATATATATATATTTGGGTGTGTGTGTGTATGTATGTATGTATGTATGTATGTATATATATTATATATATATATATTATATATATATATATATATATATATATATATATATATATATATATATAATATATATATAAGCACCTTAATGATTTCTGACATTCTAGAGACTCATATATATATAATATATAATAATAATATTATTGAATAATTAAATTTAAAATTAATGTAATTATCGAAACTAATAACAGCTATAAAATGGTACTGATTTATATTGTACTGAATTTATTTCAAGTACTTTCCTTTGAATTGTCACCATTAAAAAGTAAATCAGTGAACCAATAATTTTACTATAATTTTTCATTCTCATACTTACACATAAATAAGTTGTTTTAGTCCATTTTTATTTGCACTACACTCGCAATACTAAATATACATTAAAAATTGAACATAAATTGAAAAATATTTTTTTATACATTTTACATTAAAAAGTCCAAAATTATTATTTTGACACATTATTTTCACTTAAAGTTGTACTTAAATCTATTTTAAATGTTATGTTAAAAGAAATATTTTAAGTGTTTTTGGGCACATAAAGATATTATTCTTAATGTTTCTTTAGGCAAACAAAAATTTCTTGTTAATAAAAACTATACTAATTTGTTCAAGTTATTGTTTTATTTTTAAGAACTGCCTTTAGCGCCTGGATCGGATAAAATGGTTGGTTCAGTATTTCTTCGCCTCATTTTTGATTTCTTCATCATTATTGCCTAAAGAAGAACAAAAATTAAAATCCAAACTTACTTTGCATTTTAGTTAAAATAAATTCAAATATTTTATCAAATAATTTGAATTTTTAAAGAAATTAAAAATTTATTGGACTTTTTTTTTAGTTTTCCCTTAGTTATATTCTTTAAGCTAAAAATCTGCTATGTTGGTTATCAATAGTTATTGATGGAGAAATGAAGTAGGAACTGCTTAAAAATTAAATAAGGCCAGTTTATAAATGTAATTATAGTTCATGCTCTGTAAACAGAATCATCATACTGCACCATTTAAGATATAATATCAATATTTGGGGAAATTTCCATCCAATCTAAACTAGCAGTGTCACCAAAAATATGAGTATTCCAAATTTGCAAGCTCAAAAAATCTAAAAAGGCTAAGCTAAGTACAGAAAAAAGTGAACTCTTGGATTAAAATTCCTAACAAGGAAATCTATTTTCAAATGATGAAAATAAGCAGAATTAAGGGAGTTTTAGCTATAACAAAGACCATAATGCAACACATTTTTGGTAAGTCCAATAAATATTACTCAAACGTACAATTAGAGAGTAAATTAGAGAGAAAACTAAATTTTTAATTAGTGATAAAAAAATAAATTTGTGAAAAATGTTTAGCAAATAAAATGCACTTACTCAACTAATCCAGAAAATATAAAAAGTGCAAATATTTTCTCAAAGCTATTCACAAGTTTTAAATTAAAGTGTATTACAAAGCTATAATTATTTAATTCATTTTAAAATAAATGGTTACTTACAGGTATTATTTTATAAACTTAATAAAAAAATACTTTATATTCAATCACTTAAAACTATATAAAAAGCAAGTTTGAATTCTATACTAAATCAAAATAAGGTTTAAATCTTTTGTGCCATTTATTACATTTATTTAATTTAAAATAGTTTACTTATGATTAATAAATACAGTGCCTTAATGAACTTTCTTGTTTAAAATGCTTGCTTTGTAAAACTTACATGCTAAAAAGTGCCATAGCAATTTACATAATATTTTTGGAAGGGCTTTGGATTTTTTATAGTCCAGTCTAATGCAGAAAAATTCATGCTGAAGACCTACAAAAAAGCTGAATTTATTTTGTGTAAAATACCTATGCTAAAGCTGATTTTAAAATTATTTACCATAAACCTACTTTTAACATAGAAAAATAATAGGATATCTCTTCAATTTCCAGTTTCAACCGACTTAATGTCATCGCTAAGACCTAAAATATTTTCAATAAAAAATGTCCTCCTAATTGCACAATAAGCTGGTATACTCTTTTACGCTTGTAGCATTAATTCTACTTCAACAAAAATAACGATAAATAAATATGATAATATATTAAAAACCAAATAAAATCTACCAACTTGGATACAGATTTTCAATTAAATAATATATAAATACAATTTTAAGTAAATCAACCATCTAGTAATAATTTGCCTCTTTGAAAGTTCCTTTAATCCCTTTTATAAGAGTAATACAAATTTTAAATAAAAAATAAATAGCTAACAAAGTAATTTCAGTTTAAAGTAAACTAAAAATGGCAACCAAAGCAAAAAATCCATTTGAGAACGGATAAGAAAATGAAACCAAAATAAATTTAGCACCGCCCTACATCAAGAAATCAAATAAAAAAGACAAATATTCCATATTGTACTTATAAAGCTCAAGTGAAGTGTCCCACATAGCAGTTTGGAGTGTTTCCTGCATTAATGTGAACAAGAGAGTGAAGTGCTGTAATAACATTAATTAAACAAAAAGTATTGTGCTTTTAGTCTGGCCACAGCAAATATTAACACTTTTAGGATTGGCTTATGTTTAATTTACTACTTATATACTTATTTTCCAAAGTTTTCTTTAATGATTCATGACAACCTTAATAATTATCAGTGAAAAAAAGAATAAAACTAAAATATTTTACTACATTAAAAGCCACAAAGTTAAAGAAAAAAATTAAAAAAGAATCATCCCTTTTCCCTATAAAGTAGTTTTATTTACTTCTATGGGTGAGAAAACAATTTTTTAACGAATACTCTCTTGAAATATTTTTTTTATTACATTTAGCACAAAAAAGTACAGAACTGAGGTACTCTAACTGTAGTATCATGTGTGATTACTTAAACATAAATATAACAATCAAATTGAATTTTCTTCCTTGTCACACGCTATCTGCCAAATTAGTTAAACTTACAAATCACAAAAAAAACTTGATTTGTGAAGTAAGTTATAGTATGTCTATTAGTTTTTGACCCATGGATTGCAGGAGATCTCTAGGCTCTAATTAGTTCCCACCAAAAATCCATAGTAGGAGCACACTACT
Source organism: Microvelia longipes (assembly GCA_018340805.1). NCBI lineage: Eukaryota > Metazoa > Arthropoda > Insecta > Hemiptera > Veliidae > Microvelia > Microvelia longipes. Next base: position 34,984,840 of record JACMZG010001914.1, read on the forward strand.
ACCATCTACATCATACTACCATATTTGAGGGGATAACATAGAACTAATTTAAAAATTACAAGGCCTTAACTTTTACTGATAAAGTTAAGCATTACAAATGTTTTAACAAAATTCGAGAGATTAATGTGGCTTTTTAAAGAAATATTAGTTTTAAACTCATTTATTTTTATTTAAATGTAAAAATGAATATTCAGTGTTGCCAAGTTTAGAACTAGGAAACTTTTTGTCTGTAAAAAGATGTTGGCAATCCAACCATTCTTCACAGACATGTAGTGCGCTGCATCAAAAACTACTACATATACCATAGTTAAACAAGATTAATTGTGTAAAATAAACTTGATGTCTTCTCTGCAAACAGATGGTGCTAGTAAGACTATTATAAATACTTGTTTATAGAATATGCATGAAAGATAGAGATAGATAGGGCCTACCAAATAAAGCATTAAGATTGAGGACTCAACATTAATTTCTAACCTTACAGACTAATAGAAATAACAATAACAACATAACAATCCAACTAATTATTTGAATTACTGAAAACAACATAAATTTTTAGTTTATCTACCCAATAAATTATTAATTAATAAACGGCCAATCCTTCTAAAGAGTTAATAAAAAGTAAGAGAAGCATTAAACTTGTGCTATTTATAAGGGTTAGTTGTCAAGAAAACAATCTTTGAAAAAGGTTAATTTTTCAAAACTGGTTGGATGCTGGCATCACTTAAAACAAAATAAACAAATAAAAATAATCGATATCTTTATTTTTTAATTTAATTTTTATTTAAAGTTTTTTATTTAAATTTTATTTTTAAAAGCAAAAAAGGTTTTATACAGAATAAAAGAAAAAGAAAAAACTAAAACAAGATTGAAATGTGTTTACTGTCAAAGGGACAGAGTTTGAAGAAAGTAATAACAAGACAACACATGGTAAAAATTTAGCCGTGAAAACCCAAAACAAAAGAAAAATGAAAATAAAGCAGAGGGCAATCGGCTAGTTTAAAGGATAGTTTAAGTTTTTTTATTTATATTAGACCAGCCCAATAACTTAAAATCAGATATAAGGCAACAAAAGCTGAAAATTCAAAACATTTTTATACTTAGAAATAAAATATTTTTATTTCTAAGAGAAAACTTGAAAATTTTCAGTAATTTTGATTTATAAGTGAAATTTTAAAGATATTGAGCAAACATAGTTGTGTAAAATTATAAGTCAACCAACAGAGAAAAATAATCTCTAACTTAACAAGGAACCAAAGCCATACAATTTAAGTCATGAAGCTATAAAAGCTCCAATACTGACAGAATTATAAATGTAAACTAATAAATTTATCCCAAAATTTTTAACAAAATAGAGACATGTAAAAATTTTAAAAATAAAAAGTGTTATGTTTTTATCAAGTGTTTATTTTAGTATATTGTCTCCAATTTAATAATCTTAAATCAAGGAGGAGTTTAGTTAAATTGAAATAGAACTGGAATTCCGTTGATGGCCTGTCAGAAATCAAGAAATGTGGTCAGAATGACATAATCGAATCCTTAAAGATTTTTAGAGTTTACAGATACATTTTACATAAAGTGAAGTAAATGAAACTAAACGAATCCATTTACAATTTAAATAAATGCACAAAAAGAGATTAGAAAATCCATCATGTACAGTATTTTATTGGCTTTGGAAAATACTATTTTTTTAAGTTTCTTGGACTCTAACAGACAAGCTTCCACTTTTGTGGACATCTAAATCAATTGATGAAATAAATAAGTTATGGACACTTGGACAGTTGAGTGAGTAATGTATAATAAATAGAATATTTCAATCCAAAAAAAATATTTAGATAAACAAACACCTAAGCTTTTGACTAAATTAACAGTTAATTTAATAGTTGGTAATTGTGTTTTTTGGTATTTCTGTTCTACTATATTCACTGAAAAAGACTGGGTTCCCTCATCAGAAGCTTAGGTTTTTGTATGTTTAAATAAATCTATTTGGACTGAAGTCTTCTATTTATTATATATAATCTAAATCAATTAAAATAAAAAATTAATTTACTTTGCAATTGTATAGTGCACTTAAATTTGGAATTTAAAAAAACAATCTAAATTCATTGCTTATTAGCAAAAATTTATTAATATTTCTGACATTGGAAGCATATTAGGTGGGTAGTTTTTATAATAATAGATTCATAAGCTCAGTAACCTAAAAAGAAGCAAGGATTTGCTCTAGAAAAAGGTTAACTTGTAATCACACTGACTTTGTCATGGTCCATTGTAAATAAAATAAAAAGAGTTGGTTTGTGTGAAGATTTGGTTTAAAAGTAAAAATACCGGAGATATAACAGGGCAGAAGTCCATGTGAACGTCTCGTAGCCTAACCACTTGATGCACGAACTTAGGCGAAGCCCGAACAATTCTTCCCAACTAGCGCATACAAAAACCAACAATATACATTTTACATTTTCTCGTGTTTAAAAATAAAATAAATATAAAAATTTAGTTTTTTAAATTGTTTTTAAATGGATATAAAAACTTTTTAAGCTGTATCATCCAATAAAATATTTGGTTCAATACTCCTACTTATAAATATATTTTAAATGCCTAGCAAAACACATATTATAATTAAATCAAATCTTAAATATCAAAAGATTTTTTACATAGCGCAGGTGACAAAGGATACTGAAAAGAAAAAGATAGCCTTTGATCCAGCTTCGCTAAACTGAATGGGCACGACCATGGTAAGTACAAAACATTATTACTCAATATTTATAGAGAGAGGCTAAATAATTAATAAAACAATAAATCATATTCAGGCAATAACTAAGCCCGCCCAGAGCTAGCAATGAAGCTTTTTACCTTCAAACAATCAAAATTTTACATAAAATATCAATCCAAATATCAAAAATGTTCAATAAAACTTAGTTGGTTCTTTATTTACTACACTTCGAATTATAAATAGTTATAAATAAAAATACCACAACACTTTAATAATACAAATATAATTATAAAACATCAATCAGCAAAAATAATATAAATATTTTTTAGAATAAAAAAAAGGACTAAAATAAAAAAAAAACTTTTGATAACTTAGCCAATTGTTGAAATTAATTCGAACTAAAAGTACACATTATTTTAATTTAGCCTAAAAATAAAACAAATAAAAATATAAATAGAAAAATGAAAATTTAGTACTTTTAATTATCTGGCTTTAAAGTTAAATTTTGAAAACTTTAGGCTTTAACTAAAGGCCCTTCAAAAAAGGCAAAATATTGCTGATTTTTATTTAAAGTTTAATAAATAGAATATTGGGTTGATTGGTTGCGAAATGATTTTTTTACCACAGTGACTTCACTGTCAGATAAAGACATTGAAAGAAGCCCAGGTAAAAAGTCGCAGCCATGTAGATGTGCTATTTTTTCTGAGGGTAATGATAAATAAAAAGGGGAAGACTACAACAGAATACATTAGGCTTCAGCAGAACTATTTCAGTCAAATATAATTTTTTCAGTTTAATTTTTTTACTGCTGGTGTTTATTAAAACTTATACACCTAGAAAACTTTTTTACAGTGTAAAAAACATTATTTTCATACTTTTTTTATAAAAAAATTTTAATACAAGGGACAACATTTTTTTCTATTGATAAGAATTGTTTTTTTAATCTAATGTAAAAATGAACATATACTTTCCACCTCAGAAAAAATATATTTTAATACTTGTTCTAATAATTTGATTAATAAAACAGAAAAATGAATAAAGAAAATAAATAAATACAAGTGTAAAGCAGCGCATTTGCAAAGAATGCAAGAGTCAACAATACATAACAATTAATAATAAAAAAGAGACAAAAATAAACGTGTGCTGTGAGGCAAATTTAATGTATTACTGTTCTTTGTAAATGGTTTTTTTAAAATATGAAATTTATAAACAAAACTTTTTAGATAGTTCATAAAAATGTTAAACATACCTTTAGAGCAGATTTTAAGACAACAACTTCGCAGGGTGGTTGTAACCATGGTTCCCCATCTAGCTGGACAGGCATGTCTGATTGTAAGTGAATTTTAATGTGACCACCCTTTAAAAATTGAAAACGTAATATATTAAAGAAGATGAGTGACCTCTTTCAAAATGGTATTTTACTAGTTGTTTAATGCGGTTTATTGAACTGCATTGAGCTAATGTTAATGTTAAGACATCCAAAATTAGTAGTAAAGAAGATTGACTCATTAAAAAAGAAGAAATACCACTAACATATGAGGTATGAACAACCTTTAAGTCCATTATCCAGAGCAGGCTTAGCTATGGTATAATTATGTGGGGTCATACCAATACCAATCTGCTACTCTTACAACAACAACAAAATATTTGTATCATATTAGGGCTGCAGCATGACGATACTTGTTTGCCTCATTTTAAAAAACTAAAAATTATGACAGTTATAAACTTATTTATCTACCACACTTTATTGTATATCAAGAAGAATATTAATTTATTTGACAAAAACAGCCTGACACACGACTATAACACAAGAAATAAAGACGCTCTGGTCATTCCATCTCACAGACAAAAGATGGTCATAACATCCTAGGCATTAAATACTTTTACAGTCTAAAAAAAGACATTCAAGAATTGCCTGAAAGAGTCTTTAAAAAGTATATAAAGAAATATCTTATAGAAAATCCTTTTTATACTCATCAGGAGTTTGTCAACAGGTCTCTTAAGACTAAGTAATGATGGCTGTGTTTCAATATGCATATACATATTTTTTTTAATGTTATTCATTGTTTTTTATGTCTATTGTTTATTTATGTAAGTTAAATGTTGCTTATAATTAGTAAGTATGCTTGGTAATACTTTTAACTCTATTTATTGATACTATCCTAAAGTTTAATTATTTCTTTATCTTTTTAAACAAGTTCTTTGTTGGCAAAAGTTTACAATATTTATTTTGTGTAAACCAGAGCCATATTTTAGGGCAATTTAGGATTTAGGGCAATTTGTGCCTCTTTATTTTTGTTTTATTTATTTATTTGTTATTTTTGTCGTATAAATTTTGATTTTTTTTTATATTATTTTTTTTTTAATTAGTTATTTTCACTATTGAATATTAATAAGTGCAAATAAATAATTTTTATGTTAAATTCCAGTACCGAAAAATGACAATATGCTTGTTTTATAGCTTGTAAAACATAATGGAAATAAAGGCTATTTATTTATTTAAAGTAATCAATGGAACAAAATTCTAAAGAATAAGATAATCATACAAAATAAAAACAATTGCTGACGCACCTTCTATTTTTTGTTAATGACTAATGGCATAAGTTGGAGTAAGATCAGCAAGGAGCAAACATAGAGTCTCCTAATCTCGCTTACTGATGGAGGCTATAAGCCTTGTAGCTTTTGAGCTAGGGGGGGGGGTGTTAAGACGGGTTGAGCTAGTCTTTGGGATGTTGTCTTTTTGTCTCCGTCTTGTGTTTGATAAGATTTTTGGAAAGGGTTTCAGAAGATGGAGTTGATATAAGAATTAGGATGGTCTGCAAGCATACGCGGAATTTTCGCTAGAGGGTTTAGAGAGGACTCACAAGACTGAAACATGAAGTTCAATGTGGATGGTGAGGTTGGAAATATAAAAGGGAGTGTGAGTGATTTTTCATAGGATATTTCACTATATCATTTAAAGATGTTGGGAATGGTAAGGCTTGGTGCTACACTGCACTACATACGCCCATGATGTTATGAAAATTACATTATAAATTTAAAGCTTAGAGCACAGTAATAGTTCTCCTGACAGTCCAATCTCACAGACCCTGGAGTAGGCTTATGAGTTTGTTAGTATTTTTTTACTCTACTTTGTAAAATAAGTCATTTTTCTTCCTCCTTTCTTCTTTAATAGTTTTGACTATCAAAACTATTCCAAGATAATCCAAGATCCAAAAACTTGTATGGTTTGATGTTAGTGGTCTGATTTTTTGGACATTGGTATCAGATAGAGGGGGATTGAGAAATAAGAACTTGATTGAAAGTGACTGGAGGGCAAGAGTCAATGTGTAGAGAAAATCAATTTAACTCTTTATATGAGATACAAGTCAATTTATATGAAAAAACCCTTATTGTAAAAGAGTTTAGTTAATGTTAGAAGAATTTTAGTCTTGTTTATCTAACTATTTATCCTGGAATGGCAAATAAATAAAATCATACCTGAGCTATTCTCATGGCAGATCTAAGGCCAGATTGTATTTGTCCTAAATGGACAACTCCTGTGACTCCTACTACTTCTAGAACTCCGTCCCAGTGATTAGGTTTTGAGAATTGATCGTCTTTCTCGGGACCCCAAGGGTTGGCACCACTGCCCCAACTAAAATCATTAAATAACACATTAGAAGATATTTAAACCAATCAGAGAGGATATAGTTATTAAAATAATAAGAAAGCAAAAAACAAAATATAATTTATATTTTAACATAGTTTATGGAACCCATGACTGTGAAGGTCTCACAATATCAATATATACAAAAAAAAAAAACAATTATATAAATACACATCAAAGAGAAAATATATAAGGATAGCAAATTGTTTAACTATTCAAGATAGAATTTATTATTAAAAGTCAGTATTGATGGAATATGATGTTTTGGTCAACATTTTTTAATGATTTTTTTAAAGTAATCAATAAAAAAATCCAACCACTTTAATGAACCTACAAGATAAATTTTCAATAGATAAATAAAAAATTTTACTTTTACAAAGTAGTAAAATAAAGCGAATTTCATTCACTTTATTTTACAAAAGATAAGATAATTTTCACAAATAACGATTGCTTATAAAAGCAGTGGTGGTTATGAGAGCATTTAAGCTCATGGTTAAATACATTTTTATTTTTTACATGAAATTTATTTATTGGTGGAAAATTTACATAGATATATATAGTAGTTCAGTATATCTGGGTAAGTTTTTCATCCTCAAAAATGACCAACTTATTCATCTTTAATAATAGTTATAAAACATATAAAAATAATAATATTTGGATTTATAAGGGAAACATTAAACAGCTTACATTTCATTAAACAGCCCTTTTAATGAAATACCAACTGCCCGGAATTTATAACTGTAAAAAAATGTTACTAGATTTTTTATGGTTTTTTAACATTCATAGATTTACTGGATTAAAGTGGTACTCAGGGGAAAATGGTATTTCACATGACTTTGATTATAACCACACATCACAAGAATTTACTAACCTGAGTATATTAAGAATAATGATGCCTTCAACTGGTGGTAAATCCACTACTTTACCATCAACCTCTAATTTCATTTCCCTATGAAGATCTTTACATAATTTTCTGCCCACCATTTTTCTCAACCCCATCTTTACATATACTCCTTTATTATGCAACCTGAAAAAAATAAAAAAACAGTAGCTATAATTTTATCTAAAAGGAGCAAATGGATTTATGGAGATAAAGAAACTTTATTTCTTTTAAAGTTAAAATATCAATAAAATTAAATTAAATCTATAATAAAAACCTTTATGGTAAAAAATTAACATTTAGAGCTAAAAAAAATATTGCCAAGGATACCTGTTACATTAACAATGCATTCTATAAGTTTGCCAGTACCAGTTGTGTCAATATTCAGTACTCACAAACTGTTCCAATAAATCGAGAAGCTGAGGGTAGACTTTTTCTACTTTTTAGATTATTACTCTAATCTTTAGAGTAATCCTTGCATCTTAAAATCTGTAAACCCTTGTTCGGAGAGGTATTCTTGCCATGACTAGAGCCAGCTAGAGCCTACTATAGCCACAAGTTTTATTTAATAACATTTTATCCTCCATTTCTCATATATTCATGAACAAATTTATGAATATTAAATGAAGAACAAACCTGCTGTTAAATTTAAGAGGATTCTCCTCCCTTGCGTTATGAAAATCTAAACAAAGATCTGCATCAATACCGATTCCCATATAGTTATTCATTACCATGACAGTGGACATGTCTTCACTTGTTGATCCTCCACCTAAACATAACATTGATAGCAATCAAATATAATGTCAAACACAATATAATGCTTGTTGCTTATATGTGATTCATTTGTTAAACAAAGTAAGGTATGAAAGACCTGAAAATGAAAGAAATAATCAACTCTGCTTCTTAGGTTAGGAGCACACATCACCAAACCCCCAAAATTGTAAACCCTTAAGAGAAAAGAAGAACATAAATTCAAAATTATTTTTTCCTATAGTATGACACCCGGTTAAAATCAGTTGACAAAGTGGAAAAATAGTGATGAAGAACCAATGAGCTTGGTCTGATATGAAATTGTAGGCGTGGTATAACATCCAGGACTAACCTCATTGGATCTCTCTAATTATCTTACATGCTGTCAACTGATTTTAACCGTGTCATACTATAATACACTTGGTATTTTTTGATCTTAAACAATCAATCACATAATATTGCCTAATTTTGATGTATTATGTTTACTAAGTCACTCATCTATATTTTTATCGCCCTAAAATCATATTCTATTCCTAAACTAGGGCAACAGTTGTCATCAGAATCAGGCTAAATTCAGACCTCTAATATCTGTCCTGAATCATAAGATTTTTAAAAAGAATAAAAAGTGAATTTTTAAACATGATTTTAAAATTGGAGGATGCTAGCCTCATTGGAATTATTTATTGAACATTATAACTTAGAGTTACAACATTTGAACTTTATTTAAAAAGTAGGGACAGATAATTTAAAAAATGTTTAATGACATTTTGGTCTAAAAAGGGAATTTTGAGATTTTGTACATATTTTTTTTTAATATGAATAATCGGGAAATAATCTAATTATTAATTAGTTATTATTATCTAAAAGTGTATATCTTTATGTAATAAATAAGTACACTAAGTTTTGTTTGAACACATCAAGTATATCTATGGGGTTTCTGGGATCATAAAAGTTAAGCAGCATCAAGTGTGGACAATGCCTGGAAGGGTGACCACTGGGAATGAAATGAATGTATTTACTATCTGAGGACGAGCAAAGGGAGTCTGATGATATGTTGCAGAATAGATTTGGTAAATTTATATAGTGAGGACGAGCCAATCAAGTAGGGAAGATGAAAGTAGCAAATGCAATGTGATGAGAAAAAGTTCTGATGTACCCTGTACCCGATTATTAAAAAACACCGTCTCTAATTATTATTTTCATGAATTGACATCGCATACTACACATAAGTTAATAGAAGGTTACACAGGTTTACATACTTCAAATAAACAAAACAAAATAAATAGTCTCTGATCTTCCTTTGGTCATATTATTAAACATAAGAATTGGAGACATAAAATAATGAGTTTCATACATAAAAAATGCATATTAAAGAAAAGCTTTGACAAGGAAAAACAGGTAACAATTTAACTTAAAATGCTTTAATATATTATTTTCTTTGTGACTTCTAGAGAATTAAATATGATGTAAGATAATTAAGCATTTTATTAAAAAGAACACAACATTAAAAATAAATGTTCAAACGTGAAATCTGTCACAATACGAAAATAGGTCAAAATGGATAATTTTCTGCCGTACCAAAACAATATTAAGATACAATAATTTAAAGGCATATTCAAAGTACTCAGGTACAGAAAAAACGTATTATTGTTAAAATCAAGATATGCAAAGTAATCAATCTTTACAGTTAACCCGCACATATGTTGCTAGTTATGCCTTATTATTATTCTATTAAAAATTAATAACTAATTTTCAATTGAATATCATGCTATTGTTATGAGGTATTATTGTAATCCAAAGGTTAGAACAAGACTACAGAGTTCTGATCAAGAGAATTAAAAGCCAAATTTACACACAAAACATAAATAAATTTTGATAAGGAGTATTAATTTATAACTTAATTTTGGTTCAGTTGATTTTCTGTCAATTTTTATATGCTTTAATTTCTATAGAAATCACTGTACTCTCTAGATAGCTGTTATACTTATTACAACATATAATTTTCTACAGTTTCAGTGTTATTTTACAAAAATGACAAGAGCAAGCACACAAATAATAAAGTAAAAAACATACATTTTTATAATTTTATTATAATTTAAAAATCAAAGTTATAAGGCATTTTTTTAAAAAAAATATTATTGTATTAAAACAATATCATTATTAGAAAGAACTTCAGTCTGCCAAAACTGAATACTAGAAAGCCTTAAAGATGACGTTGCAACTTTAAATTGATTGAGGGAATTTTTCTGTTAATCTAACTTGGAAAAATGAATTTAACTTTTTCAAGTGCAGTGATACATATTAAACAGGGGCAACCCTGTTTAATTTAAATGAGATTGAGCACAAGTGGAGATATTCATACTAGGAAATAAAGAAAAGAGCTTCTCCACCAAAATAATAGTTTTTTTGAGGTAGTACATAATTGAGCACTTTATTGGACCGTTTTTAGGATGAGAAGCCAATCATTATTGTTATAGGAGGTTATTTAGTACTTTTCACCTCCGAGGACAATAATGAATGTAAAAAAACTCCTAGGACGTAAAAGTAATTCATATGTTGCCGCCATTACTGTAATGTAGCGTGTTCAAAAAACAATCTGTGTTAAACCTTCATGAGCTTTATTTAAAAACGTTCATTTTGTTTCTGTTTTTGTTCGTAGACTAATTTTTTTTTTCGTTTTCAAAAGGTGTTCTAATTGACAATTTTTGTGTGTTTATTTGTAAAGCTTTTACATTTTTGAGTAAAAGTGTGAAGCTATGGATGAATTTAATGACGGCGATAATATGGAGTTAATAATAATTGGACGTTTGTTTTTTTTTCAATTAAGTATATAGCGCAGTTTAATGAATGCTTTTTTTTGATTTTTTTTAATGAGTGCTTTATTTAATGAGTGCTACCTAAAAAAAATAGTGTATGCCATCCGGCTGAGAATGTCTTTATGTCTTGGCAATTTTTCCCGACTCGCTTCGCTCGTCGGTAAATCTAATTGCCGTGACATAAAGACACACTTCTCAGCCTTATGGCATAAATAACTATTATTGGCAAAGCGCTTTCAACCTAACATGAGGCCATCAACAGTACCATAAAAATAAAGATAAAATTTAAAAATACATAAAACTATTTTCTCTTTAAAACTAATGAAAAGTTGAGTAAACTATTCATCTAACTTGACTCACTGAGCTTTTACAATCTATTAATGTATTTTTAACTTTCATCTTTATTTTAATGGCACTGATGATGTCCTCATGTTAGGTTGAAAGCGATTTGCCAATAAACTATTATTTTTTTGGAAAGACTCTTCTATGTTTCCTAGCTTGTTTAATTGTTAGCGAGTTTTCAAAGAAAAATGAGCTAATGAGATTGGGGTCATGGAGGGGGGTGTTTTTAAATCTGACAGCTTCTCAACCACTGAAAATGATAAATGGACATATACCAAGGACTGTTATGATTAAAAAAGTGAACCCCATAGTAAATTGTTTCGTAAATAACTCCTCAGAAAAATTGTTTAGAATCATTTACAATTTGCTTAAAAATAAAGTGGAATTCCAATTAAAACATAAATCAACACCAGTTTTAAGAAAAAACATCAAATGAAAAGCACAGTTGTTTTTATAAAACTTATGGTAAGAGTGGTAAACCAAAATTTGACATTTTTTTATGAGCAAATTTTCAAAGAGATTACTCTTATTAGGGCGAGCAGAGGAGATGGGAATGGGTGTGGGGGAGGGGAGTCAGCTAGTTTTTAACTGAGCAGCCATATCATTAATTAGAAGAGACATAAATGAGTCCACTACTCCTCAGAAATAGAAATAGGACTTATTGATTAAATATTCACTAAAATAAAAATATCCTTTGAATTATAAGGGTAAACCTGTTTTCTCAACTTATTTGGATGTCTTCAACAATAATTTTCACTATCAAACAAATATTAATTTAACAAATTATTTTCTTTATATAATATAATTATTTAATAAATTTATTTATTTAATTATATATTTTTAGTTATCCTTTGTTTTTAGTTATACATGTTATTACAATAAATTATTTAAAGCAAAACTAACAATAAAATTAGCATAAGGCATTGTTATCACAATACAGTTAATGTTAAAATAGTAAAACCCAGGTATTTTTTTAACTACATAATTGCTATCATAAATAATTGAGTACGGGGTTATATTCCTTGCCACATTAGATTTGCTTTGCTCATCCTCACTGCTTCCGACACGCTTTGCTCATCCTCACTACTTCCGACTCGCTTTGTTCGTCTTCAGATTATAAAAATTACCAAATTTATACTGCAAAACACATTTGGACTGGCTTCACCTGTCACCCATAATCAGAGGAAATTAATCCAAATTATTGGATTATTTTTTAATTTTTTACAATTTAAAAAAATTTAAATTGATATTTATTCCAATTTGATATAAATTGGACTAATGCTGATAATGACATAAAACTTGGCATGTTGGTTTCATATATGTTATACCAACGTTAGGTGAGATTTACTGGTTATATACATCAACAATTTCCACATTTTAAGAATTTTTAAAATATTTGCAGTATTTTTTCCAGGGTTAATGACGTCATAACAAAATATTTTCCGGATAAAGCAACTAGACCCACGATGATAAAATACACACACACATACAGACAAATTACTTTGTAAAAACCACTTAAGAGGTCTTAAAAACATCTGATGATTCGGGTGAAATCCCATTTTTTTAGATTATTAGCGCAAACACAATACTTTTCCTATATACCAACAGTAGAAATGAGGAAAGGAAATAAAAATAATATATAGTAATCAAAGTGTAATAAGAAGTAATTAAACAATATAGACTGTTAAAGAATCAAAGTATTCTTCATAGTTTAATAACCGTCACTCATTTTATAAGAAATTTTTTTTTCTGCTCATTTTCTTTTACCCTTTTAGGTTAAGGTTATATTCAATTAATTTCCTTCACCCAAAAAAGTGAGAAATAAGTAAAAAGAAAAATACCTCACCTTTGATAAATCATATTAGCTACGAACATACATGCATACAAATACATCAAATATGTTCTTATTAATTCTGGGCTCTATAAAGTGCTAAAATTGTTGAAATTGATCAACAAGTGAAAGTAAGGTATATTTTATAAAATTTGCTATTTACTTGTTTTATTCTTGAAATCGTAATTATTCAACATGTTTCTCATATGAAACACATTCATATTTCATTTATAAAACATATTTAATACTCTTCTAGATAAAGTATTTGAACATAGTGCAGTTAAGTGAAGGAATGACAAATAATAAATAAAAATCCAAAAAATTGTTATGGTAAAAGAAAAAAGCCTACTCCACGAGACAAAAAAAACTTAAATAAATAACATAAAAAATAAACCAAACGCAAGAAATTAACTAACTGGAATCAATTTAAGGGATTAAGTCCGAATTGGTTAAAAAAAATTGAAATTGTGCTAGAGCTGAAAAATTTGCTTCAAACCATTTTTTTCAAAATATAACTTAAGTGATAAAGAAAATACATAGTCTTCCTATTTAGAGCGGAGGCCTTCATATGTGCACGATCAAAATCACACAAATTTTAGAATTATTCGAAATAGGATAACTAAAACTAAAGTTATCGCATTGGCAAATCACAAAAAAATTGCTAATACTAGCAATCAGCTAATTTCTTTCACAAAATGTCTACATCATGTGCATTTTTAAGTCATTTTGAAAATGCTATAACTTTGGTTGTAGTAATCCAATTTTGATGATTAAACAATAATTTGTTGGAATTTTATCAGCTTAAAAATTACCTCTTCAAGTTTTGCAAAAGATTAACAATGAAACCATTTATTTAAAAACCTAAAATTTGGGTGATTTTCCAAAAATTTGAGCGTGCGCAATCAAATAAAAGGCAACCATCATCATAGGCAGACTAAGATTAGTGGGTAGACAATGTTTTTTCTTCATCATTTAAGGTATATTTTAAAAAAATGGTTTGAAGCTGTAAAAAGTGAGTAACGGTTTCTCAGAACGGCTCCCAGAATAAAAACATGAGCCTAGAAAGTGTAAGTTAAAAAAGAAAAATTTTAACTTTAAACTTTTAAGTAGTTAAAAACAAATTTTTAACTACTGTCTTTTTTCCAATGCTTCTGAACTTTATTAGATGCAGTAAAATTTAATTTAAAAATTTATAAAATCAATTATTAGTTAAAAATCAAACTGAGTTTTCTTATTTGTTTCATACACATATTATTACAAAGAAGTGAACAAATCTAAGTTGCACAGAAAGATCTAAACATGTAATCTACTGGCATAACATGAAATTTTTAAGTGAATTAATGCAACATGAGAAGAAAATAACCATAAGTCAAATAATGGCTTAATATTTTCAAATTTAAAATAAAAATTTTCTGATAAAATAAAATAAAAAATAAAATCAATTTTCAATTATTAAAGTCATCTTCAGGAGACGAGAAAAACGTTTAATGTATAATTTTTAACCACCAAGATTTAAATTTTAGAAAGAGTTATGCACAACAATCCTTACCTCAAAAGAAGCCAATTAATAAATCACAAATCTTATAAATAGGTCTAATTTTTAAATAATTAATCTAACTTCTTGTCTCAAATGTTTTATCACATTAAAAATGCTTTAATAAAAAATAAAAAGTATACTTGATCCATTTACCAAAGAAAATGTTCATTTACTTCAAAAACCGCAAAAACGCATTTATTATAACACTAAAAAACACTGAACATCCAAAATTGTTTAAAAATGTCTCACCAGGGTTGGGAAAGTTTTCCTTTTTCCATTGAACTCCATGTCTATGGTAGCCGCTGTACTCATAGACCATTTTTCTCGATGGTAAACCGTCTATGAAAAAATTACAATTTTCCTTACTTTTTTTAAACCTTTCCTAATAAATAGCCCTAATGATGATTTTTCCCATTTGTCATTTTATATCGCTGACATAATATTATATTCTAAAATATTTTCTCAATTGATGTATTTTCACCATTTATTTTCAAATTCTTATAGTGATTCTAAGGTATTTGTTGTAGTAAAAAAATTACACTTAGGCCCCTCTTATGTAAAAAAAAATCCTAGGTTGATACTAGCACAAAGCCTAGGCGAAGCAGGCTCTGACATTTTACAGGGTCAAAATTAAAATAAAACTGCTAAGGCCCTATACATTAGATTCTACAAACTAAAGTCATATAAAAAAATATAAAAACAATAATAATTCATTATTTTCCCGCTAAATTATTTAAGGTTAGTTTGTTGAACAAGAGTAAATGAAAAACTAAAATAAAATATAATAAAAAAATTATAGAGAAGTAGGAATAATAAATAAATTTGACATTCAATAAAAATTTACAGTATTCTAGTTAAAATGAATAGAAATATACTTAGGACCAAGGGAAAAGTAATAATGAATCTTAATATGCTTAATCGACCAGGTTAGGTTTAACGCCACAAGGGAGATTACTTTTAAAAACCCGTGTCTAGAGGTTATGATTTTAAAACGGTTGAAATTAGTTTTCATTTTCTGGCTAATTAATGATGAAATAAGGTTAAATACGTTTTAATTCAAAAATATGATTCCAATTTGATGATGTGATAAAAGTGATATTAATGTTTTAAAAGGGCCAATCATCATTTTAATCAAGTCAACAAACCTTGTTTTTTAAATACATTTTTGACAGTTATACCTTATTTTTAAAGGCAGCATTTTTTTGTTAAACTTGAGTAAAAACAAAATTTGTACCTTTAGTACTTAAAAAGTGATTTAAGTTTTTGTCATAATCACATTTATTATTACACTTTTTCAAAATTGCGTTCAACAGCATTATTAATAAATGTGATAAATACAAAACCTTAATAACTTAAAGTAACTTAATAACTTTTAAAGTTCTAAAGATACAAAAATAGATTATACTCAAAATTATCACAAAATCACTGCCATAAAAACAAGGTATTACAGTCAAATAAAAATACATTTGAGACAGAAAATTGTGCAAGAGACACCTAGGAAATGTAACAAGCAAAATGCAATGCTACATCTGGGAACTGTCTGTCTATCATTCAACATTTGTCAACAATGTCATATCCCACGCAGTTTCGTTACGTTTAACTCATCAGGACAGAGCCTGAACTAACTCTGACCTTCAATTAAAATTCCGATGAATATAATGTGAAGTATTTACCAGAGGTAAATACTTCTCTTGGTAGTATCAAATGATATAAACATATGTTTAAATAAAGACAATGTTTGCTGACATCTTGCACAAGGACAATCTGTCGTTAATCATATGTCTGACACACATAGCAACATGTCTTTTACACATTTCGCACATATATTTATAATCATTTCCATCAAACCAATGCCAAATTTTTTGACTCAAAACATTTTACTCCTTATTTTACATAAATTAACCAAAATAAAACAAACTAATTTTAACTGTTTTGAAATCATAACTTTAAGAAGACATGGGGTTTCAAAAGTAACCTTCTTTGTGATGTCAGCCGAACTTGTTCTATGGAATAAATATAATTATTTCATAATGTAAACTGTATAATGTAGTGAAATTAACTGCAATCTAAGTTAGCACACACACAAAAATTATAATTGTAAAATACTAAACAATGAGGATAAAAAATAAATAATTAAGCATAACTAATTGCATTGACAAATATAAGTAAAAGAATGAAGTAGAAGGAAGGGAATATTTTTCTAATTCTTTATTATTATTTACTATTCTTTAAAAAAGGGGTTTGACCAATTATTGGGTTATTTGTTATTTTAATATGAAGGTACAATCAACTTATCACATACAGATATATTTATATTTCTTGACTTATATATTTATAATTTTTAAGAGTTTTTTGTGTATATTGAAAACTAATTATCAATTGATTTGACTAAAACTGGAATGTTTTGCTATCAACCACAAAATTTATGAATAACAATAAATAATTTATTAAATATAATATATGGGGACAATAGATATTAACTAAGTGTAAACATCACTAATTAAAAAAGGTTTAATAAAGGTTATAACATAAAAATGTAGTCAATCATCACAAAAAAAAGATTTACATAAGATTAAAAATAAAATAAAACTAATTAATGATAAAAGAAGTAATAAGTAAAAATAAATAAATAATAAGGGTCATCTAAAAAAATATACTACTAAATTAATTTAATCTTACCTGTATAGTGGGAAAAGAAAGAGTTAGAACTCTTAAACATATTATTGGGGATAGAGGCAGGATTCTTTAAAATATTTTTACTTCTAAAACTTTATTTTAGACACAAAACTAATTTTAATTTAAAATAAAATAACATTAAAAATGACTAAAGGCATAATATAGTAGTACAAGCGGTTATAATCAGTTGACAGCATGGCAAAATATTGTTGAGGAACCAATGAAGTTAACCTGATATGAAATAGTGGGCGTGGTTTAACATCCAAGGCTAACTTCAATGGCTCCCTTCAGTATTTTCCCACACTCTCAATTGATAAGAACAACAATGTGTATTACTATAAAATATATAAGAGTATAAAAAAATCCACACAGGGATTACAACGTAGCATTTATATAACACAGGACAAAATCCAAATAACTCTTTCAGCCACTCAAGGACCTATAGCCCTTAGATTCTTTTTATGATTAAGATCATTTATAAAAATACCAAACAAAACTTTGAAACACTTTGATTACCTGTAGAATTTGAAACTTGTTGAGATTTATCATCCCCTTTATCCTCAATTGGATGAAACACAATGGTCCACCTGTCCAATCTGATTTCTTCCGCGTCAATCACATCTCGGAGTAAATTCAAAGGATCTTCTCCTCCTTGAAAACCTGGTCCCCATCTTAATACTCTCGCCAGATCATTACCTACACATATTTTATATTATGAAGTTTGCTAGAAGGTAAATATTACATTTTTTACTCAAACAAGATTAGATACATATCTCAGCCTTTACATTGTACTAAATTTTACAAATTCAGTAATACAAAATTTTTTATTACAGTTACATTTTAAATTTAATAACATAAATATAAACAAATAAAATTATATATATATACATACATATGTATCATATTATATATATAATATATATATATATATATATAATATATATATATTATATTATATAATATATATACATTATATATAATTATATGCATCTTTATAGCTCTAAATACTAGTATAGTGACAAAGTGTAGGAAATATTACAATTAATTGTAATATTTTGTTTTCAAAAAGAAAATAAAAACAAAACAATGAGGTTATTATTTATCACAGAATCTAAACGCACACTTTTTATAAATAAAAAAGACAATAACATCTCAGTTAAGATTGGAATGTTATACATAGATAGTGATACACATCTAGCAAGTAGGTTTTGAATGTATGAATGTTAAAATTAAATGAACATGAATGACAGTTAATAAAGAACACTGGCTGACCAGTGACGTACAGTTATTTTTATATTATTATCTTATTGGTTTTTAAATTATTAAGAATATAGTTAGTGTGATTTAACAGTTTAAACGGTCTTATTTCTTATAACTTTAATAGGTTATGGGCCTTTATCATTAAGTTATATTTTAATTTTTTTTTGGTCATAAAAATTGTCAAAATTGTCAAATAAATTTAAAATTGTGAAAATTTTTGGAAATTCTGGTAAAATTAAATTTGGTTTAATTAACAATGGAAAAGTGCAAAAATTCAAATCGGAAATCTGGAAGGAAAAGGTAATTGGCAAACATGGAAATACAAGGTGTCAATAATGGTGAGAAGTGTTCCTGGAGCAGTTGAACTTTTAGATGGTAAACTGAAAAAGCCAGAGCCACCAGCTGATGAAGCTATTGAAATTGTCAAAGCTAAGTATAAAATGGATTCTGATTTTATAATAATAAATACTAACACTTTATTAATTTTAACCACCAATATGAATGAAGATACACTAAGAAAAGTAATGCGATTTACGTCTGCCAGAGAGGTGTGGTTAGAGTTACATAGATTGTACGATGGAGTGTCAGAAGATAAAGCTTATAATTTGTGTATTGAGTTCTTTAGTTTTAAGAAGGACCTTTCAGACGATATTGCTGGACATATGTCAAAATTGAAAAATATATGGGAAGAAATGAAATTGGAGATCGGCAAGGAAGGAAACTTTAATCTTCCTGAGATATTTTTAATTTGTAAAATTTTAGGCTCTTTGTCTGACGATTATTTTCCTTTTAGGTCAAGTTGGATGCTGATGAATAAAGCTGAAAGGACAGTGGAAAATCTCACAAATCAGCTATGTGCTTTTGAAAAGGCACTAATAAGCAGAAGTATAGGTGAAGAATCTTTAACAAGTCAAGAAGCATTGGTATCATCAAATGAATCAACAAATGACAAGTATAAGGGAAAGGACAGAGGAGAGGTTTCAAGTGTCATTACTGCTCCATGCCCAATCATAAGATATGGCAATGTGAAAAATGGAAAGCTGATGGTAGGCCAGCAAGGCAAGATAAACCTGTAAGTTCTTCTATAAATAATAGTGATAGTATGACTCTTAGTATTGAAACATCTGAGGTACTGTTAGCAGAGAAAGATTTAGATCATTGGTATGTTGACAATGGTGCTACAAATCATATTACATCAAGAAAGGATCTATTCCGTGTGTTGAGACCCTTCAAGGAGGCACATTCAGTAATGACTGCAAGTGGAGATGCAGTCAATGCTGTTGGCAAAGGTGAAATAGAAGTGATTGCTGTAGTTAAGGGAAAACAAAGGTCTATTACACTTGAGAATGTATGGTATGTACCTGGTGTAAAGAAGAACCTGTTCTCAGTTCTACAAGCTCATGATAAGCATCCAATAAGTACGTTTATTTCATACCCTAAATCTTGTAAATTAATCATTAATAGAAAAACTGTTGTTATAGGACACAGAATAAACAATGGAGGTTTATATAAATTAGACATTGAAAATATTATACCAAGAAAGTGTAATGAAATTAATAGTTTGTCAAATAATAATTTACTTCAGCTGTATCACGAACGGTTGGGACATCAAAATAAGAAGCATGTGAAATCACTTATTGAACGGGAATTTGGAATAAAAGTCAAACTTGATAGTGAAGTATGAAGGCTGTATGTATGGCAAGGCACATAGATTGAAGTTTGGAACCAGACAACGTGCTACAAAACCTGGTGAGCTCATACATACTGATGTTTGTGGACCGTTTGTTCAATCCATTTCAAGGTATCAATATTTTGTACTTTTAAAGGATGACTTCAGTGGCTATAGATATATTTACTTTATTCGAAATAAATCTGAAGTGTCAGAGAAATTAAAATTGATGTTAGCTGAAGTAAAAACTGAAGGTCATGTAGTCAAAGAACTGTTAAGTGACAATGGTGGTGAATTTGACAATGACGATGTAAGAAAAATTCTTAACAACAATGGCATTAAACATAGATTGACTATGCCATACACTCCTGAGCAAAATGGGTGTAGTGAAAGGGAAAATAGATTTGTTGTAGAGACAGCAAGATCCTTAATGCACACACATGGTAATCTACCACCAGGTTTGTGGGCAGAACTCATTAATACTGCTAGATATATTTTGAACCGCGCAGGTCCATCAAGAGTGGAAGGTAAATCACCATATGAACTTGGACAGGGAAAAAGCCAAATTTGAAGAATTTGAGGGTGATTGGAAGCTCTTGTTTTGTTCATATACCAAAACACTTAAGAAAAAAGATGGATAAGAAAGCATGGAAGGGATACTTGGTAGGTTATGATAATAATGATGGATATCGCATATGGTGTAAAGAGAATAATAGACTCATACGTTCTCGTGATGTGATATTTCAGGAAGAATGCCTGCAAGAGAAAGTAGTTGCAGTGCCACTCCAGTTAGGTAATGTGGAAGAAACTGAGAAATATAACATCTCCTGTTGCTTCTCCTTCAGAAGTAGATGTCCCATTGGAAACAAAAGATACAATTGAAAAAGGGAAAGAGATGTGTTGTTTACCTGAAGAGAATCACAATGAGAATGATAATGATACATCTGAAGTAGATCATCCTTTTGACTCTGATATCGATCCGAATGACAAAGAAGATAGTGAATCTATTGAATTAGGGAGGGATAGTGAAGATGACCGATTTTCGGAAATAGTTAGCGATAGGGTTCTTAGAAATCGCAGTCTCCTCAAGAAACCAGAAAAATTCAAAGATTATGTCATGTTAATAGGAGCGGATCTACAAGAACCAAGAACCTACAAGGAAGCTATTGAGAGTAATCAAAACAATGAGTGGAAGAAATCAATGGATAGTGAGATAAATTCATTGCATGCTAATAACACTTGGGTCTTGGCAGAATTGCCAAAGGGAAAGAAACCAATACCATGCAAGTGGGTTTTTAAGGTGAAAACTAATCCTGATGGAACAATAGATAAATATAAGGCTAGATTAGTTATCAAAGGATTTTCTCAGAAAAAAGGTGTGGACTATGGAGAAACTTTTAGTCCTGTAGCAAAGACGGGAACGATTAGAGCATTGATTAGTGTAGCAGCTAGTGAAGGAATGTCTCTTACACAAATAGATGTCTCTACAGCCTTTCTATACGGGGAGCTGCAAGAAGAAATATACATGCGTCAGCCAGAGGGATATGATGATGGTTCGGGTCGAGTTTGTCGATTGGCAAAAAGCTTATACGGCTTAAAGCAAGCACCTCGATGCTGGAACAAAAGAATCAGTGATCACTTAATAGTTATGGGTTTCAAACGCAGTGAAGCAGATCCATGTTTATTTCTTAAAGGAACAGGAAAAGAAGAGAGAATTTTATTAGCACTATATGTTGATGATGGACTTATTGCATGTAAAAGTGAAGATTTGGTAAGCGAGCTTCTAGATGAATTAAGAAAAGAATTTAAAATAACAGTCAAACAACCTGCAACTTATTTTCTCGGAATTGAAATAGAAAAAATGAGGATGGATCAATAAAACTCAATCAAAAGGCTTATGCGGAAAGGATTTTAGAAAGATTCAACATGAGTAGGTGTAATCCTGTAACTACTCCAATGCTTAGTGAAGAAAGTGGAAGTTCAGAATCAGGGAAAGAAGTTGAAAGTTTCCCTTACAGGGAAGCAGTAGGTGCTCTTATGTACCTAATGACAGGCACCCGCCCAGATATTGCATATGCGGTTGGTGTCGTTTCAAGAAGTCTTGAGAATCCATCTAAGCAAGATGTCATTAAAGTCAAAAGAATTCTAAGATACATAAGAGGTACAACGGACTATGGTATCACTTATAAACCTTATTGCACTAATAATGTTCTTGAATGTTTTAGTGATGCAGATCATGGCGGAGATAATACAACTGGTAGATCAACAACTGGTGTCATTTGTAAATATGCTGGAGGAGCTGTAACATGGCTTAGTCAGCGTCAAGTATCAGTTGCAATCTCCACTACTGAGGCTGAGATAGTAGCTGCTAGTGAAGCTACAAGAGAAGCAATTTGGCTCAAGCGGTTATATGAGGACTTGTCTGATATGCAGAAAGTTCCAAATCTATACGTGGATAATGAAGCATCTGTTAAGTTAGCACAGAATCCAGAATATCATCGGAGAACAAAGCACATCAAGATTAGACATTTCTTCGTCCGAGAGAAAGTTCAAGAACAAGAAATAGAGATTAGAAAAATCTGCACTCAGTTTAACGTAGCAGACATGATGACCAAGTCTTTACACAAGCCTAGATTAGTAGCTCTGTGTAAGGAAATAGGGGTTGATTGACCAGTATTTGTTTGATAGTTGTTTGTTCAATAGTTGTTTGTATGTATCTTTTCTTTTGGATTATGATTGAATAGATGGTTCACGTTGTATGATAGTGTGCAGATAAGTGTTCATTCAAATTAGGGAAAGTGTTGAATGTATGAATGTTAAAATTTAAATGAACATGAATGACAGTTAATAAAGAACACTGGCTGACCAGTGACGTACAGTTATTTTTATATTATTATCTTATTGGTTTTTAAATTATTAAGAATATAGTTAGTGTGATTTAACAGTTTAAATGGTCTTATTTCTTATAACTTTAATAAGTAGGCCATGTTGTTGTGCTTTTTCGCTAACCCCCTTAGATAGAAATTAATGCTACTAACTTACTAGAAAGATAGAAGTGTTCTACCTTATTAGTCTATTCTACAGAAGAGCTGTGGCTTTACTATAAGTTCCTATAGCTTTAACTTCATCGGAAGCCTAAGCCAATAGGCAAACTTTAGAGTCTGACTGACCCCATTTGTACTTCCCTCCCCCTCCGACTAACAAACTAAATTACTTATACTTATTGCTAACCTCCTGTTTTTTAAAATTCCAAATTCAGCCAAGCGAAGCTGCTACAATATTTTAGAGTAAACTCTAATACTTTTGTAGTTCCCTATGCATCGCAATTACTTGTACAACAACTAATTTCTTATTTCTTTATTTTCTTTTATTTAATAAAATACGAAGAAGGGAACGTCCTAAGTAATACCAAAAAATAGAATTACTGTTTAATATTTGAACCTCCATTTTTTTGGTCTTCTTATTAATAGTTTATAATAATAAATTATAATTTTACCAATAAAAACTTGGTTGATGATTTCTTGATTCATTCACATTATATAATATTAATTATAATATTAATTATAATATTAATTAAAGTTAATTAATTAATAATTACATATTAGTTATAATATTTTGTCCATTAGTTCACTGACCCCCTAAAATCTTTCCGCCAACCCCCAGAGGTCCGTGGACCAGACTTTGCATAACCAAGCACTAAGCTTCCCTGCTTTTGAAATTACAAGGCAGACACATATATTTTATACACAAGCTATAATTTGAGGGTTCTAAATTTTACCTAAACCTCGCTTCATTTATGGTTCGGGATCTTTAATGCGGGTACAGGACAGCAAGTAATATGTATAATATGTCTACGGATTTGGTGTCTTTATATATTTAAATGACAAAAAACAATTTCAACTAAAAGTTACACTTTATAAAAACTTTTTTAAGAAGATTTGAAAAGTGTGATAAAATTTACCAAAATAAATGATTTCCCCCTTGCCCCCTTAACATTTGCTCCCTAATTTATTAATTTTAAACATAAAGATTTTTTTGTCTTAGGTGCAAACAAAATGAGAAATTCATCTTTAACATTTATACTGCAACATTTGTTTTATTATAGCAAGTACGTTTTAAATGTACGTTTATAAGTAGCATTGAATAGCACTTAATGAAAAATTAATTTTTAAGCTACTTTACTCTTGGTGGTTTTCCAAATTATGGTACTTATAAGGTACAGGGTACAAAATATTAAATCAATATTATGAAAACTCTTAGTTTTTTGAGAAATAACAACTTATATAAAGAGTGTTTTTTTCAGAAAAATAACATTTTCTGGCTACCTTACGTATGTTCAATTCAATCCGAGGACAGTATAAAAAGGCTCCAAAAGAGAAGTGGGTTAATAATCAAGTTGACAAAGAAAGTTCCTCTTAAAAAAATTATGGTTCTTAAAGCAAATATTAAGTAAAATAGTAAAATCTTGAACAATAAAGCTTTTATTTATTTATTATTTACTTATCCAGAAGTGTTAAAATTACAGTAAAGCAATCCAGAGAAAAACACTCACCAGTTCCCAGAGGTACGATGGCACACGGAGGAGAACAACATTCACTATCCTGTCCTACGTTATCTAAACATTGTAAAACCCATCCAATAGTTCCATCTCCTCCACACACTAATATCTTGTAATCTTTTATATGCCTGAATACGTAAAGCCTGCAAATCAAATCAGCTACATAGTAATACATCATGAACAACAATAGGAAGATAATATAGAGCCAAATGTCTATAACAGAAAGTCTTTAAGAGATTTTAGCATTGATTGAAATTAGTTTTTAGAGCCATTAAATTATTACAAATAAAAATAAGAAAATATCATCACACTTGCTAACTTAAAACAAACAAAAATTTGACTTCTTTTTATTACTTATAAAGTCTATTTTTATTAATTTTTTCATATTGTAATCTTCATAATATAGTTATGTGGAGCCTTAATCAGCCTTGACCACTCATGTAAATTAAAAAATAAAGAAATTATACTATACTGAAATTAAAATATTCTTTCAAACAATTACAATAGCTCTTCAATTAAAATGCCTAAACTCCAGATTTAAAAGTTTTAACATACTGACTCTGAATTAATTTTAATATTAATATTTATTCCAATAACGAGAAAAAATAAATTTCAAAGAAATATATTTTATCCAATTAATCAATTATTATTTTGATCTTTCTTAACTTTAATTATTTTATTAACATGATCTTTCATTGTTTTATAATTATACTTGTAGCCATTTATATAACAATTATTTATATTCTGTAATACTATGAACCATAAATGAATAAACTATGACCATATCTTTTATAGAATTAATTTTGTACGCTTTCTCAGAAGAGAAATTTAATATAAACTATCCACAATATGCTAAAATTTAAATATTATAATATTTATATAATTTTAAAATTTAAAATTATATTCAATAATTTAACTTGAAAGTTGTTGGGAGCCTTATAAACTATAAAAGCCTTATAACTATAAATTACCCAGGTAATGGTCCACCATTCTCTAAATCAAAAACTTGATAAGGATTCAATAATTTCCTAAAAGAAGAAATTAGTTCTAAACCCTGACAGCCTCCAGACTTGACGTTAACAAACACCAGCAAAGGTTGAACTCCGTGCGGCACCATGCTTGGTTCTGCACTCGGCAACATCATTACTAAGTATAAAACAAAAACAATATCATTAGACTAATTCAGCAGTTTTCCAGTGGGTTGAAGGTTTTATCTTTGCATTTCTGTGATCAAACCTTGGGATAACCTTGCTATAAGTTGCTGCAAGTACAAGTTTGAAAAAAAATGCACTGGGTATTTCTTTAAATTGTTTTTACTTTTTTCCAATTATAACATAGGTATATAGGAAAGGTATTGTGTTTGCAAAAAAATCCCAAACCAGAATGTCACCGGAATTATCTGTTACAGGTGTTTTAAAGACCTCCTGAGTGGTTTTCACAAAGTTGTCTGTCTGTATTTCTGTGTGTGTGAGTCTATTATCATCATAGCTTCCAGTGTGTTAATCCTAGAGAGTTAAAACAGCACAAAAATCAATAAGCAACATCGAGCTTGGTCAGTGCCTGGATGGGCGACAGCTGGGAATGAAAGGAATTATTAACTATCAGAGAACAAGCAAAGCAAGTCCAAAGAAGTGTTGTAGTGTAAATTTGGTAAGTTTTATATTCTTATGAGTTTTATAAACTTCAATGTGATGAGGAAAAGTTCCCATGTATCCCATACCCATTTTTTTAAACATTATTCTGTTAGTGAAATAATAATAATGTTTTAAACAAATAAATACATATTCTTTATTTTACATAAATACACCAAACCAAATGTACTCGGTAAAAAAGTGAATTATTTTAAAAATTGACTATAAAGTAACTAAATTCTAAATGTCATAGATTTAAATTCCTTCACACTACAAGGTCTATATAGCGAAAATATAAAACATTTTCAAAAGAAAAATGAAAAGGGGGAGGGTGTTTTTTAAAGGGGCTATTATTGTTTCATAATTACAATCACCTGTCTTCTTTTTTTCCTCAACAACTACCACATGCATAAAAGTAGAAAAAGTACAATGTTTGCACTAAAAATCTGAAATAGAGATTTCACCTAAATCATAAGTTTTAGGTGCTCTTAACTCCTCTTGGGTGGTCTAACTAAAAATATGATTATTAATTTTGGCTACTAAACACTAGGAGTGTTTCCGTCTTAGACTGTTAAGTAAGCCCACTGTATAAAACTACAACTACTAAATGAAATAGTGTAGATTAAGTTAAATTGAAGCTACCCTAAAACAATTTGTCTTCATTTTTGTCCCAGTTTGAAAATGAGGTTAATCTAATAGTAATCCCTAAGGATTAAGCCCTTAGCTTACTCATGATAATTTCAAGAAGAATTAAGGAGATTACCAAGAGGGATGTACATCACTCTTTTGTCAACAAATTGCCCATTATAGCAAACAAACAAAATGAGGTATACATACCTAAAAGTTGTTTTTCTTCATACAATGATTCTCTTAAAGTGTATAACGCTTTCACAGCCTTTTTTGCATCTTCATATGAAATAACTAGACAACCATACTCATAATAAATAGGTCCAATTGATGAGAACTTGTACTCTAAAAATAGAATAAATAAATAAATAAAACATAGTAACATAATATAATATAATAATATAACATAACATAACATCCCTGGGCGAAAGCTCTTCAACAATTTATTTTCAATAAATTTTAATAAAAAGGACTAAAGTCTTTATTAATTTAATTGATATAATAAAACATAGTAACTATTATATTGGGTTGAGGAATAATTCATGAGCGTTTTTTTCAAATTTAAAAATGCACGAAGAAATAAAATGCATCGGCAAAATGTTTGATGTTGTTTGAAAGAGAATGTTTTGCTCTACAAGATAGTGTGTTTTGATTTGTATTTTTTTTTTTTTGTGTATTTTCAGATCATTAAAATGGAATGTCAAGAGGACAAAACTGAGCATTTTCGACACCATTTGCTTTTTGCATTTAATCGAGGTGTTAAGGCCGCCGAATCTGTTCGTGAGATTTGTGCTTTGTATGGAGAAGGAGCAATGCCTGAAAGTACCGCCCGCCGTTGGTTTTCGCGCTTCAAAAATGGGAATTTTGACCTCAAGGACAGATCACACACCGGTCGACCAATTGAGTTCGACGAAGAGCGACTGAATCATCTTCTTCACGAAAATCCACGTCAAACGACCAGCGCCGAGTTTCTGAACCTTGCCCATTGAGTGAAGGTGGTTCACTACAGTTTTTTTATCACATCCATATCCGCCAATTCTCTGGTTTTGACGTGGATTTTCGTGAAGAAGATGATTCAATCGCTCTTCGTCGAACTCAATTTGAGGTCATAATTCCCATTTTTGAAGCACGAAAACCAACGGCGGGCGGTACTTTCAGGCATTGCTCCTTCTCATACAAAGCACAATCTCACGAACAGCTTCGGCGGCCTTAACACCTCGATTAAATGCAAAAGCAATGGTGTCGAAAATGCTCAGTTTTGTCACTTGACATTCCATTTTAATGATCTGAAATACACAAAAATAAAAAAAAATTACAAATCAAAACACACAATATGTAGTGGATGTAAGGATGTGTAGCGCTTGTGGGAGTGATAAGGGTAGTGGGGATGATGAAGAAAAAAAAAAGAATATTCTCTGGAGTCGTTCGACACATGTCTTTTTTGTAACTGTAATTTTAAAGTTTTTTTATATCCTTTTATATCTGAATAATCTTTTGAACTATTATAGATGTTTTGTGAAATTTTAAGACAATAAAGTTTTAACAATTAAATATGTAATTTATTACATAAATGGCACCCAACGTGAACAAATAAATAGTGCAAATAATTAGTGACGTAAAGATTTTATTTTAATTCTTTTTTTAAATAATTACTGGTAATATGGAAGGGTATACTTTGTCTAGAACATCGTCATATCATTCATTGGTGGACGAAGAAATACAGCAAGAGTTCTCGGAAGAAGAAATAAATAATATCATAGGACACAACAACTTAGAAGTAAGTAATATTAAATTACTTATAAACAAGATCGATGATATCAAAACGGATACTGAAACGATTAAAACAAAATATATTAATTTAGAGAAAAAATTTAATAACTTCCGCATTCGGCAAGAATTAAATGGTGAAATTCAACCCAAATGATTGGACAAATTATTAGAAAAAATAGATAAATTACAAACGGAAACAGATACAATAAAAACAAAATACGATGAACTGGACAAGAAAATTCACGATATTGAAGCTAAAGTTGAAGACCAAAAGAAAAATGTTGTCAACAATTTACCAAGTAACAACAACTATGTTGTCAGTAATAACAAAAACAAAAAGTTTTATGGTTTCAACGATAATATGTGGACACCAAAAGAATTTTTAGACTATTTAAAATGGGAATTTAGACTCCCACAAAACAACCAAATACCATGGGAAATGTTCATTTATGAAAAACTTGGAGGACAGGTAGAGTTATGGTGGAATTTAAATAAAGACAAAATTAATAACTTTGATATGTTTATCACTGAATTTGAAAAAGAATTTTGTGGACATAAATACCAAGAATATGCTAATACTAAATTACTTACGGGGAAGTATTATCCAGAACAAAAGGACTCTGAAACCACTTTATTTCCGATTAATAATTGAATATTATTGGATATCAATATATATCACACATTGATTTAAATAACAGTTTTTACAAGTGCCACTTCACAAGATAGCCAGACCTTTATGTTTTTAGGTTCTGTGTTTCATTTTACCTAGAGTACCGTTTGGCCTAAAAAACTCTTTACCGGCTTTAATTAAACTCTCTTAAACCAATCATTCCTGTCAAATTCAAAGACAATATTAAAGATTTTGTGGATGATTTGGCCATAATGTCAGAAACATTTGAACAACACTTGAATCATTTAGATCTGTTATTAAAAACTTAACATCACATGGAGCCACTATTAACTTTAATAATGTCAATTTTTTAAAAGGAAATAAAATTTGTAGGACATATTTATTAGCACCAAAGGGATTAGTAAGACCCTGGAAAAATCGAAACTATGCTTAATTATCCAGAACCAAAAAATGTTAAACAATTACAGTCTTTCTTAGGAATAATAAATTTTTATAACCATTTCACGGATAAATACGCTGAGTTAAAAACACATTAAATAATTTTAATAAAAAGAACTCTGAATGGAAATGGTCTAAAATTGAAAGAAACAGTTTTGAACAATTAAAATTAGAATTTATTAAAGACGTGCAATTGCACCACCCAGATTTTAAAAAAGAATTTCATATTAAATGTGATGCATCTGACAAGGCGGTAGGTGGAGTTTTATATCAAATAGGACCAGATAAATTTGAATATCCTATCGCTTTCTATAGTAAAAGTTTAAATTATAGGGAACAAAGACTCTATACTGTTACAGAAAAAGAATTATATTCCATTATTATTGCTATAAAATTTTATGATTCCATTGCTGGGTACAAAATAATTATACATTCCGATCACCAGGCTCTATGCCATCTTTTCACATGCAAATACCCTCCTCCTAGAATTCTTAGATGGAGTTTATTTTTACAACCTCTTAATTTAGAGTTTTGTTATTTACCAGGCAAAGATAATAAGATTGCAGATACTTTAAGTAGAATATCCATGATGATAAGACTGGTGTTTTGAATTGGGTAGAAAATGAATATCAATGCCATAATATATTTCAAAATATTGAATTAGAACAAATAAAGAGATGATAGTATCACTAATATAAATTTTAATAATAAATTGAAAAGTTTAAAAAAGAAAAAAATGTTATTTACCAGAAAGTAGGTGAAAAGTGGTTGATTATGATTCCAAAACATTTACTTTATAAGGTAATTGATTTTTTACATGACCATTATAACCATATAGGTGGTGGTAAATTGTTTAAAATGTTGACTGAAAGATATTATTGTAAAAATCTTCGAAATAAAATAAAACAGAGATTAAAATCTTGTCACAAATGTCAAATCAGTAAACCATCGTCTTGCATTAAATTTGAACAAAATACCATTAAAGTAAATGAAGTTCTAGAATTGGTTTCTATAGATTATTTAGGCCCATTTCCGGCTGGTCAATTTGGTTATAAATATGTCCTTGTTATGATAGATAATTTTAGTAAATATGTTAAAATTTACCCAACTACCAAAGCTAATTTTACTCAAACCAAATCCAAACTGATAAATTTTTTTAATGATTTTGGCAAACCTTTAAAATTGTTGTCAGACAACGCTTCTACTTTCACTTGTGACAAATGGAAAATATTTTTAAAAGATTATAATTAAATAGAATTCTTACTTGTATACGTAGACCACAAAGTAACATTGTAGAAAGAGTAAATAGAGAAATATTAACGTACCTTAAAATTCTTATTGATAAAAAACATAATAGTTGGGTAAAATATATAAAACAAATTGAAGATACTCTTAATATGACTTTTCACTCAAGCATCGATGATGTACCTTATAGGGTATTTCATAAAGAGGAAACGCCTAGACCTTGGCATGATAAAAAAAAAACTTAAAAATATCTGACAAAGACTATAAAAACATTATTGATAAAATTATGTCATTGAATAAAAAAGTATTTCTCTTGTCGAGTCAACAGATAAAAAGTTCACAAGTTGAAAGTAGGAGAAAAAGTTCTAATTAAGGCTAAAAATATCTCCTCGGCAGAAAACGTGGTGGCTGAGAAACTGTGTCCAAGATATGAAGGACCTTATGTTGTAATTAATAGGTTAGGGAAATCTGTCTATGTTATCGGTTTTACTGATCAAAACAAAATTAGAGGTATATTTCATGCTTCGCTTATAAAAAAATACTATGTAAGGGAAGATTTATGATGACAAATTGTAAATTTAAATTTGCTTGATATTAGGTTAATTTTGATCATTATTGTGTTTGTTTCATATTTTGTTTTTTTATTTGTTGTAAAATAATTATTGTTTATTAATTGTTTTTTTTATTAATAAACATAATTATTATTTTTTTAAATGGGGGATAATATGTAGTGGATGTAAGGATGTGTAGCGCTTGTGGGAGTGATAAGGGTAGTGGGGATGATGAAGAAAAAAAAAAGAATATTCTCTGGAGTCGTTCGACACATGTTTTTTGTAACTGTAATTTAAAGTTTTTTTATATCCTTTTATATCTGAATATCTTTTGAACTATTTAAATGTTTTGTGAAATTTTAGAGATTAAAAAGTTTTAACAATTAAATATGTAAATTTATTACATATCTTGTAGAGCAAACATTCTCTTTCAACAACATCAAAACATTTTGCCGATGCATTTTATTCTTCGTGCATTTTAAATTTGAAAAACGCCATGAATTTTCCTCAACCATATTTAGAATATGACCAAGAAATAAAAACATTAACAGTGCATGGTTGCTTAGTTATGTGTTAAAAGTATTGTTTGGGTTGTTAAATTATTCAGTTTGTCTTTTAATCCATCCGAGAATCCACTGGTTGCTTATAGTTAGGTGTGTGGTTTGTTAAATGGAGGAGGAAAGAAAAATTGTGAAAATTAGGGAAAAATTGTGTTAGGTGCTGTGAGGCTAGTTGATTAAAAAATGTGTTGGTTTTAGAACAGGTTCCACAGTAAGCTGTTATCTCAAAAAATTAAATTACAATCCATGGTAGGAGAATAGTGAAAGAATCATTATTAATTATAAGCGCTAGTGGATTTTTTACCATAAGGAAGTAATAAAAGTCTTCCACAAATAATTTCAACCATGTATGATGACAAACCGCTTTCAACCTAATACAGTCATCCTCAGTGCGGTGAGAAGAAGCTAATTTTTCCTCTTGAGTCTTGTTGTTAGATTGAGACTGGAGCAGACAGTCTGCAGACAGTCTTCATCTACAACAAGACTCAAGAGGAAAATTAGCTTCTTCTCACCGGACTGAGGGTGACCTGTATTTAGGTTGAAAGCCGGTCTTTGTCATCTTTACATTGGTTTGAAATTTATTTGTGGATAGACTTTTATTTACTTCCTTGAAATAGAATCAACTAGTTGATATCAAATAGTTTATGTTTGGATGACAACACAAAAACAAAGAATAAAAAATTGAACAATGAAATGATTATAAAAATCAAATATGAAATAAATAAATTAAAACAGGTCGTTAGCTTAAAAAGATATTGAAGAAGGCTTTATTATTTTTCCATCACATATCCACAACAATGGAGAGGTGAGTGAAATTTGTGAAATCTCTGAGTTCCTACCAATTTAGAAAAAGGGAGCCTAGACGAGTTATGTCTGAGAGGTAAAGCCTCTAGAATCCACAATGGAATTAAAAACACAGAGATTTAATTCACTGCTTGATGTAATTCCACCCATTGGCGAGTTTAGGATGAATTAAAAGTTAAGCTGATAGTTAAAGTTTATTTGATTCATTCATCAAAACTAAAATAAATAGATTTCAACAACACGCTACACTGATTACAGCAATACTTAAAATTAGGTTGAAAAAAGTGTTTACAAATTCCTCTGTTTTTAACTATAATATATATTCTTTGGAAGCTCTTGTAGTTTAATAGAACTCACTAATTTTCACCATGTTGACTAGAATAGCTTAATGTCCTATAATATTGAAATTACTTTATAAAATGCATTTTATAAAAGTATTTGTAGAACTAAAGTCTTTCTTAACCTAGTCAGTATGGAGTTTTACACAAAAGATAATAGAACACTGAATAATCTATTACCAATTAGAATATAGACATTTTAGCGATTCACAAGATTTTTATAACATATCATGAAATGACTGAAATATGCCAAATCTGAAATTATAAATTTTTCAACTCTATGTTAATCTCCCATTTGATAATCTATACACGAGGGTTTAACTAATTGGCTTCACAGTTCTCAAGTTGTCGAGAACTATTTTCAGTGCAGTTTTCCTTAAAAATATAAGTTTGGGTATTGATAAAAGCCCCGTTAGAGTGACTTTTCAAGTTGAAATAAACATATATTACCTTTGCCAAGAAAATCAATAAGAATAGTTTCATAATTCTTCTGAGATAGATAGGGTGGTAGGGAGCCTACAAAAAGAGCCAAGTTAGGTCCATGAGGATCTGCTTTCATTTGAAGGTAAAATCTCATTAACTCCATCTGCCTGATAGAATCGACACCTATTGATTTCATAATATCTAGTGGCTTCTCATCGTCGTTAAGAACATGTTCAGTAACTGCAATTAAACAAAATAAACCAACAAATGAAGTATAAAAAATATGACTACATGCATGCCAGATCTCAAACCAATCAAAAATTATTCTCCGTTTTATGAATTTTTAAAATGTTATTTAGATCTAAAATCAGAGTCGAATGAACTAGAAAAATATATTTTTTGGAAAGCACAACTTGACCTAAAGATTGATTTTTTTATCTCTTTAGCTTAAATACGCTGGGAGCTACGATGATAACAGACACAATCACACATACAGACAGACAACTTTTTGAAAACCACTCAGGACACCTTAAAAACACCTGGGATAATTCAGGTGAAATCCCAGTTTCAGATTTTTTTGCAAACACAATACTTTTCTCATTTAACAGTATAAATGAGAAAAAGTAATAATAAAAAATAATAATCAAGGGCCATTTGATTATTATTATTATTATTATTATTATACTGGCCCATTTGAAGGCCAGTATAGCAGGAGCTAGCCCTGAGGGGTTAGGCAAAAATTGTCTAAAATTATCAATTAATTTTTTTTCACATATTTTAACATTTTTATCATTGAAGTTATTACTTTTGAAATTTTTTAGGAAGAATGTTTAAGTAACTTTGACACAACCAACTCCATTTAGAGACCCAGCATACAATTTTTTTCAATTTAACTTTTTCAATAACAATAGTACAGGTAACAACCAGTTGGCAGCCTGAATGGAGGGATACGTCTGATTTTTGAGAGGCTGTCAAATGACTAAATCTAAAAATATTTTTATAACTGGCCAGTCATGCTATAAAGGTTTTGTATGAGGATGAAAAGGCAACTTTTAAGTCAAAAGCATCAACACTAACCTCCTCTATCTAGCAAGACTTCACAGCACCTGAGATCCTCTGCTCTAAGATTTTCTAAGCCAAACCTTGGAAGTGCTTCTCTTATTAAATCCCTGATGGTTGTTTTACTAGATATTGGTACGTTCACAAAAGGCTGTGATGACTGTAGCTTGCCAGGATAGACTCGTGTTTCACTGCATTCACAATCACTACACAGATAATAAAAACATTAGAGTGAACTAAGTCTTCTTTGCTTCTTATGGTAAATTAAACCTACTGGTAGTAGTGACAGTAATAAGGGAGAGGTAATAGATCACCAAGCAAGTAGGTCAAGATGTTGGGATATTTGGCTAATCCCTAGGATAAAAGATAATATTCTAATTCCAATGTTTGAACTAGGATCCACAGGTGCCCCACTCTAAGACCAACCTTTCTTTGAAACTATAACTAGACATTGTATGATTATAAGAATATAACTACTATTGAGAGTATTAAATTTTGTCTAAACTAAGGCAAGAGCCTCTTACAAGTACCTGACATTGTATACGCTCAGTATCAACTGCTTAACACATCCTTCAAAGAACAGCACAAATAAAAATTAAATTTTTTTTTTTTTTAAGAATACTAATCTTAGAGACCTTAACTGAGATTGAATCCACACTGACTGGAGGGGGGGGATGTCACACCACTAAGATCCACTCCCTAATCAAACCTCATAAGAAAATAAGAATAATATTCTAATAAAAATTGCTAATAGACCATTTATCCTCTTCTTTAATAACCAACCTTAACTTTCTTCTTCTTTAATTTATACTAAATTTCTATCTTCATCAGAGTGCAATCACTGGATTGTTTCAATTGTAAGTCTTATCAAGCCAGTATAACACAAAGATTGCAACAATTGTTGTTGTGGTAGTAATAAAAAAGAGCTTACTTAATAACCAAACATTAAATGAATATGACCAAATATTAACTGTAGAGCTTTTTGAACTGTTATAAATTGTAATAACAATTAAATTGATGAAGATTTCAGTCCTTTTTAAAATTTATTTAAAATAAATTTATGAAGAGCTTTCGCCCAGGGATCCTAAGCTTCGTAAGTTCCTGGAATTGACAAAATGAAAAAGATTGAAAATTAATAAAATTTTGAATGATTTTATAAATTTTCAAACTTTTTTATTTTGTCAATTTCAAGAACTGACGAAGCTCTGGACCCCTGGGCGAAAGCTCTTCATCAATTTATTTTAAATAAATTTTAAAAAGGACTGAAGTCTTCATCAATTTAATTGTTATGACCAAATATTTATTTATAATTAAAAATTTTCCATTATTTGTGAGACTTTTGAGTATCATCTTATTTGATGACTTTCAGTTTTATAGTTTTAGCAGGTAATATAAGATATGACAGAAACTTTAATGTTAAAAGTATAGAACAGAAAATTGAGAAAAATCCCATGACTCATCTACCTTCTGCTTAAGATTTAGATGATGTGTTAGACGTTTCAGGAAGCCGCTTTAATGGGCCAGCTCCATCAAAATTAAAAAAATTAGTTGCTCCTTTATAAATATATCATACAGCACTTTATATATCCAACGCAAACTTCTTATCATTGAGTTAGCCATACATTACCTGGTGCTACCAACTAAAATCTTGATTGAAGTTTAGGCTGATAACTTTGAAGAGAAATCAATAGAAAAATAATAATTTTAACTTACTTAAATCTAAGGAAGACAGCCGGCCTTTTCCCCTCTCTCCTAGTTAGGCTTTGTACTGGACTTGGATCTGTGAGTGGAATATCCACTGCACCATATAAATCTGTTAGATAGAAATCAGCTGCAACAAACACATCAACTATCAATACAGTATATTACAAAATACGTAAATAAGGTTAAGAAATAAGTAAATAATAATAAAAAATAATCATAAAATACACAGTATTTCATATGGACAGCCTTATAGTAATATCTCTTATTAATAAAACACCCAAGTCTCTACACATTTAATAAAGAGGAGTAGTTCACAGGATATATGAGAAGAAGCCATGAAAGAAAATTGTAAATAGAATATACAGTAATTCTGACCCAGCCTCATCAATTTGTTGGGACACTTTACCTTTCATTAGCCCTTCGTCCCAGAAAATTGCTAGAGTGTTGAGACATCAAGGATATAACACCGCTTTTCAATCATCTGGATCCTTGAGAAGTATTGTATTTAAGCCTAAGGATAGCACGCATACTCTAGACAAACTATTTGATGGTGACTATTTAATGAAATGTAGTGTCTGTGATGCATTGCACATTGGCCAACCAGGAAGGGAAATAGGTGAGAGGGCGTTAGAGCATTTGAAGGGACCGGACAGTTGGTTTTATATAAAAACAAACATATAAAAAAAAGGCCATGAGAATAAAAACACTCATGAAACAGCTTTGCTGCATGAAGTTAGAAAGGGACAGAAATTTACGTTTTTAGAAGCCCTTGAAATTAATAAGAATAACACCCTGTTTGGGCCCATACCATATGCCAGAGGAGAGGAAGGTGCTTCAGTTTTACTAGAAGAACTAATAAAAAATAAAGAGACCATCAGTCTGATTTGTCATAGCTAACAAGTGACTCCTTACTACCTTTATGCATCGTTCGCCAGTTTGTTTTAAGTTTTTAATTCTATCATAGTAGATTTATTTTATATTTTGAAATTGTTTGTCTTTATATTCGTTTATTTTTGTCTCTTTCTTATTTTTTATTAGGTGTAGTCTTATGATTTATTTTTCGTTTTTTAGGCACTGATGATGACCGAAAGGTTGAAAGCTGGCTCTGTCAAGAAATATTGAAAGTGGAGAGACTTGAGTGTTTTATTAATACTATATACTTTAATTACGTTTATTCTTTTCCTAATAATATCTCTTAAGTGGTGTTTTTAACTAACTGAATTAAGTAGTTAAATGAATAATATTGTTTATAAAATTATCTTTAGTGGCATAGAATAATTCTATACATAGAAGGAGCACTACTAATGACACAAAAGCTGATTCACTGGTGCTTTTAAGTAAGGTTGCCAACGTAACTAAATAAAATGTTTTTCTTTTAAGGAAATTGATAATTTTTCCAATGATGAAGTATTAAATTAAATGATTAATTAATGCTCTATTACTTATTAATTATAAATTTATAAAAAGGTTTATTATAATTCTTTAAGTATGATAAATTGTATTTTAAGGATTTTAATAAGAAATATGTTATACGTACAAAAGCTATTAACATGGCCAATTTTTTTGATGTGTTCAAAAATAAAATAATAAAGTGAGTTTACATACCAATGTTTTATCTCACGTGTTTATGAAATATTTAATGTGATTTTGATTTTCCTGTTAGTTAGTTCAATTGATAGACTTTTAAAGATATTTTTTAATTTTCCTCATTTATACTGTAGGTAATAGAATAAGTATTGTGTTGTGACATCCCGAAACCAGGATATCACCTTAATTATCCATTTCAGGTGTTTTAAAACATCGTAAGTGGTTTTCTAAAGTTGCCTGTCTGTTTTTGTGTGTGTGAGTGTGTGTTTCTGGTATCATTATAGCTCCCAGTGTATTAAAGAGTTGAAACTGGGTTAAATAATTGAAAACCGGAAAATAATTTTTTATGATGTCATTAACTCACAATAATGACTCGGCAAAAATTCATAAAACACGGAAAAATGTTTTGATCAATTTAAAATTTGGCACGAATGTAGTTATATAATATATATATATATATATATATATATATATTATATATATATAATATATATATATATATATATATATATATTATATATATATATATATATATATATATATATATATAGTAGTTTATATATTAATTTAGTGATTTTTATATTCTGAAGATGAGTGAAGTGAATCCGAAATAGGGGGATGAACGTAGAGAATCAGACATGATGAGAAAAGTCCGAGGTACCCAGTATGTGAGTACCCGATTTGTTTAATATGATGGGTTGCACAGCAGTAAGTTGCGAGCATCAGTTTCCATAGCTAGGCTTCTAATGTGTATAATATAAATGGAATAATAATAGGTGAGGTAAACTATTCAAATAAATAAATATTTTATTATTCCATGAGAAAAAATGTCAAGCTAGGGCTCTAAGTAAAGATGGCAACATAAAAGCAATAAAAATGTTTTATTGTTAAGGTGGTTTCCTACTTAAGACCACCACTAAACCGGCATTCGTGCTATCAGTGGAATTCCATAGTTTTTACAATCCTGTCATCCTTCTGTGGATCATAGGATCAAAGACATATCTATGCCTTCAAAGTTCAAAGGCATAAATATGTACACGGCCAGATATTTTGTAAGTAATATCACTTAAGTTATTTGTTAACCCTGGAACTATTATGGTTAACCTTAATAGCAAAGTCAGGTAAAATAACACTTCTAAGTACACTATTTGGCCATCGACATAAATACATCAAATTTAAACTAACATGATCATTTAAGAATTTATTGGTTTATATTGATGAAATATATTATACTCTAATTAGTTGCTACTAACCATGATCATGCAAAAGAGAAAACTCTAACCACTGTCTAATTCTTTCTTTTTCGAATGCTGGTATTTTATTTCATGAAAAATTTTATGGTTTAACGAAACCTTTTTTTCTTGGCTTTGATATTTTAATAATATTCAAAGGTGAAATGAAAAATATTGTTCATACCAGAATCTTTAGTGATGTGAAAGGCTCTCAAAGCTTGAGTAAGTATGTATTCTGTGGTAGATAATCTTGATACTGTAATTGTTCTATAAATATTTCTCCGTACAGAATTATTACCATCATAAACTTTGACTACTTCTGCAAACATACAAATTAGAAATATATTTAAAAGGCTATAAATAAAGAAATATGTTTACAGCCTTAAAACAGAAATAGAAGCAGGAAGTTAACTAGGAAGCATTTAAAAACAGACAAAAATATTCTTAAGCTTTAAATTAACTTCTATTTAAATAAATACAAGTTTAAAAGTAAGTAAATGAGCACTTACTTTAGGTATTATTGTAATTTATCCTAATATCACAAGAGTCATTAAAATCTGTACTTATTGATAGTTTTAACATCTGGGTCAGTTAAAAACAAAATAAAACGATGTTAAGAGACTTGAAAGGGTTTAATTGATTAAATCTGACCATACAAAGTGACATGACAAACATATATTTTTTCAGTCCTTGGTTGGATTTTAGTATTTAAAAAACAATGAGTACTGGTGT
The DNA here is from genome assembly GCA_018340805.1 of Microvelia longipes. Lineage (NCBI taxonomy): Eukaryota > Metazoa > Arthropoda > Insecta > Hemiptera > Veliidae > Microvelia > Microvelia longipes. The sequence goes on from JACMZG010001914.1 coordinate 35,024,847, forward strand.
ACTCACTGATTTCATAATAATATTTTTTTTGTCAATATGTATGCTTAAATGTACTCAATGTCTTAATTAAGTGTTCTTAAAACATTATTACATTTTATGTTTTTTATAAAAAATGGATTGATGGGTAAGGGTCCTCTTGTTATATATATATATATATATATATATATATTATATATATATATATATATATATATATATATATATATATATATATTATATATATTATAATATATATATGTGTGTGTGTGTGTGTGTGTGTGTGTGTGTGTGTGTGTTCCTGTTGTAATTTCCTGCATCCTTTTTATAAATAATTTACCATGGAATCAGTAAACATACAACAATAGAACAAAGATTAATTGGTGACTCACCTTCATCACGGTCCTCTTTTTCTTTCTTGTCTTTTGACGGCCCTGGCTCTTCATTTTCTTTAAACCTTCCTTCACCACTACTAAATTCCTCTGATATACTTCTCGCTATAACAGTAATATAAACAAATTTATTTGGTTAATCCCTTAATTTTTCTAAACAATCAATAAAATAAAAAGCATTAGAAATACTATGTGGAACAGAGAGAGAAAATTCTATGAATTTAAAACCACTATTTCTGAACCAAAATCTGCCTCCATGGCTGTGATCGTAAAGGCGTTCACCGGAGGTCCGGGGTTCGCAGCCCGGGCTATGTTCTAAGATTTTATGAATAGTATTTGTATTAAAAAGATTTCGCCAACTTTAATTAATTCTTAGAGTGTAGTAGATGCTACCCACCTGAGGTGGTTCCCGCAGGGTGAATACCCGGATGGGCCGAAAGGCCCTAAAACGGGCATTTATTATTTCTGAACCAAGCATGTAAGGTATAATTTTAAGCCCTGTTTACCATTTGTTTAAGATTACACAGGAGATGGACTGGTGATAATCTTAGTACTAACCTAACAATTCTAAATGATCTTTAGGAACGCAGCAGAGATTCACTTCGCAAAGTAAAAAAAGTTAAAATACCTGGCTTAGTCAGTAAAAAAAAAAACCTACTAAAGCTGCCAGGGTACATTACACTGTACAATAAAGTAGGGTTTTTGAGGGTCTGTAGTGTGAGGACAGCTATAGGTACATAAACAATATAATACCTTTAAAGGGCGTGCCTTTTTAAATAAATAAAAAAACATTCAAATCGGCCAAGTAGAAGTGGAGAAAAAGAGGTTTGAAAATGGCATTTTTTACGACTTCTTATTCTTCCTGCACTTTTTGTTGATGCAATAACATCCTAAACTACGGAATGGATTTTGACGTATGAGGCCTTTTTGATTCGTCTTATGCAAGAGTGTATTCGTACCTACTAATATCTCAAATTCGACATTCCTACCCTGAATGCGGAGCAAAAAACTAAGCTAGCAATTGATAGTTTTATATGTTGACACACCTAAAGTCTACAGGCCTACAGCCTAAATTCCTGAACAGATTTAGATGTGTGGGGACATTTTGGATTTATCTTGTTGCTGTGTGTATTCCTACCTGATAAAATCTCAACTTCAACATTCCTATACTGAACACAAAGCTAGAAACTAAGCTACCGAACACTACTTTTATATACATTGAACCACTTGCACTCTTTACTACTGAATGAATTTTCTAATGCAATTGATCCAAGGCCTAAGCAATAACTGTTTATAAATGTAATATTTTGAGCACAGAGCACTTTAGTAGACAGATTTTGAAGTTATAATTTTTATTCTTTATCGTTAAAAGAAGTGGCTACTTTTTTTTAAAGTGTATACCTGATAATTAGGATGTTATAACTGAAAGCAAAAATGAACATCCTTAGATGTCCTTGGTCCAAATATATACCCTTGAAAATATCCATAATAACTCTTTACCGACATCTAAGTGGAAATTCTAAACATATAAAATACCAATAAACTTACGAGAGAGGGTCTCTCTTCTCCTTATGGCAACTCCTATGATTGTTTCCATGGGTACTTCTGTCCTTGGTATAGAGACAGCATGAGGTGGCAGGTAAATTGGTTCCAAGCACCCAAAATTGCATTCTGTTGATATTTGTTTCCGACATCCTGCATGACACTGGAAAAAGTTGAGTGAATAATAAGATTAAAATGTAATAAAAAAAGAGAAAATACATAGGAATTCTCATTCGTTGATTAAAGAAATCACTACCTTTGCATCAAATTTAGTCTATTTATCGAAATCAAAAGATGTAGAAGATGTGTGTTCAGGCATGAGGAATGGATGCAGGATTTTTAGCTATTTTTAATGATAAAAAAATGTGTTTTTAAAAATTAATTATTCCATAAAACATCTTCAAGAGTTGCTTCCCAACTACATTTGCTTATTATAATTTTTGCTTTAACTATAATTTCACCTGAGGATTACCCAAACTTGTAGAAAACAAGTTTACACTAGTAAAAATAATAAAAATTTAATAAAAGGATAATAATTGAAAAATGCTGGCTTTATGAGTATTATTAGTTTTTAGCATCAATACCAAATTTGAAATCCCAACAATAAATAGAGACAGCAGTTTAAGGACACAGATCAGCACACAGATTACAGAAAAAACTTACTTTTTGATATTAAAGTAAGCTCACTTTTCTTTTAGAAATTCACTGAAAAATATACATCAGGACCATGATTTTAGGCTTTTACATGCATTAATTCAATAAACAACAACCATGGGTCTCCACTAAACCTGCTTTATTGACAGAGCTGGCTTTCGGCATCATCAGTGACATCAAGTAGAGAGGGGAACAAGTTTATCTAGTGAGCCAATACCTTGTTCCGCCCACAACTCACTGGCATTGACCTTGTTAAAAAAGCTTTTGAATGTTGTTGCTGTTTATCGTCTCGCTATTGTGAGTTAGCATTTATTCAATTCTATTATATTTAAAAAATAAATTGTTGTTCAAGAAGTTTTAGTGTATCCCTTTTAGCTAATTTTGAAGAGGAAACACAAAATCCACCCTGTAATATAGGGTTCCATAAAAAAAATAATTAAAAATTAAACAAAAAATTGCAAAAAAGTCTTTTTTAAATTTATTTATTTTTTTTTTATAAAACCCTGTATTTGCTACAAGGTAGATTTTGTCTTTCCATTTAAGGCACGGTTATGGCTAGCTTGGTCGAAATGTCACTACATATATTATTATTTTGTTCTAGGATCCTCAACACTAAATAATAATATAAATTATATTAAGTCTGTATGGGGTGACTAAAATAATTCATAAAAGTGTAATAATTATTGTAATTAAATGAACAACCATTTAATTTAATAATTTAATGAATTATTGATTAAAAAATATGTAAGTAAAAACAAACACAATAATCATAATTGAATACTAAAAGAAATTATATATAATTTGTAAAAAGAAAATCATTTTGACAAGGAAAAGTTATACAGGCTAAAAATAGGGGTTAAAACAAATTATGTCTAGTGATATTGTCTTAGTATATTTGTCTAAGTATGTCAAAAATAGAACATTTCATTTCATATTCAGTTTTTTATTAAATATTCATCAGTTTTCAACCTTTCTAAGAAATCATATTAGAGTTTACATTCATAAAAAGACAAACACTAAGAAAAATATCAATAATGTAATCACATTTAATGTAATGCAAATGTATCGGGGAATTTTTATTCTTCTTAATGGAAGTAAAAACAAATTTGTTAAGTAACGACAAACCAACAGATTGTTCAAATAAAGAAATTCGTAATAATATTAAATAAACATTGAATGCTTTGACTTGAATATAGTTTTTCCTATTACTTACTAAAAATGTCATTCATTAGAAAATTGTATCGATATTATTTTCTTATAGGACAGTGTCGAATCCTTATTACTCCCAGTCTTAATTACTTATAAGTCTAACGGCGTATTTACTAGACCACTCAGGTGGATCCTTAGAGAAAATCCGTAAAAAAGAAAAAGGATGCTCTTCTAACCCTTTTACCGATTGAGCAATAAGTCTACAGACATTTAATTTGTTAAAGGGTAGATCTATGAGTTCATATACAGGTATTATGTGTGTCAAACAAAATTAACGAGCCTGGAGCTCAATAAGATTATTCACTTCTTCCCCATTCCACTGATAATGAAACCTTCCTGGTGGGAAAATAAAAAATTATATCAAAAAATTGCAGAATGTTTTAGTTTTATATTCTTGTTTTTCTGTCTAATTTGTTCGTCTCTTTATTTCTTTCTAAATACAACAGAAAAACTGATAACTACGATAACAAATATATCCTATCAAATATTCACACAGGACTAGTCAGTAAAATGGTGGGATAATTTCAATCTCCTACACCCCACCAAAATAATTATCAAGGCAGTCTGAACAGTTGGGCCTTGTGAATGCACCAAGTACGAGCTGAGTTAACAATAAAACGAGCTACACCTTAGTACAGGCTCTGAAATGCAAGGAAAGGAAATTAAACTGATAGAAACCTAAGAAGAAGAATATATATATTGTTGTATTATGAAGGTATAAATAAATAAATAAAAAATAAATAAATAAATATATATATATTATATATATATATATATATATATATATATAATAATATATATATAAGTTAAGTTGTAAAAACTTAATTACTAATCAATTGCTGACACTAGCAATTAGGACAGGTATAAAAGACAGGGAGACACCGCCCCGCATCAGTCTATGTTATACGCGCGGCTCCTTCGATTGATTTGAAGTAAAATTGTTTATTGTATCTTATAATTTTATGTTAACGAAATATATTGTTTTTTAAAAACTTAATTCTTAAATACTATAATTTATCTGGCGCAGTCGGCAGTCCGGTTAGCGGTACCTTCAATAAATCCGTTTTGTGTCTACAATTAACTAACTGGAACCTAAAATCACTCTCTTATAATTTGGATAATTTCTGGAATCAGAAGACGATGTTTATGTTCACAGTCACACTTCTGTAAGTACATAACCACTCAGTATTTTTTCAAAAACGATCAACATTATCGTTATTTTCAATTTGGTGAAAGGAATAGTAATACTATATTTTCCTAACTTTTAATACTTTTTCATTTTAAATAATTTCTTAAATAATTTTTCTTAATTTTATTTTTTTTTACAAAAAAAAAATATAAATATTACATATTATCAATTAAAGATAATTTATTAATAACAAACATATACAAATACGAATACCCCAATTCTTAATTTTACATAATTTCTTAAATACTTTTTCTTAATTATATTATTTTTTTACAAAAAAAATATAAATATTACAAATTATCAATTAAAGATAATTTATTATTAACAAACATATACAAATACGATACCCCAATTCTTACATTTTACTTAATTTTTACATAAAAATAATAAATATAAAAAATATAATTTTATATTTCTTTTCTTTATATAATTTTTTTTCTAAACGAAAACATTATGTCAGTTCTCAAGAAAGAATATTTAGACATGATCCCTGAGTTCAGTGGTGAAGCTCATCTTTTACCTCGATTTTTAGAGATAGGAGAAAAATTAGTAACTAAATTTTTTAATACAGACAACATAGAGGATTTTCAAAATGAATTTCTTATGTATGGAATTCTCTCTAAAATTAAGGGCCCCGCAGCTGAAGTAGTCAGCACTTCTCGAGTTACAACTTGGGAAGAACTTAAAGCAGCCTTGCTAAACAGTTACAGTGACCGACGAGACGGATATACACTGGCAATTGAAATGTCTTGTATGAGACAATATCCAAATGAGTCCCCATTTGATTTCTTTAATAGATTACAAAAAGTACTAAACCTACAAATACCCTATTGGATACATCACTGTACAACTAAAGAATACACAGAGGCACTTTGCGAATATACACGCCACCTAGCGTTACGCGTATTTCTCAAAGGACTTAGAGAACCATTAGGCAGCCTTATGCGTACTAAAAACCCTGCGGACTTAAATACTGCTCTTAACATACTCACTAATGACTTTCAATTCCAAATTGACTCACAAATACGCCAACCTCGACCACCACTTACTTATAACAAAAATCAACAAAAGACATATACACAACAGAAACCTCCACAACAAGACTTAATAACACGAAACAAACAATATCAACCTCCTAGTCCTAATCAATATACTTATGCGCGACCATCCACTCCACTTTAACACATAAAACAAATTCACAAAAAATACTCCCACACCAATGTCAACTCAAACGACTTATACTAGACCTAGAGTAAATAATATAAAACATAGTGATCAAATGTTTGGACAACATGGAAGACTTACAGACAGCATTAGATAGTGTAAATACTAACCACACTGACGTTAATCTCACTTACCATGACGACACAGAACTGGAACCCCAGTCACAAAATTATGATACTGACGAGCTTACAGATTCTTTTTTAGAGAATCCAGCCTCGGACACTTTGAATTAATGAGTCTTCACAATAATAAAAGCATGCTACCATACATAATAACTAAAGACAGAAATCTTAAATTCCTAATCGACACGGGCAGTTCGAAGTCATATATTAATCCTACAGTAGCCCACAAACTATCCACACTTCTATAAAAACCGACCCTTGTCACATAGTATCTGCACACGGCAGTTCTATACAAAAATACAGTACATTAATACCAGGTCCCCAGTTTTATCAACCTCCAGATACAGAATTAAAATTTCATTTATTTAACTTTCATACCTATTTTGATGGACTATTAGGACTTGACAACTTACGACAATTAAAAGCACAAATAAATCTAATAGATAATCAACTCTCAACAATGAGTGGAAATATTCCTATAAAGTATAGAAACACACAAACTACAACTAACATCAACACCCACACAACAACAACCGAACCACAACCTGTTGATCCAAAACAAACATTAATTAGACATAATAATCATGATAACAAAATACGAACAAATCCGAATATTACTATACCTCCTCAAACAGAACAAATTATTCAAATAAAAGTAAATAATATTAAAGATGGACAAGCTATAATACCTACCGTGAGACTTGAATCACTAGAAATACCCGAGGGTGTTGTAAACGTTTTAGACCACGTGACCCATTGCGTCATACGAAACCAAACAGACCAACCTCAACTACTACCTCATCTCAAACCTTTTTTTAACACCTTTTCTTCACTATAAACGAAATCGAACCAAACACACATTTTTTTTGATAGTAATAAAATTAAATTCGATATATCTAAAATAAGAACAGACCATATGAACCCCGAAGAAAAAATTAAAATAGAAAAATTTAGTCGAAGAATTTTCTAGTATCTTTCATGTAGGCGACCAACCATTAACTTTTACTAACAAAATAAAACATACAATTAGAACAACAGATGACATTCCTGTTTACACTAAAACATACAGATACCCCAATGTGCATAAGAAAGAAGTACAGACTCAAATCGAAGATATGCTTCGACAAGGAATCATCAGACCTTCACGTTCTCCATGGAACTCACCTTTGTGGATAGTTCCTAAGAAACTAGACGCCTCTGGCAAACAGAAGTGGAATTGTTTTGGACTATCGAAAGCTTAACCTCAAAAGTATCGATGACCGATTTCCAATTCCAAACATAACTGACTTACTTGACAAACTGGGAAAATGTCAATATTTTCCACCCTTGACTTGGCCTCAGGATTCCACCAAATAGAACTAGACGAAGAGAGCATACCGAAAACAGCTTTAGTACGGAGACAGGACATTACGAATTCGTTAGAATGCCCTTTGGCCTCCGAAACAGTCCTAGGACGTTTCAAAGAGTCATGAATGATATTCTACGCGGAATCCCGTGCGCTGTGTACTTAGACGACATAATTGTTTACAGTACCAGTCTAGACGAACATATGACTAGACTAAGACAAGTATTCGAACGACTAAGACAAGCAAACTTTAAAATACAACTAGATAAAACTGAATTCCTAAAAAAAGAAGTAGCCTATTTAGGACATATTGTCTCACCCGACGGAGTAAAACCAAATCCAAACAAAATTCAATGTATTCTAGATTATCCCCTCCCCACTACACAAAAGACATCAAAGGTTTCATAGGTTTGCTATCATACTATAGAAAATTTATCAAAGATCTGGCACTTATTACAAAACCTATGACTAAATTTTTAAAGAAAAACGCACGTATCAACCCTAATGACCCTGAATATCTTAATAGTTTTTACACATGTAAAAACCTCCTCATAAATGAGCCCATTTTACAGTACCCCGATTTTTCCAAACCTTTTAATTTGACCACTGATGCATCTAACGTAGCATTAGGTGCTGTGCTCAGTCAAATAAAAGATGGGTCCGATCTACCAGTAGCATATGCTAGTAGAACTTTAAATAAATCCGAAACTAATCTGTCAACAATCGAACGGGAACTCCTAGCTATTGTTTGGGCCGTACGATATTTTCGACCATATCTCTACGGACAAAAATTCAAAATTTACTCAGATCACAAACCACTACAGTGGCTGTTCAACCTTAAAGAGCCAAACTCCAAACTTATCCGATGGAGGCTCAAATTAGAAGAGTACGACTATGAAATTATTTACAAAAAAGGGTCACAAAATGTAAACGCGGACGCTCTCTCTCGAGTTGAAATCAACGTAACCGAGGAAGATGACGAATTTCTTAAAAATTTAGTACAATCGAACTTACAACCTACTACAGACCCCTCTTAGCACCTTCGACGTCAGACACACACCCTATGTGTGATAACGAGTCACTTTTAGTACACATTGACAACTTTCCTGACGAAATAGACAGTGACGATGACCAAACAGTACATTCCAATGCAGACGGCAATACTCTAGTTAACATTCCAATCTTGGACGTTCCAATTAACCACGGAACTACTCAAATTTTTGTATCTTTAGTCAATCATAGTCCAGCAGCAGTTCAAATACTTAAATTATTCGAAAATAAAACCAGAATACTCGTACAACTATCAAAAAATAACTTTGAACAAGATCTAGTAAACTTTATAAGAACTTACACCGTACCAAAAACGAGATATTGTTTATACTTCGAAGATGACATATACGAACGTTTCTGTGCAGTAATAATGGAAAATTTTAACCACACTCAATTAAACCTAGTAAAATACACAAAAAAACTAATAGACGTTACCAATAAAGACAGTATACTCGAAATAATCGAAAACTACCATCAAGGAAAAACAATCACAGAGGTATAGAGGAAACAGAAAACAAAATAAAACGTGTATATTATTGGCCGAACCAGAAAAAATCAATACAAACATTTATTAACAATTGCGACATATGTCAAGTTTCAAAGTATGACAGACACCCTTTAAGACTAGAATATAATCACACTCCCACCGCCTCACGCCCTTTCGAAATCTTACACATTGACAGTATAACATTAGACAAACAAAAATTTTTATCTATAGTTGATTCTTTTTCAAAATATGCACAAGTATATAAATTAACAGCTGCTCAAGGAATAGAAGTTGTAAACAACTTAATAAAATACTTCACTCATCACAACATACCCAAACAAATTATAGCTGACAATGGCCTAGAAATAAGTAATAGCCTTGTCAAAGAACTACTTGAACTCCACAAGGTCAAGTTACATTTCATTAGCTCACAACATCCGGAGTCTAACGGAATAGCAGAACGCTTCCACTCTACTTTAATTGAACATATCAGACTTTTAAACAATAGAGACGAATTTAAAAAGGAACCTATCGAATTAAAAGTACAATATGCACTCCTTGCATATAATAATACGCTACACTCTGTAACTAAACTGACTCCGTTCGAAATAATATCCGGCCACATTGACCATAACTCAACATTAGACGTTGACTTAGAAAAACAGCTGACTAATGACTATATAATCAAGCACAGGGACAAAACTAGACTACTGTATGCACAAATAAATGAGGTCATTAACACTACAAAACATAAAGTAATAACCAAAGCCAATGAAACAAGAGAACAACTTCCGCCAATACCAAACCAAGTGTTTGTAGCTAATAAACAGAAACAGCAAAAGACTAATAATAAATATAAACCAGAAACAATAACAACGGTAAACGCAACAACGAAAACTGCAACAATACACCCCAACATTACAACACTAGACAAAATATTCACTTATCTAACATTAAACGACCACGGAAAGAAACTTATGATTTCAACAATGTTACAGATCAGCCATCTCAATCAACTATGGGACAGAGTTCAAAGACTTAACATACAATCTAGGAATCCTACCTATAAAACTAGGAAAAGCAAGACTTCAAACATCTCACCACACTCTAGTTCACTACTACAGACTCGATACTTTACAATTTCAACTGACTCATCTAAATAAACAATATGCAAAAGTTATGGACAACGCTGAACACTTACATACAAACTTAACTGAAATACAAAATTATTTCAAGATAATTAACTACACAAAATCCTTACTTAATGATAAAATTACTAATTTAGGATTAGCGTCCTCACATAGGGTTAAAAGAGGACTTATTAATGGGTTAGGTAGTATAGTCAAACTAATTTCGGGTAATTTAGACTCTAACGATGGGAAAGATATGATAAAATATTAAACCACTTACAAACAAACGAACAAAATATAGAAAATCAAATAGCTAATCAATATTCAGTTAACAACGAGTTAATAACAGAATTTAACAATACAATTAGAGATATCCAATACAACACTTTAGAAATTAAGTCAAAATTACTTCAATTAGGTAGTAGAGTTATAAAAGAAGCCAACTATTTAGAAATATAAATACAAAAGAACTCTTAAACCAAATTCAAATTATCTACAATCAGATACTTAATGTATTACAAGATATAGAAAACTCTTTAACATTTTGCAAAATAAAAAACACTTCATCCCAGTATAATTACTTCACAAGACCTGTATAAGGAATTAATAAAAATAGAAAAAACACCACTTAATCGGAGAGTTACCATTAGTGTAACATACGATAATATTTAGATTTTGAATCCTTGATAAAAGTAAACTGTAGAGTAATAAGAATCAAATTACTTTCCTATTAGATATACCACTCAATTCAAAAATAGAATATGACCTATATAAATTATTATCAATCCCTACAAAGTATAAGGATAAATATGTCACTATTATTCCTGAATCCAAATTTCTTCTAAGATCAGATAACGATATGATCGAACCATTAAATGGCTTATGTACAAAGCAGAGTGTGTACCAGTGTCCACAAGAATTATTATCATCTTACGAAGCACAATGTGAAAAGAATATAATCCTTAAGAAAAAACTCTAACTCTTGCAAATACACGAAGGTTAACATTGTAAAAAATGATATACAATATATCACAGAGATTAATCAATACTTAGCCATATTTATTGACTCTGAAGAATTACAGATTAAGAGTA
>JACMZG010001914.1:35043758-35078758 GCA_018340805.1 Microvelia longipes
TCAAGTTATGAAGCATACACGGGAAATTCTAACATGTGGACCTCACTCCCACATCAGAATTATTTTGTGTTATAAACTTATTATATACATAGTTATATAAACTATATAGTGTATATATAACCATATTGATCGATCTCACCAAGTTTCGAACCTGGTTGGGCAGCAGAAATTTAGTTAGAATGTTCGTATTGACTCCGTTTCATATAAATTAGAGGCTCAAAATCACCGAAAACGATACCCTACTCGAAATTGTTTTTCACCGACCGTATTTTAGGGTAATTGATTTTGAGAATGGTTTTTTCGGGTCTGCGGTAATAGAGTGGTCGTATTGACTACGGACAGGTTTTATTCGATTAAAAGCCTCCCTCCATAAAACGTATTTTTGTGGTAAAGGACCTCTGAAACGAATTTTTGACCGACTCCCAACTTCGACTTCCGCCACGTCACCTATAATAATTAGCAAATATCTTTTAAAGAAAATGCGCTAGAAGGTGCTTAAATGTTACCGTATAACTCTTCTTTACTTCTCCGTAAACATGCCAAAGGACCTCTCTCCTCGCTCATTTTAAATGACAAATGGCTCCAAGAGGATTATTTTGAAAAATAGATTTTAAGCAGAGCGTTATTAGGTGAGGCATCTAAAAAGACCCTTATGGGTGGACCCAGATCTCAATCATGGGACCAGAGTCACCTCTCCTCATTGACTGCTGCTCTGCTTTGACTTAGGTTTCACAAAATAGAAACTGTTTTGCTGTACTTAAGCGTTTCATTAGTGGCGAATCATTTCATTCTTTTATTTATAATGTAAGTCATTAGGGGTTTTGGTATTAGGAAAGCATGGATGTCATTAGGGGTTTGTAATTGATACAAAAATATGACAAGGGGTGTATGTAAGTCACTAGGGCTTTGTAATTGGTAAAGTATGACGTAACTGGTGGGAATATTGAAGACACGGTGTTGGATAAGGTTGGTAACCACTGCTAGCGGGAGATCGATCTGGTGAGGCTCCTAGCGCGCAGCATCAGTTGTATCCCTACATACCACTCCACTTTACCTTACCCTCCATTTTCAGACAATACAATAATGTTTACACTTAACATATTTTTAATTATAAATTGCTAATGTAAAATTCGTGTTATCTGTGTTATCGATAGGCTTTAAAATAAATCGAAGATTAGAGATTCGTAGCACATGCTCTCAGTTTTTTTTAAATGTTAATTTAAACAAATTTATTATAATATTGTAAACCACCAATGCCCTCAGAATAGCCAAAATGAATTTGTGGGGAAAAGGAGGAATAAAAGTTTTGAGCACAGGGAATGGCTCTACTTGAGATAGTTCCCTGACGGGTTTAAGGCTGTGTTGACCGTACCTTTTATGTATTCCCTAAATTGCTCTTTCATTATTTATTGTAGAAACATAAAATTTTGTACACATACTCAACAAATTAAGCTGTTGAGTCTCGCTTCTTTCGGATTTTTATATGGTGTTTAGAAACTCGCTTATTAATCTTCATAATTAAAAGTAATCAGTCAAAGTGCTTACTTTGCAAGCATTATAAGGGTTTCTCGGATAATGACAAAATATCATTTATTTATAATCTTTAAAAGTTAAATAAAGCGTGTACTATTTTTGTCAGTGCCGAATTTTAGAGCATAGATTAAAAATAAATATATTTTACGGCACACATCGCTCGTCAAACAATTTGATTGTTTGTCAGTAACTATTTTTTAGCCTATATTATCGATAAAACATGATATTCTAGGGCTCGCTTCGCTCGTTTATACGTGTTTGTTTATCAGTACCTAATTTAGAGCATAAAAAAATAAAACAATATTTTGAGGCTCGCTTTTATGTGAGTGGTTTTTCAGTACCTAATTTCGGAGCATAGAGTAGAAATATATCATAATATGATAGGGCTCGCTTCGCTCGCTTTTATTTGTTTTTTTATCAGTGCCTACTTTAAGCATATATTAAATATATAACATATTATTTTGGAAGTCGTTTCGCTGGTCTTTAAGCGAAGTGTTTTTCAATACCTAATTTTAAGCATAGAATAAATTACATTAAATTAGTGATTTTTATGGGAAATAAAGACCTAATTTTGAAATTATTTATATAATTTTAAGACTTATTTATATAAGCTAGTTGGGGGTGGTCTTCAGTTTGGTTGTCTCTGAGATGTTTGAGGGGTGTAGTGCCCACTATTTTGAAATTGTGATATATATTTGTGGTCTACTGATCAATACATATAGTTTGATATCCCACTTTTTTGTGCACAACAAACAATTTTTGTGCGTGCGCATATGTGCAATTTTGAAAGTGCTAAAATAAACTTTGGGGGGGGGGGGGTTGCTGGTTTTGATATTTTAATGAGAGTAATGGTCCCCATTTTTTAAAAAAAGATGCATATTTTTGTTATCAATAGAATATCTGCCCATCCAGTACCTAAGATTTGATATCAAACTCGATTAAAAAAAATATATTTATTTTATACCTATGCGCATGAGTGCAATTTTAAAAATCCTAAAATAAACATTGGAAACTTTTTACTCACAGATTTTCAATGGCACATAAAGATTTTTTCATATTTTTAGGACTACTCCCTATGGGTTTGTTAGGAGTGATTTTCGATTTGTTTTAAGGGTGTGATGGCCGCCATTTTGAAAAAGTAATGCTTATATGTGGTATATCCATCAATACCTACAATTTGATACCTCACTCAATGCTTTCAAAAAATATATATTCTTTGCGATTGTACGCATTCGCTTATAAAATGCGCAAGCAAAATAGTTGGGTATATTTTTCATTTTTTTGAAATAAATGGTTGTACTTTCGAACTAACTTTCAACTTCCTAGTCATTGCTGTTCTAGAGGTGTGAAATCAGACAGTCAGACAGGCAAACGACAGAAAGTATAAGGGTTTCAAAAATTATCTTCGAAACCTTAAAAATCTAACAATTCTAGACGCATTCTGCAGGTTTCAGTATGGTGACATTATTTGGTGCGACTATGATGAAAATTGCAACCATACTTTAGGGAACATAATTAAATTTTCAAGTGATAAAAATAAAATTCTGTAAAGTCAATATGTCAATAAATAAACATCATAAAGTAAATGAAAACAAAATAAGATTAAAAACTAAGATAAGATAAGAAAAAAACTTGACGATCCTAGGTAAATTCAAAAATTAAACACCTGTTATAATGGGAAATAAAAATATTGCCTTTCGTGTTGAGGTGTTTTTCCTCTTAGTGGCAGTACACCCTTAAAAACCTAAATAGGAGATTTAACTATAAGCAGCTAATATTTTTTACTTGAATAATACCTACTTTACTTGAATATCAACTAGGAACAACAATAATATGTTATTGTTTAAAAATGCTACTTGAATTAAAAAGATGACTCACGCAGTATAGGGGACCGGTAAAGCAGAAATATATTTTTACTTTTCCTCATTTATACCGTAGGTATATCGGAAAAGTATTGTGTTTTTCAAAAAAAACACTGTCTCTGTCTGTATGTGTGTCAGGCGCGGATCCAGCCCCAATTCTTGGGAGGGGCGATTATTGAGGGCTTAGTATAACTCAATTAATTTCGCATGAGGGTGCAGATGCTTTAATGAGGGCTTAGTATAACTTGAGATACTTATACTTAAATAGTAGCATTCAAAAAGTGACGAAGATGCTAGTGAAGCCAGCTAAAAAAAAAGTTTTAGCGAATTCCATTAATCGAATCATGGAAATTTCAATAATGGAAATGACGCTTATGAGGTTAATTGGATAACGGATGTTGAGGGGGTATGTATGTCCAAAAAAAAAAAATATGCGTGTATATATATATATATATATATATATATATATATATATATATATATATATATATATATATATATATATATATATATATATATATATATATATATATATATATATTATATATATATATATATTATATATATATATATATATATACACGTATATATATATACGTGTGTATGTGTGTGTGTAAAAGATCTACCTGTGTAGAAACGAAACTTGGCATATGGCGAGATGTGAAGAAGGTTCCGAGGCCTATTGTTTGGAAAAAACTACGTCATCAACCCTAGATATGATGTCATTAAAAATATTGGCTTTTAAACAATATTACATTTTCAAGTTGACGGCAAGCTAAATAGATTGAGACCAGTTTCAGCTGTATTAGACCTTCCCTAGTGACACAAACGTTGGATAATGTATATTATATAATGTTGTGTATATGTATACGACCAGATCAATAACTTCTGCGATATCTGTTAGGTTCAGTATTGCTAGATCGTGAGAAGGTAGTATGAAAGAAGGACCCCTATCTCTAGTTCTGTCTTCAGGACAAAAATGGCCCCCACTGAACAACCGGTTGGAACCGGTTTCTGCTCAATCGGACCATTCTAAGTAGCGTTATTGGCAAATAACTTAATTATGATGTCATCAACTATTAAAATTAAAGTTTTCCTTTTGTATACAGTGGGTGAAAGATAATTTTTCAACACTACATACATCTCATATATGGCCATATCCAAGCGGATATCCAGCGATTGAAATTCGCTAATACATGGCAAATTGCCATGTAAAAATTAATACTAAAGCAACAATTTTGTGGACTTTTGTGGACTTAAAAAGGCCATAGCAAGGTGGCAATAATTCGCTAAATACATGGCAAAAAAAAACATTAACAAAAAATAATAATAAAACAACAATTAATACAAAACAACGTGGCCACGAAGCGGCCACAAGGAGGCCCTCGGCCTGAAGCATCCCTCAGGAGGCAAGGCCGCGTAGCGGCTACGGGTCAACTATTTCCGACATGGATAGTCGGAAAAAAAAAACATTAACAAAAAATAATAATAAAACAACAATTAATACAAAACAACGTGGCCACGAAGCGGCCACAAGGAGGCCCTCGGCCTGAAGCATCCCTCAGGAGGCAAGGCCGCGTAGCGGCTACGGGTCAACTATTTCCGACATGGATAGCAAGATGTGAAACTCCTCGCAGAGTCGATCAACCCCTTAGCCCTACTAAACGCTAAAGTTAAATCACTTAAATGGCATCATGTCAAAATAATTTACGTCAGGTGTTCCCAAAACTCCAGCTAAGGGGGCCATCTACCATTGAGCTAATTTTTTTTGCTTAACTTGTAACAGAAGTGTATATATCATTTCTTTTCTGAGTTGCCCCATTGCGGTAGGAGTTAATTCTTTAAATATTTTTAGTCCAAATTATACAAATTTCAACTCAATTGGATTATTTTCCAATTTTTTAAAAAACGTATACAAGTCATGTGATCAAAATTGAACTAATGCTGATAATGAGATGAAACTTGGCCTATATGTTAGTCTTATACATGGCTACTATTTACAAAAATCGGATCGCATAATTTTTTCACGTTTTATGATTTTTCGTTTTAAGTTTTTACTGAGTTTCTTTGCGGGTTTATGACGTTATAAAAAAATATTTTCCGAATTGCACAACTACAGGGATAGACTGCTTTTTGTACAAAGTTTTAACTCTCTAGCATAAATACACTGGGAGCTACGATGATAACACACTCAAACACACACAAAACTTTGCAAAAACCACTCAGGAGGCCTTTAAAACACCTGAAATTAATAATTCCGGTGACATCCCGGTTTTGGATTTTTTTGCAAAAACAATACTTTTTCTATATACCTACGGTATAAATGAGGAAAAATAAAATTTCAAAATGGTCCAATTGAGTTGAAATTCGGTACAAGTGTCTACCTTTACGATATAAATAAGCACACCTAGTTTCGTTTCAATACAAGTATATCCATGATTTTTGTTGGATCATAAAAGTTACGTTGCATCGAGCGTGTTCTGTGCCTGGATGGGTGACCGCTGGGAATAAAACCGATGTATTTACTATCTAAGGACGGTTACAGCAAGTTCGATAACGTGTTGCAGTCCGAAGCGAAGCGATTTCGAAGTAGGGAGGATGAGGGGTTGTTTATTAACAACCTTATAAACGTAATTTTCATTAAGAAAATACTTTAAAACCCCTGACATAATGTAAATAGGCAATTGAAGAATACAGGCTGGAATTGCAAAAATAGCATTTACAAAATATTGTCAACGGAACAATTTGTCGACGGATTGATTTAAATGATTGATTGTTAAATGATCGCGATTTTGATCAAATAACCATTGTTAACTTTTCCGTGTATAATAAAAAAAAGTATATGGCTCGGACTTTCCAGAGGGCAAAACTTCTACTATGTGGAGACCTCTAACCCTGTTTACGATGATTAAATTATAAATAAATAAAATAATATGTATTGACCATTTGTGTCAAGCTTAAGGCTAGTGCGCGACACGAGTCTACTCCTTATATCTACTCCTATATCTGATAAGGTTATGTGTACAAAACAATTTTAAAATAGAGGCACACCAGCGGGGCGAAATTCCTTTGCAATCCTCAGTTGTTCACTCTAGCTTTTGGTTTATCCATTTTGGTTTCAGCTGTAACACTTCTATTCTTCTTCAATTATCTGGGGTCTTTTCAAAAAAAGAGGATAAATCATTTTAAAGATAAGGATTTTTTAGTGCCAAAATGTACATAGCTGCATATGGAAGGATTGGCTATAGTTTTGTACAGTGATAATCACGCACATTACCTTAGAATAACCGGCAAATGGAATTAAAAGTAGAAATGTTACTTGTGAGACTGTAATGTATAAATTAAAAACATAAACCAGAAATGGATTGCTGAACAAGAAAGCAATCATTTTAAAGGATTTCGCCTGGCCCCATGCCAGAATTTTTATGTTTTGGAATTATACGATCGAAGTATAAATTTTGCATTTGAGTAAAAAGTTTGACCCTTAAAATTTCGAATCAAGAGACTTCAAATAATTGCCATCTTAAATTATGATGATTTAAGTTAGAAAATCTTTACCCTCTCGACTTTCAAAGTTCGTTGGAGCCTGAGTGTTTTACGCACTGAAATACTTCATAATTTTACAAGCATCTTAGAATGGGTTTAATATCATTTTCTAGTACGGCTACAGCCAGAACTAAAGAGAGAAGCATAAACCCCTTTTATAAACAGCTATCTTAACGACGATACTTACGCTACGTAAAATCATAAGAGTTGCTTCTTACAGACATAAGGTAAAAAAACTGTTAAAGTACCTCATTATTTTTTCTAAAAAAAGAAAAAGAATCAAGAAGATAGGCTTTTAACCTATCACATGGTTATTTTTAAAGTCACTAAAATAGCTTCATTAACAGAACCACCAAGGGAAACCAGAAACCAGTCTGTGAGTGAGAGCAAAGTGCTAGAAATAACTCTTCTTATAAAACTTAAAATATTTTAGGATATGAAGACTTAATCATATTTTTGCTATTTTTGAAATTTTTTTATTCTTAGTTAAGTGATAAATATCTCAAAGTGCAAATATAACAAAGTGCTCGGTTCTTGAAGACAGACGTCTTCTAATGGCACTGCAGAGCTTTGACTTTCAGGTCAGGGCTATAGAATGAGTTTGTACACGCTGACATCTGGGTGCTAGAGTTCTTTGTCGGGTGGTGCTGGACTGGCCAGAGCGATGAGCCTAGCTGAGAGTCTGGTGATGCTAGTGGAACTGATGAGATTGGTGAGACTGGAAGGACGAGGTCAAGTGAGACTATTGTGATCAGAGGAGCTAGTAAGACTAGATAAAACAAGCACACAGTGAACTAGTAGTCGGCGCTAGCCAAAGCGGTGAGCCAAGCCAGAGTCTAGCTGGTCTAGATGAACTAGGCACACTGTGAACTAGTCGCAGATACTAGCTAGAGCAGTGAGTTTGGATAGAGTCTTGTGGGGCTGGATGAACTAGACACACTGTGAACCGGTTACATGTGCTACCATGTACGGAGAGGGTGCTTCCTAGATGATAGGATGTGTACAAACTCAGGGGTTAATTAGTTGAGTGAGATTTGAGTGAGGGACCCTACGGGTTAAAGCGTAAAAAAATATATATCTCATAAAAACAACTGGTTAATGTTGATAAGACAAATTTATTATAGGGAAGTTTGAAAATACAGACCTTCAGAACGAGGTAAATTGGCGTTCTTGTATGATACTAAGTTTTTCACACTCATAAACACCGAAATAGTACATTACGAAACTAGTGAGGAAAACGTAACATTCATGCGAGTGTTTATCTCCAGCTCGAGAACAGCGAGGTTTGTAACACCATACGAGCTATGTAAAGACGTTTTACTCGCATTTTGAGTACTATACTTTATCTACGATTTTTTTTTAAACAAGTTCTTAATTGGCAAAAGTATACAATATTTATTTTGTGTTAACCGGAGCCATATTTTATTTATTGATTTGGGGTGATTTGTGCCTCTTTATCTTTATTTTATTTATTAATTTTGGTATTAAATTTGGTTATTTTTTGGTTTGTTTGGGTTAAGGATAATTTCCAATTTTTTGGTTTGGGTATTTTTTTTCCAGGATTTGCAAAAATGATATTTTTGATGGTATTTTGAATAGGTTTGTATTGTAAAGGGATTTTGCAGGAGTGTCAAAGAGGGTTTCCTATGCAGTCTGTGGACTGACTTTTGATGAATCAACCAGGCATTTGCCTGTAAAATTTAGGGAAACCACAGAAAACCTCAATTAGGTTGATCGGACACGCGGATCCTAGGTATCTACGGTTTTTAAATTTTAAAAAAGACAAATAACAATAAGTAATAAAATTATAAACTTCGCCAGTACCAAATCATTCGTAGCGTTTTCAGTCCGCGTTATTAATTCAGGCGGAGTATTTTCTTCGCAATCACTATAATTTTTAAATAGTTATCTACTTTTATAACTACTAAAAGGTTTAAGTAAAGGAACTCGATAATTCACAAGAACTTAAAACTGGCAACACGTATAGATAAAAAACTAACTGAAAAGGAGTCACAGGGATTCTTCTAACTCTCGGCATTAGTGGCGAGAAAAAAGAATTTTTCTACAGCAATATAAAGGCTTATTTTCTATGCATGTTGTAAGACATGACAATATAGTCTATACAGGTAATAATATAGACTATATAGTTCTATAGTCTCTGGTAAATATTACGTATCAATCGTAAACAAAATAGTTAATTAAAGAGGCCAAAAAAATATTCCCGAAAACAAAGTTACTCTTAGTGCAGTAAAGAATAATGCACAAGCATAAGAAATATATTTATTTCAAAAGATAATGTCTTATACAAAGGGTGTTCAAAAAATTTATAAATAAAAAAAAATGCATAGCTTATACATGTAGTTATCAATTCTAAGCTTTTCTTTGAGTGAATATTATTATAGATTCAATATTAATCTTTATCCATATATATTTTAATTATTATCATTACTAATATTTTTGTGTATATTATTGATTTATCATTCAACCTTTTTACTTTTGAATTATATAAATTTTATTTATTTGTGATATTTTATTAATTACTGCATTATAATCAAATAAAATATAGATTTAAAATAATATAAAAAGAAATATATTACTAATAATACCAAAGTAATAATTATTACTATACTCAGTACTATTATACCCATATACATGTATTATGCCTATACATGTATATGCAAAAATATATACTATCATATCCATATACATGTCAATACTAGTAAACCCATATACATGTATTATACCCATACATGTATATGCAAACATATATACTATCATACCTATATACAAGTTTTCACTAGTAAACCCATATACATATACATGTATTATACCTATACATGTATATGCAAACATATACATTATTATACCCATAAACATGTATTATGCCCATACATGTATATGCAAACATATATACTATTATACCCATATACATGTATTATACCCATAAATGTATATGCAAACATATATACTATTATACACACATACATACATACATATACACATACAGACACACATATACATAGATTCATATCTGTGATTAAGTAATATTATAAAATATTAGTGCAGTAAACGCTCTACTTATACAGCTACGCGTTTACATAACAAGTTTAGCTGAATCTTGATGAACGAACCAAAGGGAACACCTTTTCTGGAAAAGTAATCTTTAGAAAATATGTATATTTCGGTGTAAAAAGCAAAGCTTAAAATTTTGAATGGCTTTTCACCCATGACTCGGTCTTCTTCCCCAGAATGAAATTCATTGTTATAAGACTTATGAAAGCTGAAGCATTTATTCGATCTATGGATTCCTGAAAATTGATTCATATTTTGTCTTTCTTTGTTTTACTTCTGACCCTCAATCACATGTTGGTTTTTTTCAATAGCTTTTGCCTCCTGGTTTTGTCAATAGAATCACAATGAAAACACGTTTTATGAACACTAGAATAGAGACTGTATTCTAAGAATAATACCGGAAAAGATCACTGAGATGTTAAAATACTGATTTTTTCATAAATTTCTTAAACAGTAAAATAATACGCGCGTATTATTATTTCGAGCATTAGCGTTACTTAGTAAAAAAGAACTATTCCAAAGTGCCATTCTCTAGTTAAATTTTTCGAAAATTAGCCGCTATCCAGTGGCAAATTTAAAATTCGGTAATTTTTTTAAATATCAATAAAACAATAGAAAATGTAAATAATACGCGTATTACATTAGTTTAAGCATCAATATTTTATCCAAATTCTTTTTTTTTTAAATATCGATAAAACAATAGAAAATGTTATTAATACGCGTATTATAGTAGTTTGAGCATCAATATTTCTATCCAAATTCTTATTTTTTTTAAATATCAATAAAACAATTGAAAATGTAAATAATACGCGTATTATAGTAGTTTGAGCATCAATATTTCTATCCAAATTCTAGTTTTATTCCTTAGAACGATTTTTAAATCAATCTCATACCCAAGTATAAATCTTGTACACTAAAAAGCTAACCTTTCTGCGTTTAACGTTTTGATTTAATTTTGACGACTTAATCTATCGAGCTAACGCTTTTATCGATCCCAATTATCATCAGCGGTTTATGATAAAACAAAGCCTTCAAATTTAATAAAATAAGAAGCTTAATTCACACTAAGCATTCATGATTGATACAAAATTTTCCAAAACAAATCGTGACAATTTCTCCAAAATCAATTCAAAGAGAAACAAAAATATCTTTAGTTACAAAAATATCTACGATATTTCAACCACGATGAAGATGAAACGAGCGTTCATATAGAGCAATTTTGTAAATACAGCTAACAGAATATCGGTAATTACGACCCCTTCTTTCAACAGAAAAATTGAAAGATTACTTACTATTGCCGTTTACTAATAAAAATCCTAGCGCGGTGGTCTGCAAATCGGGCGAATTCACACGCATAACACAAATAACACACAATCCTTAGGATTGTGGAGGCTTAGGCTTTATAACTAGAGCAGTTATTCAATTATCAAGCACTACTCGTAAATAATTCTGCATTTTCCAGAGGAATTGCGCATAATTATTCTGTTTGGTTATAGAAAAATATGCCTCTAAAATTGGCACTTTAAGTTTAAAGCTTAGTTAGTGTTTATCTTTAAAGATTTTAGCGCATTTCCTTTGAAAAATACAGCAAAAATGATTTACGAGTACATGAGATAATTAAATAACTCTCAAGTGATCCGTACCGGTTTTATTTGATTCAGCGTAACAAAAAACATAGAAAACAACATCTTACTCGAAATTTATTTTTCATCGACCCTAATATTGGTTTATAGTAATTTACTACTGTTTATTCGACTTTTTGGTCACTTCGAGTGGAGTTATCGACTTCGGACCGGTTTAATTCGATTCTGCTTTCCTCCCAAAAAACGTAAAAAACCTTTTTTCGCGGCGAATAATTTTAACCTTGAATTTTACCGATTTAATAAATGTTGGCTGAGTCAGCATATCGAATTAATAACGTCACTACAAACTTGCGTCAAAACAAACGCTGCGTATGTTCTTACAGTATAACAACAATATGATGTTTATGCAAAATATCTCCTGATCCTGTTATAAAGAATTATCCAAACAGCTAAAAATACACAAGCTCTAATAAAACAAACTTTCTATTTATATGTGACTTTTTTATACAACTATTTATTTATAGATCTCTTGGAACTAAATATATATTGTTAATATCTTTTTGAAGGGATAAGTTAACTAAGTGGTGGACTGTAAGCTCATCCTACAGACAAAAGGTCAACAAGAGCTCATGTTAGGAAAATTTGTTGACCTTTGCTCTTTTGAAACAAGGGCATGTATTGTAAAAATAAAAGAAGCACTAGAGACGTAATACACAGTCCTTCGAGTTTTCCAATTTTTATATTCATGACATTTTTTCCTCATTTAATTTCATAAAGTCTATATTTTATGAAATTTAGTTCTATAACTAAACTTCCGTGTATTATTTCTCAAATACAGTCGGTATCTTTTTATGGGGTAAACTAATTTTTCAACAAATTAAAACATGTTCTAATTATTCGTATCAAAAAAATCATATTTATTTTACATAAGCAATATTCCAACAAAAACACATGCGTATAAAAAAAGGGCAAGTCTCGCGAAAAAAGTCGTGAGATAATTGAATAAGCCAAGTCGTAGGTTCCCAATAATGCTTGTAAATATATGAGGTCTTGGCGGTATCACTTTGTGACTTGGCCATTACGCAGCTTAAGGTAGTGTGGAACTAAACATGTTGTATAGAGTGTAGACACACACTATAATAATATATTCAGCCAATTTAATAAGCTTATTGCATTTCTGTGCAATGAATGGTGTGTGGTGCGTAATGGTCAAGTCTCAAAGTGAAACCGCCAAGACCTCATATATTTACGATTTACAACTTTGAGCCATTTTATCTCAACACCAGTGAATGGTTAAAGATATGAAATTCGGTAGAATGGGTCAGCTCAACAAGTTTTTTAGTTAATATTAAAATTATATTCTTTAATGTCCTTAATAAAAAGATACGAGTGGGCGAAAATAGCATCGAGATGCTTCCTGTAAAGGATGGTACACCAGTGACCGCTAGACTAGGCGGGGGCACTACCGTGCTCCCGATTTAAATTAACAGTCTGGAACATTAAACATGTGTTACCCGGATTAATTCTACTTCAGGTTATTTTTCTAATGAAAGTGTCATTTCCTGATCATAGAAATCGCCTTTTATTTATTGTATAGGCTTCTTAGCACATTTGCTAAGAAGCCTTGACAATGATTTATCATTATACATCATTTATTAATTATTTAATAGGAATATTCAACTGAGGACTGGTACTTCAGAGGTAGAGGGCTCGCCATATGACCTGGGGTTCAAATCCAGCCAGAGGAGGACCTTATATAAGTTTATCCCCTATAGCGTTCTCTCGGGAGATTTTAAATTAAAAGCCGGCCAAACCCAGCCTAGGTTAGGCCTGTTACGCAAATACGGAGTTGGATTTCGTCCAAGACAAGTCTGTATTCTCGTTTCCGTTGTTTAGATCATGTAAAGACAAAGTTCTGCGGCCCGGCGGAGGGTCGAAAATATACTGAACGTTCGGATCAAGCACTGAGAAAGTGGAGACACGGATTTAGCGGATGCATGTGCTCTCGATTATGGTAGGTGATCAGGGTTGCTGTGTTCGGTTCTGGAACATAGACCGATGGAGGCATCTTAGTGATTTTGGGTTCTAAATGTTAAAACCTTAAATTGTTTTAAGATCTTTAAACTTTGGATTTCAGTACAGCGCTATGGGGAATAAGTTTATGTACACTTAATTCGGGGTTGCTACCGGCGTCTCTTCCAGTCGGGAAGGATAGAGCAGTGAGTTTTACGAGTATTGGGGGAGACTAGAAGAACTGATGAGATTGTAGAAGCTAGTGGGCTTAGAGAAATATACTAGACAAACTGTGAACTGGGCCACAGAAATGTAGTCCCGTAAAGGGGAAGCGGTGCTGAGTTCTTCCCTGGTGCAGTGTGTGCACACAAGGGGATCATCAGGAGAGTGACATTCGGAAGAGGAGAAACGCTAAAATGACCCTACGGATTCAAGCGTAAAAAATGGACTATTCAACTAGCCTTGTCATTCTTTCTCTTTAATAAAAAAGCGACTTTAGTCGTTGGTGGCTAAAATAGTGACCAAAGTCCCTTTGTAATTAAAATTAAGACTTTTTAAGATGCCTCGATGCTTTTAATATTTTTTATTTCATTATCATCATATTACCAGATAGAAAGTCTTACCTTGATCAAACTTGCCGATATGCTCGAACAAGGTGACACGAGGTGTTTCAGACATCTCTCATGGGCCACAAAATTACAAACTGAAACACAAATAAAATATATTAATAACATAAGTAACAGTAATAAATCATTTAACAATAATACATGTTATTATTATTATTATAAGATACAAAATGTAGGTAAAAATAAAACAATTAAAAACTTATAATATTAATCGGCTCGAAGTTTTATTTTCCATACAGATGAGGTAAAAACCAAGGAAAATTTAAAAATAACCAGAAAACAAAAAGAGGAAATATACGTGTTATATTTTATCAGAATATCAAAATAAGTATCTCCACTGATGTAAATATTTATTTAGTATAAAACTTAACCGGACTTCCAATCGGCTAAAGGTCATCATCAGTGCCAGTGAGATGTTATAGAGGTAGGGTTGGAGTCTTCTTGTACAGTTGACTGGCATTAGACTCTTGTCTTATAACATTTAACAACAAGAAAACTCACACCCTAACTTTTGAACGTCTCACTTTCTCAAAGAATCAATTTCGAGTAGACTGTCGTTTTTTATGGTTTTGAGCGCTGAGTGGAGTGAAAACATTCCGGAGTTGTATAGTCACCTCGCCTGCTGTTCGAGGCTGCAAAGGGAGGGGGGAGGGTAATTTTACGTCGGGTTGAGCTAGTCTATGGACCGCGTCTTCTTAGGCGTCTGATGAAATTATCTGAAATGGTTTCAGAGAAAAGGAGTTGAAATAAGGATTAAAATTTTTGGATGTCTTTCACAAATGGAACAATTGGGTCATTGTGAGCGGAAAAGTTGGACTCATAAAAGGGAGCATATAAATTTTTCTGAAGATTTTGGACGGTAGAATTTGAAGACGTAGAGATTTCTACGTCAACTACCCCACACTTCTAGACCATAGCCCCATGCGAATATTAAATTACATTATAAATTTGAAGCTTGTTGCTCAGTGAGAAATTTGAGCTAAAACAGATGTTATTAAAGTAGGAGCAAAAAATTTGAAGGGGAGTCACATAAAATAATTAACACAGGATTTTTGAAAAGAAATGTGCTACAACGTTTTAAAGAGCATATACTGAGCTTTGAATTAGCGCTAGTCATTATCGGTACTATCGGCAAAATCGGCACTACACACGATTGTGTGTAGTGCCGATTTTGGAATAATAAGCATAGTTTTGTACTACGGCATAAATATGGGCATTTTCAAGGGAAAATCCAGAACAAAT
Organism: Microvelia longipes; assembly: GCA_018340805.1. NCBI lineage: Eukaryota > Metazoa > Arthropoda > Insecta > Hemiptera > Veliidae > Microvelia > Microvelia longipes. Next base: position 35,059,236 of record JACMZG010001914.1, read on the forward strand.
TAGTATCAAGTAGTAATGCTAAACAAAATGTAGATTATTGAGCAAGAAACCACGCGTTTCAAAGGAAATTTGCCCGGCATGCGGACCTCAGCGCCAGATTTTTTTAAAAAATATTATACATGGTACCGGAGATATTTCATTGCGAGTACATTTTACTCCTACACTTAACGGTACAGTCTTAAAACATAAGTACTGATACGTATGTTAAATCAGATACTAATATAACACCGTTTCTTTATCAACATTTACCGAAACAATTCAAGTAGAGATAAATATTTACTGTCTCATATTTTAATACAAGCCAAGAAAAAAAGTAAATAAAGGGTAATAAATATGGTTAGGTTAAAAGAATGTGGCGTCAATGATTTCCTGGTAGCGCTAAGTCAAAGAGCTTTTTAAACATTTTGACTTCTCTCCCCTTCTTAAGCATAGAGCGATAACGATCGCAAAATGGTTCGTTTCTAGCTTGCTTAGGCAACACGGCTCGACATGCGATGTTAACCTGTTGGTCGCTTTTCTCTATAGCGAGGTGGAGGAAAGAAAGCTTTACTATGTCAAACAATAACTTTATACAACTATAAGGTAACTTAAGAACTAATAAGAAGTTCGTTTGAAGAAAAAATAGTTGCAGGAGGTTAAGCCTATGTTACTCTGGGTCTGTCAAACAAGTGTACTTATAATGGTAACAACCTGTTAATTAAACTGTGTTACATTAGGTTTTAAGGTATTTATTACGCCTTGTTTTAATAAAATCACTAAGATATTATAGGCTGTTTATGGTTTCTTTTTCGTTACTCGATAAAGTTTCAAGGCCTCTTCTGTGGAATCTTGCGGTATAAAAATGTAGTTCGCGATTTCGAATTGATCTCAAGATCAATTCGCTCAAATCTATTGGAAGGTTTCGTTAGATCTTTTATGACTGAGAAATGTTTTATTATTGAATGACTTTATTCAGAAAAAACCTAAAACAGGCTTTCTTTTTGCTTTAAATTTTAACATTAGAAAGTATATTTAAAATTAGAAATGTAAATGTAATGAATAGAAAATAAAAAAAAGAACCTGGTAAACTTATCATGGGATACATTTGGAACACACACACAAATTTGACTAGAGACAATCCTAACAAGAACATGAAATTCGTAATTGTAGGATGAAAAAAGCTGATAAAATTTATAAGGTGAATCAAATGTAGGGTTTTTATGAATGAAATCAATTTTTTTACATGTTTGGTTATTTGGTCACATTTGGTTACATGGTTACATGGTCCGGAATTGAAAACATTGCAGAAATAAATAGTAAAGTTTTAATGTTGACCGCAGAGACTATAGATACTTAAACAGTAAGACTGTCGACTCAATGGTGGGAAAATTTGGATTCCGGTCGACACTAGCGCGGCGGGGGACCTACTTTCTCATTGAGTGGGCGTGTCTTAATTTTCCGCTTTTTGCCCACAGTCAGTTTGAAAGTAAATTTTTATACTTCTAACTAACCACCGCTTCGCACAGCCTTCGTCGTCTTAAAACTTACACGGAACGCTTCTGATTACTTTTCATTCAAGTAATTTATTAATTTAATTGATTCAATCAGGGAATCATGAAATAGTGACAAAGTTTACATGTGCTAGAAGATAGATTTTTAATGTAGCATGTATTTTAATTAGATCGGCAAGATGCTGGGTACATGTAATTACCTGATAAAATCTACTAAATCAATAAATTAATTAAATGATTAAATAAATTAATTAAATACCTTTTGTCTACATACACGGGTTACTTTGTAGCAAATTAGATTATAACTGGCTGTAGCAGTTTGAATTTTGCTTCAAATAGCCCAATAGTTTAAAATAGACACATAGTAAACTATGTACTCTTTGGTTAGAGGTTATTAGTGAAGATCACTCGCTGGTTCAACATTTTCTGATGTTGAGAGATGTTATTCTCCAAAAAAAGTTTTCCTTAGGAGATTCTAAATGTGATTGCAACGTTTCAATATAACCACCTGAACATTTCTTTTATCTTCGGAGCTGTGTGCTCTTCACGACCATGCTGAGAGAATCCTTAAAGTCTGCAGCTTCGATTTTCTTTATCAGCTGTGTCTACTGCTATACCGTCTCGTTTTTAAGAACTTATTCGTAGCTGATCATATTGTTTTGTTCAGTTCTTTAATGTCAATGTATATACATATGTATATTTATATGGAGTTATAAGATCGTTGTGATTTCGTTAGACCTGACTAAGTGAGTCATTCTTTTGATTTTTCTTCCTGATATATAGGTTTGAATTTTTTTACCATACGTTTTGTCTTTTCGCCCTTTTAATAATTTTATATTTTTGTATGTAGTCTCTATTTTATTGCTCGTAATTTTATTTTATTTTTGTATTATCGTCTTACTCTTCTCCAACTGAAACCAATAAGTTTGACTTCAATTCAGTGTTTTAACATGCGCCTAATTTTTTTTACAACAGTAGCATCTTGTCTTCTGGGATCTTCAAAAGTTAACCGTTACAGATTAAAGATAATTAGCGCTGTTATTACAAAACATTAATCATTCTTTTGTGATTGATTGATATACAATAAAAAACGTCAAGATAACACTATACATGTATTTCACTTGGATCTTACGCTTACTTAAGCCTTACGTTGTGTAATTACAAATATAACAAATAAAAGTATATTAATTATAAGTAGTATAAAATATTAAATTTTATACAACAATTGGGCATCTTTAAAGCTTTCTATTATTCTAGATGCAGAATAATCAATTTCATGATTAATTATGATCTAAAATCATGAGACAAATTAACTTTGTATTTTGAGTTCATTTTAACTGCACTAAATTCCTTAAAGTTCCTGCAGACGTGAGTTCAAAAGCGACGAAAAGTTCTGAGTTACCCTCGCCCAGTTTTTTTTCTAATGCGTTATAAATTAATACTTGTCGTTTAGATCTAAGAATAGGATAAATCTTTGTTTTTCTAAATTCAAACAATACAACCCATAAATATCTTTTCTATGTTTGCAGCTATCTTCTTCTTCATTGTTTATTTCCTTGTAAACATCTTTATCTATTTTTAAAAACAAAATCCACTGATATATTTTGTTCTGTAATTTACGAAATTCGAACGAATATATTAATTAATGATAAAAAAGCACAACGGTTAATAAAGTCTATATAATGTCTTTATTGACGTGCGAAAAAAGCTTTACGCACGTGTTTCTATAGTAGTTCAAAAATATTATAGTAACTATAGAAAAATATTATTATATACTATTTCACTTACACCCTAATTTATGGCTTAACAAATTCTTTGGATCTAGCATATGCTAATTTAACAATATTTTCAGTAAACGGTTTACTGTTCCTTAAAAGATGTGTTCATATTATTTATCTATGTTTATTAATACATATACATAAAATATTAGCTCAAATCAATCTATCTGATTTCAACATCTTTATTTTATTATATCTTGTTAGTAAATATATATAAAATATTAGCTCAAATCAATGTATTTAATTTCAACATCTTTATATTTATTTATTTTCTCTTGTTAATAAGTATATATAAATTTATCATTTGATACAACCGAGTATTGCAAAACATGAATAGTTCCCACAGTATAATTTTGCGATGAATGTTCCATCATTCGACATTTGCCATCATTGATGGCTCGACATAATGTCTTGTCCCACTCTGTTTCGTTACGTCTAACTCATCAGGGCGCCGACAGAGCCTGAACTCACTTTGACCTTCAATGTATATTCTTCGGAATTAATTGAAGGTCAAAGTAAGTTCAGGCTTTGTTGGCGCCTTGATGAGTTAGACGTAACAATACAGAGTGGAACATGACATTATGTCGAGCCATCAATGATGACAAATGTCGAATGATGGAACAGTTCCCAAATATAGCATAGCATTTTGCTTGTTACATTCCCCTGGTATCTCTCAACTATATAGTGCAATTATATAGTGTGATATATAAAATATTAGCTCAAATCAATCTATCTGATTTCTAACATCTTTATATTTATTTATTATATCTTGCGTAATACTTATATAAGTTCTATCTCAAAATGATCACTGTTAGTGTGTTAGTGTGTACATATCATGTCTTTTATTTTAGTTAAAATAAATAAATAAATTATTAATTGTAATTTATGATATCATTACATGCATAATAAATCCGATATTTATTATAATAGTATATTTATATAAATTATACCTATAAATATTTAATTTTAGCTTATTATATCTTGAAACTATAAATAAATATACAAAAATATTTTGTATATGTATGTCATTTTGTCTTAAGTCGCTACTTTTAGTTTATTTTACTTTGTATCTAAGTATATTTTAAAAATTCTGTCTCAAAGTGATTACCTTTAGCTTATTATATTTTGTATCTTGGTGTATTTATAAATTATTAAATATCCTCATTCACTTTGTACCGCAGTCTCAGTATATTTATACAATTCCATACTATTTTTAACTACTTACTAAGTTTCCTGCCATATATTAGATGAAAATGACTTTTAAAAAAGTTATAAACAAAATATAGTTTTGAAATTTACTTTTCAAAAAATTAGTAAACAAAACATAGGTGCACTGGATACATATTATAAATATGAAGTATATATTAATTTTAAATTAAAATATATAAAAAATATACAAATATATACAAATTAAAAAATATACAAATTAGTATATATAAAAGAGAGAGAACATTTTTAACCACTAACCAATAGTGGTTTTCCCGCTGTAATAAGGATTACTAGTGACGTAGCATAATAATTATTAATTAAAATATTATTGATTTTTTAAAGTGCTCACTATAGACACCTATACTTGAGTTTAGATGTGCGAAAGTATTGTCAAAATGGAAATGAATCTTGTACAAATATCAATAATACAACTATAATGTATTGTTAAATAAATAAATATTTATTAAAGTATCAATAAATGTAAATAAAATAAAAATTATAAATAAATTATAATTAAAAAAAAAAAATAGGTTAAATATACGTCAAGATGTGTGTGAAAGAGGGAAAGAGCGAGTTTTTTGGATTCAGATGGGAGTGTAATAAACAAGGGCACTGATGACGTCATCGACTCCGGGAGGGCTACACGGAGGGGGCGATCAATGCTCTCCTATCTCACGTCTGTAGTTCCCCTTCCTTTACTCTTCCAAATTTTACACTAGAAAGTATCCACAATTTGATAGAAATTAACGAAGAAATTTGTTTTTTCGATTGTGAATTATTTTTATTTTTATCAGAGTCTGGAAAAATAAGTAATGGTTTGTTAGATAATCTGTATTAAATATTGTAAGTTATGGATAAAAGTGTGTTGAAAGATTAAAATTTTCAACTTTTGTTGGAATATGCTGTACCATTGCTGACTAATTTATAATTAAGCATTCATTTCGATAAAACTAACCGACTTTTTTGCTGTTAATCTTAATGGATTATAAATATCCGCAAAAGAAGAAGATCGCTTAAGAGAAGACCCTGGGTTTTCGGAATCTGGTCTCGAAATCGAATTTTTTTGTTTCGATTTAAAGCAAAAGTTGGATGGTTCATCGATCTTTTGGTTTCGATTTTCAAATTTGTACTCAAACTCAAATAACCAAACAACTAATGTAAATCGAAATCAAACACTAACTCAAAATAACCAAACACAACTAATGTAAATCGAAATCTTTTGGTTTCGATTTTCAATTCTGTACACTAACTCAAAATAACCAAACACAACTAATGTAAATCGAAATCTTTTGGTTTCGATTTTCAAATTGACACTAACTCAAAACCAAACACAACTAATGTAAATCGAAATCTTTTTTTCGATTTACACCAAAAGTTGTTTGGTTGGTCTATCTTTTGGTTTCGATTTTGAAGTTTGTACACTAACTCAGAATAACCAAATAAGCGTAATTTTCATAATGAAAATTCGCTAAAACAACTCAGTGATCATTCATCGATAATTGAATCAGCCACGGAGTAATTTACACCATGTTGCCGACATTTTAAGTGTGTGAAACCCTAAAAACACACATCTGCATTACAATTAATTTTAGTTAAACACAATTTTTAACTTTAAAATTAAGCTGCTCGATTGGTCCTAAAATTGTTCAAGATCTAAGCAACGGGAGGATATTTAAAAAATAGATTAAAATAACTTTATACTTACTTTAATTAACCTTACTCTTTATTTTAGTTATTAATTATTTTTATTAAATTAGTTAATTATTTTGTTTTCTCATTACAAATTGATCTTTGCTTTTTGTCGTTAAACGATGGATGTCATTGTTTATAGTAATTGTCACTACTGTAAGTAATGTGAAATTTTATAAGCCTTAAATAAAGATGCAAAAGAAAACGGAAAAAAATTTGGTTTTATAATTAAAATTATGACTTCAATAAGTTGACCATAATTTGAAATTATGGTTAAACGGATTGGCATTGATCGAAAATCGGAACTAAGTCGAACACGAAAAATTAAAACAAACAAAAAAAATTTTGACTACATTAAAAATCAAGTGAAAGCAAAATTAATGAATATTTTATTACAAAGAACAAAATCTATATTTAATCCAGAGGAGGCAACGAAATTATTAGAAACTTTGAAACTGTTGTCTCAAACGAATTTGGCACAGGATTTCTAAACTTTTGAAAGAAAATGTATTAAAATTGAATTTAGAAAAATAAATTGAGCTGTATGGGAAAATGGCTTGCGATTGCATGTACGCGATTCTAGAATTAAAGTATGATGCAAAAACTGGCATGAAAGGCAGACGGTAAAAATTATTAATGCGATCGAATGAATACTTTAAAAATTACAACTTTTAAAATGAACTCAAGAAAAAAACTTATAATTCGATTACTGACTAGAATCAAAATAGTACTAATGTTTCATTAGTTTCACGCTTTAACTGCAAACAAAGATTTAGTAAAAGAGGGCTTCCTTCGAAGTAACTAGAACTACTTTATGCTAAAAAACACGGTTAAGGCCATCAATTGCTGAATACCACTGCTGGCTTTTTGGTTTTCAGCATGGAGTATCGCTAATCCATGAAATTCAATGTTTATAATGGTCACTACTCTAATTTTCATTTACACACACACACTCATATATATACTATTTATTTCATTGACTTGTTATTAAATTTTGTCCGCCTTTGTTGGTTTATTTATTTCTGATAGTTATCTGTATCAATATATAAGATAATATTACTCTTTATAAAATAGCACAACATAAATCGAAGAATAAATCAGCTTCTGATTTACGAGTAGGCGTAAATCAGCTTCTGTACTTAAAGCGAAGTAGGTAAAGGCTATGAAAATAAAAACTAAAAATATATCTGTGAAGCTGCAGACGGTGATAAAAAGCTGTATGGTGAGTGCTGTGGCGCCACTCATCAGCAAAGCTCATTTAAAACCTTATGGAAAGGACTATTTATACCTCCATGCCCTGTCACAAGTCTGTGGGTTAGAGCCCAACATTAATTACCGTCGGCAGATTCGAATTCATTTTTCAACTATAATTTTCATAACCTTTATCTTCTTTTAGTACTTATTAGTAGCTGATCATTGTCTATCGTCCAGTTTTTCGATTTATAAGATAACCAGACCTCATAAGACCAGGGAGATTAAAGTTGAAAATTTATTTATTTTTCTACGTACAGATAAAGCAAGTGCTCATGAATTGCCTCTAGCAAAGTTTTATAAGGTTCTAAAAATAGCCTTCTTGAAAATCCACTCATTAATTATGAAGTTGCAAACAGTTAGTCTCTCATATTTTTCTGAAGCTCAAAAATAAAAAAAAACGAGGTCAGTAAAGCATTTGGTTTTCTGAAAACAAAATTAGATGCTATGCAGATAACGAAAAAAATGTAAATAAAAATATAATTAAAATATTGAATTCGCTACTTTCATCCTCCCAACGTCAGACTCTCTAGATTCATCCTCCCAACGTCAGACACTCTAGATTCATCCTCCCAACGTTAGACACTCTAGATTCATCCTCCCAACGTCACTTGCATAAAAACCCTTGAGGCCATACCTGGGATCGAACCCAGACTGTCTGGGTAGGAGGCGAACATTCAAGCCATTACACTACCGAAACCCCCAATATTCATTTTGGGTCAATCCATTTCAAGTGATCCCCTTGAAATCCACTCAAAGCCAGAGTACCTGAGTTCAAAATCTTTTTTACTTACAAACTTACATAAAGTAAAAACGATAAAAAATTATTATCCCCAACAGGATTCGAACCCAGGTACTCTGGCATTGAGTGGTCGTATCGACTCCGGACCACTTTTTTCAACTCATAGGCCCAAAAAACATCAAAATTGACTCCACACTTGAAATATGTGGTTTACTGGTCATATTTTAGGTTTTATGGTAATCGAACAGCGTTTTTCGACTTTTTGGTCACTTTGGTTGGTGATGTCGAATTTATTTCCATAAAAAATTAATATATACCTTTAACTATGTTTTATTAGCAAAGCAACCCCAGGATAAACCCTATTTTCAATGTAAATCAGTATATTTTTGTGAAATCGTTAAACTGATAAACTGCTGACTTTAAAAACGCTGTCAAGTACCTTAAAACCAAAATAAACAAAATGTTACATATTGGGCGTAAAACTGCAATGTATAGAGGTCATTTTAAGCCCAATTTGAAAAAAATCGCCCCAGTCCCATTGGACGATAAATCGCCCTGAAAAACGCCAAAATTATGAAAACCTTAACATTCAATAATTCATTGACTCCAAAAGGTAAAATTTGGAACATTATAATATTTTTTTTCTTGTTCCTTATGGTCACCTTAGTAACCAAGAATTATTTCAATTTTTTTCAATATCATCTTCCTTGTTAAAAAAAATAATGAAAAAGTATAATTTCAGTCTTTGTGGTCAAATTTATAATGCAAACTCACGAGTAGATTAGCAGCAGTAGAACAAAAAATGTTGGTTCCTATATAAAGTCCAAAGAGGACACTTTCAAACGAGACCTGTTTCATTAAGCTAGGTTAAGCCAAAGCCGAAATATTAAGCCTCAAAAATTGGCGAAAAAACTCAAAATTTAGGTGTCTCGGGAACTAAAAAGTGATTTTTGAAAATGAAGGAGGCTGTAGAAAAAATTAATACTATGCGTTTTAGACTACCTATTGATAGGACCAACACAGAAAAAAAAAATCATAAATTTTTATTTTTTTCGAGCAACACCTCTGGATCACTTGAAATGGATTGACCATTTTGCATTCCTTATAAGAATATTATTTAATTGTTTTAGTATGCTGTAAAGCAAACTCTCAATCGCAATGGAGTGCCAGGAAACCAATTTCTGGAAAATATAATGAAACTTAACAACCGTGAATCACTTTCATATTATTGTTTGAGAGCTCTTACACCAAAAGTATACTAAGGTCTTAACTTACTAAGTCGGGGACTTATATGTTGATTTTTTTGCTGCTTTGGAGAAAAACTACGTAAAATAACAGATATTATGAAGAAAAACCAACGATTTCAGCATATAGTTAGATCCTTATTTTTGCATTATTTTCTGGAATGTAAAAATAATTCAATCTATTTTATGGGTTCGGAGTTGAAGCCAATTCTGTAGTTCTTTTTACGCATATACACTCATAAAATAATATTATTATACATAAAGAAATGTTTACATTAACAAAGCCAAATTGCAACTTTTTATTTTTTAAATCTATTTTTAAAAATAATAACATAAGTAGTTTTGCTTTTAGATGCAATCAGAATTTCAGTATAGGAAAACCCATAAAGATATGTTACTAGAGAGTCCCTATAGGTTAAATTTTGAAACATCGAAAAAGTAACCTGATCACCTCGCTAATAAATACAATCAAATAATCAGTACAAACTTTCAGTACCTTATACAGTTGAGCGTTAAAAATACAAGGAATGGACGGGAAGCCAAAAGCAATTGATTTATTATAACCTTAACTCACTATTAGAGGAGGTTTCAATGAGGTTACACAGAGCCCCTAAGAGCCCCAAAAAGATGTTTCAGGCCTCTCACTGTAATGAGATAGGGTATGCTCCCTCCAGTAATATATCTCTATGGGAAAACCTCATAAAGCTTGTCTTTTCTCTCTATAAACATCTGACTCGTAACACAGGGGTCTCCAATTTTTTTTTGTTCAAGTACCCCTTAAAGTAGACCAAAACATTGCCTCCCCCCCAAAAAATTGTTTTTTTTTTAAATTTGAATTTTTATGGAAGGATTTAACACTCAAATATATCAATTATATATTACTTTTCCTCATTTATACCGTAGGTATATAGGAAAAGTATTATGTTTGCAAAAAATCCAAAACCAGTATAAAACCGAAATTATCCCTTTCAGGTGTTTAAAGGTCTCCTGATTGGTATTCTCAAAGTTGTCTGTCAATATTTATAAGTGTGTGTGTGTGTGTGCGCGCGTGTCTGTTATCATCGTAGCTCCAAGTTTATTTATGCTAGAGAGTTGAACCTTTGTACAAAAAAATCAGTCTACTGCTGCAATTGTGCTATTCAGAAAATATTTTATATGACGTCATTAACCGGCCAAAATGACTCAGCGAAAATCTCAAAAAATCATAAAACGCGGAAAAATGATGCGATCTGATTGAAATTCGGCATGCATGTAGCCATGTATAAGACTAACATATGTGCTAAGTTTCATCGATATCATTATCAGAATTAGACCAATTTTTATCGAATGACTGAGTATCAGTTATCAAAATTCAGTTAGATATGTTTGGTGATAAAAAATAATTAAGTAACAAAAGGTGGTGCAAAAAAGAATGTACTAGAATCCGAATACAAATTAAATTGACTTGTAAAGAAAAATTTAATCGGACTTATATAAGACGTATAAAGCTTCCAATGTTATTATTTAAATATCAATGTAATTTATAAAATCACTTCAGTTAGGACAATATAATATATTAATATAATTATAATAATTCAATATCCTATTTACATAGTTATAAATGTGTTATCATTGCTTTTTCGTAATGTAAAATCATAGGAAAGTATGAAAACAATATACTGATAAAAAAGCATCATCATGGTTATAAACTAGTTACATAAGATAGACGTCACAATGCCCTTGAAAGACGAGGAACCATGATGCCCCCTCCACACAAGGGCCCTGTAACCCGGTGATTGAATTAAGCAACATAATATGATGTAATATAATGAAGCAACATACCTTAATATCAATTTTATGACAGAATCACGCAATTGTTATTATTATCAGATTACATAAATGTTTGCATTAAAATTTTCCTTTTATTAGGTTTATGAAGCATCTTTAATCATGCGCTGAATTTGTTTCTTGGTTCGTCATTAAAATTTATAGTATTGATCAATTATAGCCCTATGCGAGGAGTATTATTATATCCCTATACGAGGAGTGTTATTATATCCCTATGCGAGGAGTGTTATTATATCCCTATGCAAGGAGTATTATTTTATCCTTAAGCGAGGAGTTTTATTATATCCCTATGCGAGGAGTATATTATTATCCTATGCGAGGATTATTATATCCCTGTGCGAGGAGTATTATTTTATCCTTCAGCGAGGAGTATTATTATATCCCTATGCGAGGAGTATTATTATATCCCTGTGCGAGGAGTATTATTTTATCCTTAAGCGAGGAGTTTTATTATATCCCTATGCGAGGAGTATTAGTATATGCCTATGCGAGAATATATTATATCCCTATGCAAGCGGTATATTTTATCCTTCAGCGAGGAGTATTATTATATCCCTATCGAGCGCGAGGAGTATTATATACCCTGTGCGAGAGTATCCGAGGAGTATTATATCCCTATGCGAGGAGTAGCGAGGTATTATTATATCCCTATGCCCTATGCGAGGAGTATTATTATATCCGTGCGAGGAGTATATTTTATCCTTAAGCGAGGAGTTTTATTATATCCCTATGCGAGGAGTATTAGATATGCCTATGCGAGAAGTATTATTATATCCCTATGCAAGCGGTATTATTTTATCCTTAAGCGAGGAGTTTTATTATATCCCTATGCAAGGAGTATTATTATATTTAGTATTATATAGTTGAGAATTAACTACCGATCATTCAACCTGATCGTCATGAGGGTTAAGTGATTTATTGTTTTACTTACATGTTTATGTATATAATAGTTTTTTTAGTTTTAATTTTGATGCTTTTTCAGTAACATTATTTTCGTCATGAATTATTTAAACTTGTTCCGAAAAGAAACATCAAGCCTTGCCATTCGTCAGCAGATTTTTGTAATTTTAAAACAACTGACCGCAGAAATAAATTATCTGCTGTAATTTTGAAAGTTTCCATTATTAATAGATATTAAATATAAGTTTTGGCTATAAGAAGATCATTGAGGTTTCTCATTGCAGTTAAGCCAGTTTTTAAAAGTAAGATACAAGTTCAATGATTGACCTCACTCGCTATTGTCATGTAATGAGTTTACACAGATATCTGTTGCATGATTCAGCATTTATATGAGGTCCGTTTGGCCACTATTAGTACGTTATTTAATAGGGATTGAAAGCCTCCATAAAATTATCATTCGTAAGCACCCTATGAAACCTTTTAAAAATACGTCAGAAAACATCGAAGAACTAAGGTGAGCGTTAATGGAGTTCATCTTAATAAAAGATAAAGAAGTCTCTCCACAAAAATATATTTTCTATAGCAAAGCGCTTTCAACCTAACAAGAGGTCATCATCAGTGCTAGCCTAACAAACAAAATAATACAATAAATCAGAAAAATCTAAAAGAAAGAAAAATAAATAAACAATCAAGTAAACCGATAAAAACACAAGTCAATAAAATAAAATAAATAAATATAACAAAATAACAAAAAATAAATTAAAAGAAAGACAATATTAAAAATTAAAAAACTACCGTTGAATAAAGAAGAGGTGATAGATGAGTCTTATAGATCAGATATCAAGGATAGACTGACTGGCGCTGGTGTGGGCGCTAGTAAAAGGGCTTTCAGAAGGGGCGTTCTTTCTCCCTCTCATTAATATTGTCATCGCCAGTGTCTCTTGGCTTCTCAAAAATTTCCAATTTTTCCAAGAGTCCATTTCTTCCCTTTACTAACAAAATGGAGGCAGCCAACTTTGTGAGGTCCATCATAATGGTTCTCTGCTCTTAAATGCTGGTAAAACTTGCTGTCCGATCTACGTGTATGCTCCCCAGCCCTGGTGCTTATACTTCTTCCAGTCTGACCTAAGTATTCAACCTGGCAGGTACCGCACTGAACTTGTAAATACCACTTCTAGCTCCTGGCGGAACAGGGTCTTTAACGCTGCTAAAATAGTTTTAAGGGTCTTATTATTTGAAAAACTTACTCTTAAGTCATTAGACTGAAGGATGGAAGCTACCCGCTGTGAAATACTGCCAATATAAGGAATAGAGCACCAAACTTTATCAACTTCACTACGCTCTGCACCCATTATTTGAAGAGCTAAACGACGATTCTTCTTCCGTATAAGTTTATCAATTAAGTCAATCTTATAACCGTTACTTAAAGCTATGTTATAAATCGTGTTTAGTTCCTTTTTATAGCTTCTGAGTCGAGGGGTGTAGTTAATAACCGGTGGACCAAAGCGTTAAAAGCTGCCATTTTATGCATCCAAGGATGTTGGGAATCGGCCGGAATCACGTTGTCGGTGGCAGTAGGTTTTCTATAAATTTCAAACCTTAAAATATTATCTTTCCTAGAGACAGTAAGGTCAAGAAAATTTAAAACGCCGTTCTGCGTTTTATTGAACCGTTTTATTGACTTGTGTTTTTATCGGTTTACTTGATTGTTTATTTATTTTTCTTTCTTTTAGATTTTTCTGATTTATTGTATTATTTTGTTTGTTAGGCTAGCACTGATGATGACCTCTTGTTAGGTTGAAAGCGCTTTGCTATAGAAAATATATTTTTGTGGAGAGACTTCTTTATCTTTTATTCAGAAAACATCATTATCTCCAATCAGTGGCGTAGGCAGGGGGGGGGCTGAGGGGGCTTCAGCCCCCCCCGAAATTTTTACATAACCTAAACCGCAATAAATGTGTGAAAAAATAAACCCTATAAAAAATATATATAAAATAATAAATTACATAACATATATTTTTAACAATAAACTTATAATATAAATATCATATATATAAACAAATATACATTGAAATTGAAAGATATAATATATATATATATATATATATATATATATATATATATATATATATATATATATATATACACAATTTTTAACATTCAGCCCCTCCCGAAATTAAATCCTGGCTACGCCACTGTCTCCAATGGTCCCTTCCAAATATGTTTTGCTATCAAAACAAGACCTATGTATTAATAAAACACCCAAGTCTCTCCACATATAATATTTGTTGACAGAGCCAGCTTTCAACCTTTCGGTCATCATCAGTGGCGGCGAATGATGTATAAAGGTAGTAAGGAGTAACTTGTTAGCTTTGACAAATCGGACTGGTCCGATTTGTTGGCTCTGTCAATAAATATTATACGTGGAGAGACTTGGGTGTTTTATTAATACTATATACTTCACTTGCGCTTCTTCTTTTTCTTAGAAGACCTATGTCTTCAAAAGTTTCATTGCTAAAGTAAAGTATTACTCTATAAATAATATGAAATATAGTATGAATTAAAAAGCATTAATTGAGCCGCAGTCTTAACTAACAATGGCTCACAGGTTGTTTTCCTTAATTATATTTTCGCCGGCCTGAAGATGATCTTTGTAGATTGAAAGCCGATTTGATAATTAAATATATTTTGTGGCGAGACTCATGTTTTTTATAATTAAATGTTATTAGAAGGTATAAACGTGTTACAAATTTTGTCGTTTAAAAAATTATTTAATCTAACTCTCTGCTCAATTAATAGACTTCTCATATTGAAACTTAAATAATTTTAAAATTTGATATTAGTTTAAGTTAGAACTTAGTAAGTAAAATGTTTTTTAACACAAGCATTTATTATTTGTTGTTTATTTAACTGCGGAAGGTTATTTGAGGAAGCAGTTCTCAGAGGTCAAAGTCCCACTAAAAGTAGAGTCGTCTTCTATATAAGAGCATTATTTTAAACGAAAGATTTCACTTTGATTCTCCTACTAAACTATTTTTAAGATCTTTATTTATCTTGATATTATTTCTATTTATATTACTTCAGTAGGTATTAATAGAAGGGACCTAGACAAGGCAGTCTAGTGTTATATGATTCATTCCTCACCGTAGTGTCATCTGACCTCTAACTTTTTCAATTGGAATAAAGTGAAATTGCATTTAATGAGATTTTGTTGTAAAAATTGTTGGTATATGTTGGTACTAACTATGTTGGAATAGAATGAGGGATGACATGAACTGTCAAGTTATCAAAAGGACCAACGACTGCAGATGTAACAGTAAGAGTTAGTCATTGCATGGCACTGTTAAAGCTGTCCTGTCGTTAATTACGTTTTGAAAAAATCAAAACCCGGAAGTATAAAACAAATAAAACGTTTTTCGCTAAAAAGATTAACCAGAAAATAACAGTAAGGTACTGCTTATGCATATTAGGAAAAATAATTATTAGTATCATCTTTGTTAGCAATGATGGGATTATCTATAGACGCTAACTACCTCAGTAGTTATTTTCACTTTTAGTGGTGACAAGGGAGAAAAGAAAGTGGAAATTCTAGAAAGTGAAGATTATTCCTGCTATCCATAAAAATTTTCATTTATGAAATTTATAAGTTGACATGAGAATCAACCATTACCATTATATGAACTATTTTTCCCCCGGTGATCATTATTTCTGAGGCACTGGGATCCATTTGAGGATCCATCAAGCCCAACATGCGGACTATAACTTAAACCTATTTCAAGATGCATTACAGCCCCGCATACGAAATTGTCTAAATTGAACGTAATTTGTTCTACTAAAACAAAATCTTCGGAACAGTTTTAACTTCTGATCAATGAACGTTTGTTTCAATTTATTATTGAAAGACTATCGAGGTAAACAAGTACCTTTATGCTGACAGATGCCTTGTAACAGTGTAAATCCCGTCATAGTTTATGCTCTTCGTATATTTACGTCGATCGGAATTGCTTACCCTTTTTAGCTCTGTACTTTCCTCTTTTGACAAAATTTTATAATTGTTTACCACCTTTGACTTGAGATTATTAAGGGCATTTATTTCCAGGTCTACTAGGTTTGAGTCTATGTCCAACTGTGTGCCCCATTGTTTACTATTGAAGGTTCTTTCACTTAACTAAAAAGTTGAATTAGAACAAATTTGATATAAAACGCAACGTAGAAAAAAATAGAATGATTGATTTATTCTAAAGCAGGAAATAATAAATTTCTAGAGGAGATCAAACCTTAAACAAAAGTTATTAAAATACATGAGGTTAAGTTTCTATTGCAATGCAATGTTGCATTAGCATCTTGTAGTTTTTAACGGGTTTTAATATTTTTTTATAGAACTTCAAAAGCTATAGTTTACATGGGTAAGCTATAGAATACATGGGTGTGGACATACATGGAGTTTCCTTGGCTTGATTTTCCTCGTTTTACCCTTAGATTCTCTATAAAGAGAAAGGTGTCAAGTTTGTCTGAAAACTATGGGGAGGAAGGGAACATTATCAGCGGTACAAGTGAAATCCCTCAAACATTCGTCTTTCTGTCAGGGTTTCAAGAGAAAGGGCTGAAATCTCTTTCATAGATGTCAATGGGTTTTGACATGGTTAGAATAGAGGCAGCCCCAACAAAACATCCCTACGTCTGATATCTGGAAACAACGGCAGGATACAGTACCCATAGCCAACTTTGCAACATCTCTAGATCGGGCCCTTTTCAACAGACGAAGATAAAAGATAGGTCTGACAGAGTAAGTGTTAGTATATAATATCAGCTGGTCGGACTGCCATATTTGCGCACGCCCAGAATCACTTTACTTCAAAAATTAACATAGTTTCAAACCGACAAACTGATTTAAAAGGTCAAAAATAAATGTAAAATTTATCCCAACAATTTAAAATGTTTGATAACCTTATAATTCTGCCTTGAAGTTATTAGGAAGCTATAAAAAGGGCTCAGACAGTGTAGTAGGGTGTAGGTAAGGGAGGGGTGAGGGGGTCTCAGTTATGTATTGATTAGAGTTATCATGGAGGGCAGGTTGTAGAGAGGGGGGTTATACTTGCCCTTGCAACATAATATTATCATTACTTAGCACTAATTTTTAACTTGAAATATCATTTAAAATTTTAATTAATCTATCGATAAATATAAACATGATTTGTACCTTCACATGCGTGTCCATGGTTCAAGATACCCCACACTATATCGGCGCAATGATGGCAGTACGAAGGCTTGTGAAAGTTTCTCTTGGAGAAGCTATGTCCATGGGTCGACATATTGGCCTAGGGAGGCTAGCGGGCGTTAGCCATCCCACACCCGGACTGTTCTTTGTCAGACGGCTGGTAAACATGTCCGGCCAGCACGGCCAGCTTACCGCCCAATACACCGACCATTCTACCACTGAGACTAACTTACAAGTCTGCCCGCTTAGAGGCGCTACATCTCAACACTTTCCAACAAACCACTGTGTATCGATATTTTTCTTTTCGACTCACAGGGTTTATGATTTCCACTTTTACTTACGATGTATCGAAATATTATGTTATTTTTTTCACTCCATCTTACTAAGAAGCGAGAAACAAAATTAAAAAAAAAATTATAATTGGTTGGCAAAAATGACACTTTTTAGCGAATTCCCTTTGGGATTTTTTTTTATAAAAACTTCATTTAGAAATGCACTTCGCTAGTGGGAAACGTTTCGGGGAATATTGTATAAAATTCCCCAATTGTAAAATAAAAAATGATTGTATTGAAATTTGTTAAATTGAAAATGTTCTCAGATCTTTAAGGACCACAATTGTTTAATATCTGGTTCCAAATACTCAGTAGAATCACATATTTTGTTCTACATAGGATCCATATATTTTAATTTATTTTGTTCCATTTCATGTTCCAAGCAGTATATTGTCAAAATATGAACATTTGACTGCTATACTAAAACTTTACTAACTATAAAATCAAAATAAATTTGTTTATACACGAAATGAATGTTATGTATCGAATCTTTTTAACGCAAAGTTGATCGATCTTTACCTAAATTAGTTGAATACATCGATATATCGAAAGGTAAGACAGAAAGGGCGCAGGACACACCGCCCTACACATACAGATGTGTACACACATAGTTAGTTTACTCAACATATCCCAGGACTGAAACCGCCTCAGGGTATTTCCAATCTATGTACATGAATCCTAAAATTATACTTCCTGTAATGAACATTTTCAAAATCACACGCAATTATTTCAATTGAAAATCTAAGAGTAAAAAAAAACTCAATTTTAAACAACTTGACGTTTTTAGGAAAATTTCAAGGTATACCAGGATGGATTAGACTGAGAGATTCATTAAACATACACAGAACTATCAAGTTAATTGGAATATGATACTGGGTGGTTACAAATCAGGCCAAATTAAAACCTGATATTTGTTTTCAACTATTCAAAATAACAAGACCTAACCAAGAGACATTTAGCCAATATATATATATATATATATATATATATATATATTATATATATATATATATATATTATATATATATATATATATATATATATATATATATATATAATATATATATATATATATATAATATATATATAATATATTAAATATATATATATAATATATATATATATATATATATATATATATATATATATATATATATATATATATATATATATATATATATATATATAATATTATATATATATATATATATATAATATATATATATATATATATATATATATATATATATATATATATATATATATATATATAATATATATATATATATATTATATATTTATTTATATATAATATATATATATATATATATTATATATATATATATATATATATATATATATATATATTATACTGTTAAATCTTCAAAAAGGTTGCTAAAAAAGGTAGTCAATTCCACACCTTAAATACTTGTTACTAGTATTTATCTATTTAAAAATTAATGTTTTGTCATTTAATGTTTAATATAATTTAGTTCTTGTTCAACTTTCAATATGTGTATGAACTCTGCAAATGGTAACGGGCCTAGAGTCATTAAAGAAAAAGGGCCAATTTTGAATTGAAAAAGTTTAAAAACTTAAGATCTGTCATTATTAATAAAATTTAAGTATTTTTATACAATAAAATTTCTTCAAAAAATCTTTGATTTTAAGACGTATTCAAAAATGAGCACTGGTTTGACTGGTTTATCAAAGAAAAATTAAATGAAGAAAGTTATAAAGTGTGGTAAATACAGAAGAAAATGATCATGATCCATACCGAATTATGGGACTGTAATAATGTCAAGGGTACAAATCTTAATCCTGATCCGGAAGACATATCTCT
>JACMZG010001914.1:35083758-35528758 GCA_018340805.1 Microvelia longipes
AAAGTTGTCCATTGGAAATAGCAGATTTAGCCAGCGGGCTGATATTTAATCTGGCAACTTTTTGTACATATATTTTGTGTATACCTATACTATATTACAAACATAGTGATAAATTCGATATTATGCATAATGTCTATAGTCATTATGCAATATAATGACTAAAACGGTTGGCCAAAGTAATTAATTAATTACTTTTCTGGCCATTATGCATAATATCTAACAAAAAATGGCTAATAAATAAATATTTTTAAAAATAATTTCTTTGACTACTATTAAGTTAGATGAAGTAATTAGAAGAATGAGGAGAAGGTTTCCTCTTCCCCACGAAGGCAATCATTGTGGAGGGCAGAAAAAATGTGATTTGGCTGCTTCGTGAATCTTTATTTATCTTTAACAGTGCTTTGTCGTCATAACCTTTATTTACTTATTATACAATCATTAATTGATTAATTTTATTATTTAAAATGGACGAGAATACTGAAGTTTATAAATAATCTGAAAAATTAAGCTTTATTTAAATAACAAATATAACAAATACATATATAGTCAACAGTTTTATGCTCTAACGATGCTATATTAAAATCTGGATAAGTTACTATATTGAATAAAATAAGTTTATCGATATTTGATCAAAGCGGTCTTTTCCCTCTTTACTCGACTCATGATGACTTAGATACCTCGGCACATGAGGCCGAGGGTGCCCCTCCCTTTCTAGGCCCACCACTGATGATCCGTTAATTAATTAAATAAGTCGTTTTTGTTACTTTATACATTAATTATTAACGGATGCATTATTTTTTATTATACAATAGACTTAAAAATAAATTGCTTGGTGAATACTTACTTGCACATTGTACATTTAGCTTCATATGAATTTCTCCCTTCCTTTAAAAACTTAAAATTAACCATATAAATGTCTTTGAATTTACACCTATAATTGTCTTTCGGTATAGTAAATATTCAAATTTCAAAAATACACACGGCACAACAAAAAATTTTTAAAAAAATGATTTAGTAAGAAATCTTTTAAATAAAACCAAGCTGGAACTAAATGAATCAGCATAAATTATAACATTTCAAATATATCAAATCAGTGTTGCCACTTGATTTTATTCTTTTCATATTGTTTTAAACATAGAGATATTATTACTAGAGAGGCCCTATGGGTTAATTTTTGAAACATCGAAAAGGAACCTGACCACATTCAATCATTAAATAAACAGATCAAAAGTAGTGTAACTAAAATAGTTGAACGTATCAAATACAAATCAAAACACAAACAATGCGCGGGAAGCAAAAAAAATTATTATAACCTTAATTCACTCTTGGAGGAAGTTTTAATCAGGTTACACAGAGCTCCTGAGAGCCACAAATAAATGTTTCAGGCCTCTTAATGTCTTGAGATAGACTATGTCCTCTCTATGGTCTACATATCTCTATGGTTTTAAAAAAATAATAATTTTATTAAAAAGCGGGTGACTCAAGTTACATTTATTCAATGTTTCTTTTTTTGCATCTTTTAGTAGTTTTATTCAAATTATAATTTTAAATTGTGGTACCATCTGAATTAATAAGTTCAATTATTGTAAATTTAAATATTTGTAAACTGATTTAAAAAAAGGGGGGGGTTTTACTATTTCGGGGGTTTTAAAGTGGGGGTATTCTTTCCGTTTAAAAACGGGCGGTTCCCTGAGAATCGGGTGAAATAGTAACCCTACATACTGGTAAAGTAACGACAGATTTAATAGGAGGAATCGCCCAGTGGTGATACTCCGTGGCGTATAGTCCAAGAGCCGGATCTTAAAAAAACTAGACTCATTTTGTACTACTTCAAACCAAATTTTTCTGAAAATATACCTTAAATTATGAAGAAAAAACATAGGTCTGCCTATCCAGAGTAGCCCTTCATATGATTGCGCGTACTCAAAATTTTGTATAATCAGTTTTCATGAAATAAGTGGTTCCTTGTGAGTCGTGTGCAAAACATGAAGAGAGCATTTTATGAAGTTGCTCAAATTTTCTGTAAAACAAGTGTTTAATTATCAAAATCGGATGACTGAAACCAAAGTTATGCCACTTTCAAAAACACTGAAAAATGGTTAATTTATGCAAAATCAGCGAATTTCTTTGGAAAAATATTGGCTTTTTGTGCATTTGTTTGGCCATTTAAGAATGTTATAACTTTAATTGTAGTTATCCGATTTTCACAAAAAAACACTCGCATCATAGGAACTTTTATCAGATTTAAAAAGGTTCTGTTCATGTTTTGCACACAACCTACAGGGAACCACTTATTTCAGGAAAACTGGAATTTGTGCGATTTTCTAATATATGTTGAGCGAGCGCATTCATATGAAGGGCATTCTGGATAGGCAGACTATGCGTTTCCTTCATAATTAAAGGTATATTTTCAGAAAAATTTGGTTTGAAGTAGTACAAAATGAGTCACATTTTTTAGGCCTGGCTCTTGGACTAGTACTAAAAAAACAACAGAATTAACATTTTGAGAACGGATAACAGATTAGAATATTCTAATAAATCAGTAAACGTACATCTAAATAAACACGGGATAATCAATTAACGGCAGAGTAAAATCCACGGCAAAATGGCTTGGCAGAAAGAGCTAACCGTAATCTAGTCAGAATGACACGGTATGCTAATCTACCAAATATATTTTGGCCTGAATTATATTGGCCGCAACTTACATTCGTAATCGATGCTCATCTAAATCAGTAAAAGTATCCCATTTTACAATGGCAAATGACGATTTGTCTGCAGAGGCAGAGCCGATGCAGTTATCGGGGACTAATTTATAAAGCTCGTCTGCAAATATTATATATATATATATATATATATATATATATATATATATATATATATAATATATATATATATATATATATTATATATATTTGTTTTTTTCAGGCCCGCGGAGCGGGGCTGTGAAGCGAGGTGATGAAAATTCGCTATATACATGCAAAATATGTATGAAAAATACTAACTAAACAACAACTAACAAAAATTCGCAGAATGCATTATAATTTGCGAATTTTTAGCGGTATGGTAAAAACTGTGGCGCATTCTATTGAAAGGTTTAAAAACTACTATGTAGGATCTAGTTCACTTCTTTCCTACTAGGTTGCATTAGTTGTATTATTTCAAAACTAGATGAACTTTATTTTTAAACTCGCAGCGGTTAATCATGGCTTATACATTATGAATAGGTGTGTATACAAGCAGGGTTGATGAAGTATTGAAATACTTGATTTGTGTATATTTGAAATACTACATTATATATATTATAATTAGCATAATTGTATTTTAAATACATTTGAAATAGTTACTTATACATTTAAGGGAGTATATATAGAATGGTATTGGTAGATTTAAGCTATAAGTCGGTTTCTGACACGAAAGCTGAAGGAGTTATGTATTTAACTCTCGAGGAAAGTAATTATTGGTAGGGATTTGAAATTATTGGTAAATAGTGCATATACGATTTCTTAACTCCAGACGTTCACGTAATTTAAGTAATATTAAGTATTATTAGTAATTTAAGTATCATATTATTATTTTCATATGTTTAGTTGTATTTTTTGTTTTAATTCCATCTTACAAATTGCTTCGTATAGGCATATACACGAAAAGTGAAGATTTTTCCTAAGATTGCAAAACTGAGATTTCCCTTAGATTCCGTTTTACGAGCTGTTTTTATTATTTTCTAAATGATTATTATACTTGTTTCTTTGTAAGAGTGTCTGTAGAAGGATGTGCTGCGTGTGCTTTTTCAAGCTAAACAAATTTAAATCCGGTACAAAATCATCTTTTAGATCAGGAGTTCTCCATGGAAGCACTTGTACCATTTTTAACAATTCAAAATCTGCCAGGGACAACTTAGTAGATTCCCCCCTACCGAATTGCGGGGTGAGTATAGTTATTTATTTATTACAATAACTTACTAAAATCCCTATATACAAAAGACTAAATGAACGGACTATATTTCTGAATATTTTAACTCCGTTCTTTTAACTTAATATAAATTTTAACCTTAATTTTTCTCGCTAATTCGCTATCAAAGAACTTTTGACCAGAAACGGATTTTGAAGCAATAAAAAAAACATTTTTACCCCTTCCCCCCTAATAACCCCAATAATAGAAAACACTTTTTAATCCTAAGGGAGTTTTTAATCCCAGGGGAGAAAAAGTAATATTTTCTCCCTTGGGAGTGAAAAGTGTTCTTATTTACTCTTACTTCTTTAGTTACTTCTTTAGTTACTTCTTTACTCTCTAAAAACTAGTCAATAAACTTCACATTATACACCGTCTGAAGATAAAATAGGTTGATGCGTGATATATTTGGAAAGTCCTCTGATCTCTAATAGCAAGTATTATAGAGAGGAAATATGTTAATTTAAAAAAATTAAACAGAAATCCTTAAAACATAATAAAATGGTGTTTCATTACATTTCGAAGAAACAGAACGGTATTACAGAAAAAAGCCATAGATGAAATATGAAATGGTAATATCTTAGAAAGCAATAGTAAATAGTAGTCCAAGAGCCGGACCTGCAAAAATGTGACTTATTTTGAACTGCTTTAAACCAAATTTTTCTAAAAAAATATACCTTAAATTATGAAGAAAAAACATAGTCTGCCTATCCAGAGTGGAGCCCTTCATACGATTACGTCTGCTCCAAATTTTATGAAAAGTCGCACACATTTCAGTTTTCTTGAAATAAGTGGTTCCCTGTGGGTCGCGTACAAAACAAGAAGAAACATTTTTTAATGTTGATAAAATGTTCTATAAAACGAGAGTTTAATCATCAAAATCGGAAGACTATAACCAAAGTAATAGCTCCTTCAAAAACACCAAAAAAAAAAAATTTATGCAAAGTCAGCGAATTTCTTTGAAAAAATATAGACTTTTTGTGCATTTGTTTGCCACTAACAAATGTCATAACTTCAGTTTTAGTTATACATTTTTGACGAAAAACACTCGTTTTATAGTAAATTTTATCAGATTTAAAAAATGTTGTCTTCATGTTTTTCATACAACCTACAGGGAACCACCTATTGCAAGAAAACGGGAATTTGTGCGATTTTCTAATATTTGAGCGAGCGCATTCATATAAAAGGCTCCACTCTGGATAGGCAGACTATGTTTCTTCTTCATAACTTAAGGTATATTCAGAAAAATTTGATTTGAACTAGTACAAAATGAGTCAAATTTTTTAGGCCTGGCTTTTTGACTATAGGTGCTTCTACCAAATTTAAAGTCTACCCAGCTGAAACAAAATCGCCATAATTTAAATTATTTTTATTTTTTATAAATTGAATTGGAATTTTGAATACTAATTAAAATTAACTAATGTTATATTAAAAAACAATAATATAACATAAATAGCATACATTCTGAATTAAGTTATAAAATGAAGCAGGCTAATAATTTAGGAGGCTAAAATAAACCTATTTGATCTCCAGACGGTGTATAATGTGAAGTTTATTGACTAGTTTTTAGGGAGTAAAGAAGCACTTTTCACTCCCAAGGGAGTAATTAATTAATTCTATTAAAAATAATAAGAATAAATTAATATACTAAAAGTTATTTTTACTTAGGGAAAAATGATAAAAATAACATGTTGATTATAAAAAGAAATAACCATAACAAAAATGTTAAATATGATAACTAGGGTATATATTATATGGCTGTATGGTCCAAGTAGACCAGTACCAAAAAAAGAGCGGCGTCGGCACTGGGGGGTACTTCGCAGCCACATGGTTGTTATCCTATATCAGTTTGTCATGTTACTACTTAACATAAGTGGCATACTGCAACGATATAAAGGAATTTACACGCATGCATTAGAAGTAAAAAATTTCGAATTGTTGATACTATGTTTTATGTTGACATATATATCAATCGATATAATCAGAACTAATGCTGATGATAATTTTTTAATTTCGTAAATTTTTTAACGTGTGTTTACCATACAAACTTGAAGTTTTGTGATGTTTGCTGAGTCATTTTGTGACTTATTGACGTCAAGTATATTTCATAATCCATAGGGTTCATTAATGAGGTCGATTTTTGGACCAAGTTATATTTCGATTCGATTATTAGCGTTCCAAAATTATGGGATCCTATAGTTATGTCAAGGAACAAAAATCTTGTACACACATACCTACACACATCCACACACACATATATATATAATATATATATATATATATATAATATATAAATATATATATATATATATATATATTATTATTTATTTTTTTTATTTTTTTTTTTATTCTATTGGAATAAAAAAAATAAAGGCACCGGTGTGGAATTGACTATCTTTTTAGCAACCTTTTGCAAGATTTAACAGTCCGAAGACGTTTTTTCCTATTCTCATCCCCCCCCCCAAAAGTCTTATAGCAAAAACTCTCTTAAAGTGGCGTTAATGTAAAACATTTGTTAAAACACTAAAATGTAGTTTGTTTTATTGACACGAGATTTCAGGAGTTGTTATCATTCCTGGTCTGTTCACTCTCATTTCATTCAACTTCTTTCTTTGCTTCATGCGTCTCGATGAAATAACACAAAATTTATCTAATGTAATGAAATCTTAAGTATTTTTTAGCACTCAATACCTCCATTAATATTCGATTATCTAAAAACAGATCAAGAAGAGGAAACAAATTGATGACACGTTGCTAGCTGTTGTTAATCAAATAAAAACGATCGTAATTGTTTACATTTTACACTATAAGGTTAATACAAAGCCAACTCCTGGTCGAAGTTGTTAAAGTAATTTAAATTGACCCACGGAGTCTAGAATTCGCATCCCAGGTTAAGCTCTCAGTTTATATAAGATTATTATTCAAATAAAATTATCGCAAACTTTAGAATAAGTTTGGAGCCACGACTGTTGCCACAACCATCTCAGGGTATTCCTGCAGGGGTTATCCCTGATGAACCGCAAGGCTCTAAACGGGCAATATTAATATTGTATTCTACTAGCCAATTGCAGATTTACAACCATTTCTTATTCATGTCAGCCCCGTAGCCAGATAAGAGCCATGCTCCTCTCTCCTCTACTTCGATTGATTTATATAAATCAACTTTTGGTCAAATCCCCCCATATAGTTAAGGCATTGTTTGGAAGTCAGTACAGCCAACTTCAAGAATTTAGTTCAGCTGCATATATTCAGAATAACGATTTTACCCGACACAGAAATTTACATTTCCATCTATTTTAAAAGATCTTATGTTACAATTATGTTTAGGTCACTTTGAGTGTTAAGTTATTCTTCAAATTAAGCAAAATAAGTTTTCAACTTAAGTAACTTTTATTTACGTCAGGTTTTACTTCATCCTCTTAGTCCTAACTCATCTTAATATCCAGTTTGTAGCAAAAAGAAAATATTGTTTCATTAAATGAAGAAATATAGTTAAAGTTCTTCTTTATTACTTTACACTGGGCTTCTCTGAGAAACACTTCTACCTGGGTTGGTAGGTCAGGTCTTAATGACTACTTGAATTAGGCTAATTTTGTTAGTTTCTCCATTCTTTTAAAGTTTTTGCCTTTAGTAGTTGTTTCTGACATGATTTCCTTTAAAATCAATGCATATTGTTGTATCATATAGGTATTGGTTCTTGGTTCAAAACAAAGGATGTCCATCTCCCCTCCCTACATGACACTATTACAACGGCTGACTGAGCCAAAAAGACCCGAGAGACTCTTTTTGGCCAGTTTGGCCAAAAAGAGTCCAATGAGGGGGGGGGGGGTGTCCTCTTTTCCTTCCAAAGTAGAGGGGTCTTCTTTAAATTAGAGCAGTATTAATGATAATAGCAAGCTTAATCAAATTTATTTAATTTTAATTTAATATTTATTCAAATTAAAAAAAATCATATAATTTTACTAAAATAAATTAAAAAAAAACTTAAGTAAATAAAATAAATTAGTAATTATTAAATGAACCATGAATATATTCATTTAAATGTAATATTTAATAATTAAACTATTTTATGTTTAATATTTAGGGCCCTTTTGTACTGCTCTAGGCCCCTGATCAAGTATGTGAAGGGCGCCTTGAGGCCCAAGTCTTCCGTCTGGGACCTTTAAATGTCCAGGTATGTAGAATAGGGGGCTTCAAGGGCCTAGATTTTGGTAGTAAATTGAGAATATTTTAAGTACTTAAAAACATCAACCTCTAAGGCCCTTTTCTGCTAATTTAGGGCCCTAACCAATTATTAAGAGCCAGCATTGGCTCTAATCTTCTTATGGGACCCTTAAAGCTTTAGGTATAATGAATAGGAGCCATAAAGATCTAAAATTTAGAATATATTTTCTTATGCTGTTTTAGAGCCCTAATCAAGTACGCTAGGACTCATTTTGGCCCTAGCCTTCCGTATAGGGCCCTTAAAAGTACAGATGAATTAAATAAGGGCCTTAAAGACCCTAGATTTAGGTTCCAATTTGATTATAATCCGATATAATGTTTTAAAGTATTAAAATATTTTTGTCCATATAGAAGCTCTTTAACTGGCCCCTATGACTCTGGTGTTATGAACATATTTCATAATTTGTAATACATAAATATGTATGTATTATAACTTTTAAAATATTTTATACGTTAATCATTCTTTAAAAAAATTTCGTTGTTTTTTCTTTAAGTTTATTTTTAGCTAAGGGGCCAACGGAGGGTCTCGCCTTTATTGGCCAGTACAACCCACGGTTGTAATTAGTTCATAGCGCTGGAAATTTTTCGATGAGAAACCAATGAGGTTAGCCTGATATAAAATTGTGGGCGTGCTTTAACATGCAGGACTAACTTTATTGGCTCTCTCGCATCATTTTCCCACACTGTCAACTGTATATAACCATATATAATACTATAAGTATTACGCATAAGTTAGACTAAGCAATACTTTTTTAGTTCTCTTATCTTATGTAACGAAGGAGGAGCATTGAAAATTGCAATAATAGGACCCAATTTTTTCGATCCCAAAAAATGAAAAATAAAATATCTTGAATGGATTAATGCCGTTTGGTGCTTCAGGCAAAACAACTGTACTTATCCCTGTGAAACTATAAGACAGACAAAGTCCGATGTTTTTTTATGGTCATCCTCTAGTCTTTGACGTATTATAGAAATGGTTGTTATAGTCATTCTATAGCTAAGCTATTCGGCTAGGAATGCAAAAGGTTCTAAGAAAGTCGTCAATAGTTTAGGACAGCAAGGTTTCTTAAGCAATATATTTTTTAGTTTATTTGTGTATTGTTTGTTTAGCGAATTCCTTTTGGGAATAAAATTCGCTAATGGATAGGCTCATGGGAAGTCGAACCTCGGACCACGACACAAATCCGTTTCAGAGGTCCCTAATGACGAAAATATACGTTTCGCGATACTATACACACACACACACACACACACACACACACACATATATATATATATATATATATATATATATATATATATATATACATATATATATATATATAATATTATATATATATATATAATATATATATATATATATATATACTATATAATATACACATATATATATATATAATATATATATATATATAATATATAATATAATATATTTATATTATATATATATATACTATTATATATTACATATATATATTATTTATGTATGTTTTCTAGACACTTTCTTGTAAACACTCTATCTTTCAAACGGATTAATATTTTTTCAACCAAACTTGGTAGAAATATCAACAACCTTTGGGAGGACACGAACCCTATTAAATCAGGTTTTTGTGGCGTCATTAACCCGATTTGCTGAGTCAGCAAAATTTTGAAAAAATCGGCAAAATTCAGGATTAATATTTTTTGCCGCGAAAAAGGTCAAATTTTTTTTAAACGCTGAATCAAATGAAAACCGGTCCGAAGTCAATATGACCACTCTAAATTACTAAAAAAAATCGAAAAACCCACAAAAATTATAGAAAACCAAAATTACGTCGCTGAAATTAAATTTCGAGTATGGTGTCGTTTTCAATGTTTTTTGGCCCTCTGAGTTGAATACAAGTGGTCCGGAGTCAATACGACCACTCCAACTCAAGGTACCTGGGTTCACATCTTGAAAGGGACGATAATTTTTGTATCGTTTTATTACTTAATATAAGTTTTAACTAGAAAATAATTCTGGCGCGGTGGTCCGCATGTCGAGCGAATTTCCTTTGGATGCGAGCACTGAAACCCAGAGTACCTGGGTTCTAATCCTAGTAGGGGCAATAGTTTTTTGTAGTTTTTTTTTACCTAATATAAGTTTACAACTAGAAAATAATTCTGGCGCGTGGTCCGCATGTCGGCGAATTTCTTGGATGCGTGTTTCCGTGCTTTACAAACAATCCTGGTTGAAATGATAATTTTTATTGTTTTTTTACATTATATAAGTTTACCACTACTAAATAAATAATCTGGCGTGTGGTCCGCTGTCGGGCGAATTTCATTTAGAATGCCGTGTTTCCGTGCTAAACAACCCATTTTTTGCTTATGCAAGAACCATGCCGGAATATACTAAAAAAACTATACAGCTCTGACACATAGATAATTTTAAGTGTATACAAAATTTTATCAAATGGCGGACCATTAAAAAAAATTTGGGTGAAAAAATCGTGTTGCATATCGTTGCAAAGTTCTTGCAGAATAGAAAAAGAAAATATATGACATGCACAAAATTATTAAAATAACCGATGATTTAAAATGGCGGCCATTATTGCGGATCAATGGAATAAAAATTTAAAATGAAAAAAATCGTGTTTGCATATAATTTTAATGCTCTTAAAGAGAAGAAAAAATAAAAATATTTCCATGCTTAAAATTTAATAAAAATCAAAAGTCGGCAAAATAGTAATCACAAAAATTAAATTAAAAAATAAATCGAGAAGTATACCATCAAAAAGCTCTTGATTAGTTAGAACAAAAATACTTTTTACCGAATTTCAAAAAATTCAACATGCAGCCATATTTCATATAATATTTAGTTTTCTCTAATTTTATAAGAATTTTCAAGATAAACAAATATATTTAATATAATATATATATATATATATATATATATATATATATATATATATATATATTATTATATATATATATATAAATTTTATGTACGTAGATATTATTAAAACACACTAATTCTTCTCCCTCATATAATATTTATTGACAGATCCAGCTTTAATATTAATAATATTAAAGCGAGCGAAGCGAGCCCTTTATACTATGTATTATTATATTAAATATACGCATCTTCGTGCGAAGCAAGCCTTTTTTGCCATGACTATAGTAACTAAACGTAATAAAGCGAGCGAGTTGATCCCTTTTGAAAATGAATCATTATAAATATTACAAGCTAGCTACGAAGCGAGCTTTTTAATATGTAATTTTTCTAAAGTACGTAATCTTGCGAAGTGAGCCTTTATATTGTATTTTTTTAAATAAGCAATGCAACTTAGCGAGCGTAGCGAGCCCTATTTTTTTTTTAATTTTTACTTTTAAAAAAAAAAATGTGCTTGCGTGCGAATGTTCCCATATTACTTGAAAGCGAGTCTATTATTAAATAATTTTTTGATGTATTCTTCTGACTGAGTTCTTGATGCAACGCATTACAGTTGAAATATTTTCGACTATACTGATTTATTATACTGTTTATATTTTATTATAGATTTTTACTGTTTCTTTATATTTATGTTGTGTATGTGTTAAAAAAGTATGTGTAATAGTGATTTAAGTTATTTTAATTGATTTTCTTTTAAATTTTTTTTTTTCATATTATTTTTCAGCTTATTTATATGTTCCTATAAATTGTAGTTTAAATTTATATTGTTTTATTTATTTTTTTAAAGCATTTATTTTTTTTTAGCTAATTTTATTTAGTTTGAAACACTTGAGCAACTTTTTTCTAGTATTTTTTTTTTCATTAATACTACACTCTGGCTAAGCCTTATGGGTTGCCACTGTAACATTTCTCCTAGAACATTATTAAAAGAAAAATGGAATAGGAAACCAGTAAGTTGTTTTATTAAAATTAATAGTAAAACAGTATTAATATAAATCGTAGCTAAAATTTAATGCTCATTAAATTTTGAATCGGAGGAAAAATTCTAACTCTCGATCTATTTCGGATTCCTCGAGATTGCCTCGGTTGCCAAAGACGTACTTAGCTTAATCGGTAAAATTCAGGATCTAACTATACTCATTTACATATTTAGGGAAAACTCATTTACCTCCTATGTTAAAAAATAACTATACTTTGTGATTTTACCGCCTTTAAAGTAAACAATTGTCATAAAAATACAAAAATTTCGAAAAACCATAAAACTCATGGTCAGTGCCTGGATGGGTGGACCGCTGAGAACGGAAAAGATGTGTATAGTATCTGAGGACAAGTGAAGTGAGTCAGAAGATGTTTTGCAGTATTAATTTGGTGAATAGTATATTCTGAGAACAAGTTAAGCGAGTCTGAAGTATAGAGAGGATGAATGTAGCGAGTTCCATGTGATGAGGAAAAGTTCCGAGGTACCCCGTACCCGATTTTTTATTCAAGCCTAAATAGCAAGAACAATCTAAACTCAGTTTCTAAGAGACTGTGACAGCATTAAGTTAGCAAACAAAAGTATAATCATTACTCATTTAGAAAATATCTTAAATTGGACATCGTGTAGGAAGTCTAAGAGAAGTCTACGAGAGTTGAACTTTCAAGTTCACACTGCGTACGTAACTTGTTATGCGAACCCTACTCCTTGTTGTGTACTTTACAGTAATGACTTATGTCACAGGTCCAAATTGAGAATCAAATATTGTAATTACATGCAATTACTTTTAATCCTAAGGAATTAAAACCTAATAGTGTTGTAGCTTAATTAATGGAATACGTAACAATAAAGAATTTGTTGAATATTTGTGACAACATTTACCTACTCATTGCATAAAATATGAAACACATTTCACCATGACAGTGCTAATTTTTGCAATACAGGAACAATATTGTGTTTGCACAGGAAATCCGAAACCGAACCCTACTCCTACCCTACCCTACTCCTACCCTACTCTTAATATATTAATATTAATATATTAATGTATAGTGAAAAATAAAATAATATTTTTGGCCGCGAAAAAGGTCAATATTTTTTTTAAACGCTGAATCAAATGAAACCGGTCCGAAGTCAATACGACCACTCTAAATTACTAAAAAATCGAAAAAACCACAAAAATTATAGAAAACCAAAATTACGGTCACTGAAAATTAAATTTCAAAAATTTTACAGTGGCAACCCATAAGGCTTAGCCAGAGTGTAGTATTAATGAAAAAAAAAAAAATACTAGAAAAAAGTTGCTCAAGTGTTTCAAACTAAATAAAATTAGCTAAAAAAATAAATGCTTTAAAAAATAAATAAAAAACAATATAAAATTTAAAACTACAATTTATAGGAACATATATTAAATAAGCTGAAAAATAATATGAAAAAAAAAATTTTAAAAGAAAATCAATTAAAATAACTTAAATCACTATTACACATACTTTTTAACACATACACAAACATAAATATAAAGAAACAGTAAAATCTATAATAAAATATAAACAGTATAATAAATCAGTATAGTCGAAAATATTTCAAACTTGTAATGCGTTGCATCAAGAACTCACGTCAGAAGAATACATCAAATAAAATTATTTAATAATAGACTCGCTTCAAGTAAATAGGGAAACATTCGCACGCAAGCACATTTTTTTTTTTAAAGTAAAAATTAAAAAAAAAAAATAGGGCTCGCTACGCTCGCTAAGTTGCATTGCTTATTTAAAAAATACAATTATAAGGCTCACTTCGCAAGATTACGTATCTTTAGAAAATTACATATTAAAAAAGGCTCGCTTCGCTAGCTAGCTTGTACATATTTATAATGATTCATTTTCAAAAGGGATCACTTCGCTCGCTTTATTACGTTTAGTTACTATAAGTCATGGCAAAAAAGGCTTGCTTCGCACGATAGATTGCGTATATTTAATATAATAATACATAGTATAAAGGGCTCGCTTCGCTCGCTTTAATATTATTAATATTAAAGCTGGATCTGTCAATAAATATTATATGAGGAGAGACTTAGGTGTTTTAATAATATCTACAGTACATTAAAATTTATATATATATATATATTTGTTTATCTTGAAAATTCTTATAAAATTAGAGAAAACTAAATATTATATGAAATTATGGCTGCCATGTTGAATTTTTTGAAATTCGGTAAAAAGTATTTTTTGTTCTACTAATCAAGAGCTTTTTGATGGTATACTTCTCGATTTATTCTTTTTAATTGAATTTTTGTGATTACTATTTTGCCGACATTTTGATTTTTATTAAATTTTAAGCATGGAATATATTTTATTTTTTTCTTCTCTTTAAGAGCATTAAAATTATATGCAACACGATTTTTTTCATTTTAAATTTTATTCCATATGATCCGCAATAATGGCCGCCATTTATAAATTCATCGGTTATTTTAATAATTTTGTGCATGTCATATGTATTTTCTTTTTCTATTCTGCAAGAACTTTGCAACGATATGCAACACGATTTTTTCACCCAATTTTTTTGAAATGGTCCATTTCGAAAATATCTGTGCCACTATAACCAAAAACTATACAGCTCTGAAGACTATCTATTACTACAGGTATATTAAGTTTCATTAAATCGGTTAATTTTTACGGCAGTTATCGTGTTACGTACAAACACACAAATATATAAACAAAAAACCTAAGTATACACGCCGTCCAAAACTTCTGAAATGAAAGAACTCATTTAAGTTCGTTCATATATTCCATAAAGCATTAAATAGAGATGGGCCTTTAATTTAAGATTTTTTGTTACTTCCACAATTCCACAATTAATACATAATAGAATTTTATATACTAATAAATGCAACTAGAGACAAATTTATTAAATGTATTTATTGGATACTTGCCTTTAAAACTTTTTCTTCATTAGCTGAATGTAGTTGGATGAATAGGAAGGCAAGACGAAGTACCCACACGCTATTGATAATGGGGTTCAGTCATAAACGGTTTGGCGAATGTGTCAGATCAAGCTACTTGTCAGAGGGGCATAAGCAATTATTTTATTTTCATTAATTTGATTTTAGCAAATTCTCATAAAGAATAAGGCTTATTCGTATGTTTGAACCTCATATAAATAAGCATCAATAGATTAGGAATATAGGGACTATCCTAATATATTGAGAGATCAGAATCATCATTTTGGGCTTCTCAGAGGCTCTGTATAACGTCATTAAAACCTACTCTAAAAGTGACTTAAGGTTATAATAAAATTGTTTTCGACTTCCTGTTCAATGTTTGTGGTTTGATTTGTTTTTAAACGTTTTACTTCGAAAGTTACTGTAATTTTGTTCCGTTTATTTGATTATATTAATGGCCGAAGGCAAGGATCTTGAACAAAGGGGATGACGCCCAAAGTTAATTTGCCGTGTAACAAAGTGACCCCATCAAGAACAAAGAAATAGAGAAGAATCCATCACAAAACACAAGTAAAATATAAACTGCACATGCTTTGTACGAACTGCGCATGCTTACATTCATTACATTAACTGCGCAGATCCTAAATTTAGAGGCAAATTTACCTTTCGATGGTTTCCTGTTGTTTTGCTTATTGAAAAGGTTATAAACAAATCTTGAAAAAAAATTTTTTCTTTCATTAACTGTTTGATTTTAATTGACTTAAGAAGCACCAAAGATAATAAAATTACAAATAACAAGCACAGAAAAAAGTCGATGAGCAAACTCAACTTATCTTTGTTACATAACCTTCGTTTTTTGCCTATTTTTCCCTAATTCGTCATCTCCTTTATTCTAGACCCTTGGCCGAAGGTAGTCAGGTTACTTTTTCAGTGTTTCATAATTCAACTAATAGGGCATCTCTAGTTATCTATGTAAAGGATTGAATATTAGAAAAGCCCTGAAGCAGGTTCATATTAGTCTTCATACAAGTTTGTTTTTAAATTTTCTTCCTCAAGCAAAACTGGTTTTTTCAAAAAGAACTTCGGTTTTAAAGAATAGCTATTAAATAAAACAATTTATCTCATTTAATTACTATCTAGTTTGACCTTGAACATCTTGTCCGACTTTATTATCTAACACAAACTTTCTTTCTTATATCATAAAGCTTCTTACTCTTCGATGCATTTGTTACATAACTTCTTCTTCTTCTCATCAAGGTGAAAGTATAATGGCGGACAGTTTGAAGATGTTTATTTCCCAGGTTTACTCGTTATAAGGAAGGTCATAAGAGAAGTGAAAATAAGTGACCTTTTGAACTGTCGGAGTAAAGAGTCGTTTTAGTGGACTTACTGTGTTTAAGGAGAATCATGACTATTTTCCTTTATTTAAGCCTAACAATTTATTTCCTGAATTAATCAAGAATTATTTTCTTTTAAAAGTTCATTATTATACTTTACTGAAGTTGAAACATTTATTAGTAATTTAATTTTACTCATTACTAAAAAAATGTATTGAAATGTATACGTATTGTAAAATATACGCATTCTAAAATATACGTATTAAAATCACATGATTTTTTAGCGGATTTTTTAGAAATTTTACACTAATTATATAAAATTTACGTAGGTAAATAATATATACAGATACAGTGTACTCGCAAGTATAAGGAGGCATTTCCGTACTACATATGTACACGCAGGTCATCTTAATCCTAAAATTATTTATTTAAATTTTTTTTAAATAAAAAATAAACATAATATTAGCATTGTGTAATGTTCTGTATTTCTATGAATTTTCCCTCGTTACTGTTTCACCAACTGATAATAGTTATCAGTTGATCAAGTAAGTTATTTAGTAAGTAATTCGTACATTATAGTAATATTAATTACTTTAGAAGTTCATTAAATGCATTTATCATTTATTACTTAAAAAGGTCAAAGCTTCATCTTTCAGAATTTTTAACATTATCCTATTTGTTTGTGGAATGAATTATATCAAAAAGTATAAATATAAGTCTTAGGTAAAAAATTCAGTGCACAACTCGGAGGGAAAATTTTAAAAATATCTTAGCAAGCCTCGAGAGCTAATTATCTTAAATCCCTTGTCCTTACGACAAGGATCAATCAAAGTTTTTTCCTACAGAAATGAATTTAACCTAATTAGTAAAACTTTCTTTCCACTCTAGTTTTGTAAATAAATATTTTTGTATTCTATCAATTCGACAAAATTATTTTCCCATGTAATAGTTTTTATTTTACATGGAAGGTCTGTAAATGAATTTAAAAGGGCTATTGTAACATTAAACATAGAAAAGTCTATTTTCCATATCATTAAACGACTAACTCAAAGCCTAAAACAATTTTCGCATTTAATGTTTTCAATTTTATATAACTAGTTAACACAAGAATGAGAAAAATATTCTATTATAATTATAATATTTAGTTCTGGTATTGCAGACAAAGTACCATGCGGTGCATCGTGTAATGGAATGTTCTGTGTTTTCTTTGAGTTTTCCCACGTTACAGTTTCACCAACATGGAAGTAAGTTTGGTAGTTTATTTATTCATAAAAAGAGTTGAGATTCTTTGTTTAGTTTTTGTTTAATTGTAAAAATAAATATAACTGAAAGTTAGCGTAATGTATTTTTACTTTCTTTAATTTTCTTTGAAGACTTACAGGAAAATTAACTATTATTCCCTATGTAAATAAGACTTGACTTAACTATCTTACTGTAATTATATAGTAATATTAACTATAATAATATAAAAACTTAGAGTTGAACAATTATATAATGTTTTGATTATTCTAGATGAACCGAGTCTTCCGGTGGAATTCGATAAGGATCTTGAATATATACATTGTTGTTCAATATCGGAAATTCCTTTAATTTTCATGTTTAGTCTAAGCAACGCATGTAGTCTGAATATTTCTGAGTTATCACTAACGAGTCACAAATGGAACGGAAGGTTAATGTCGATAGAAACTTACACTATATATATATATATATATATATATATATATATATATATATATTATATATATATATATATATATATATATATATATATATATATATATATATATATATATATATATATATATATATATATATATATATATATATTTGTGTGTGTGTGTGTATAAAATTAGTTTATCAGTTTTTAACTGGATAGTTTAAGAAATATAGAGGTTTAAATTGTTCTAATAAACTTCAGGAGAAGTAAATATTCGAGACAGAATCCTTTCAGCACACGCAATGTCATGTCCTTTAGTTTGGTTCCTTTACAGTTTAAAGGTTTTTTACATTAAGGTTGCAAAATAAAAGGATAAAAATTAAAACAGGGTTTAAGATTTTTTTTAGACTTTTTTATATAAAATTAACGAAGTTATTGCCACCGTGGTTTTTTCGATCTTGCTGAGTCTTATAAATATACAAATATACAACAATGAGTTTGGGATTGGACAGGGTCTGAAATATGTACAAATGGGGGTTGGGATCAAGGAACAAGTCTTTAGTATGGTCCGCTATGGCCTGGAGGTCCATATGATGTTGATGGTCCAGTTCCTCCAGAAATTCCACCACTTCCACCATGTCCACCTCCAATTCCACCACCGATTCCACCACCATGTCCACCGCCGATTCCTCCGCCAATGCCGCCTCCGTGTCCTCCTCCGATTCCGTCACCAAATCCTCCTCCAATACCGCCTCCGATACCACCTCCGATACCTCCACCAATACCAGCTCC
The DNA here is from genome assembly GCA_018340805.1 of Microvelia longipes. Lineage (NCBI taxonomy): Eukaryota > Metazoa > Arthropoda > Insecta > Hemiptera > Veliidae > Microvelia > Microvelia longipes. The sequence continues at coordinate 35,102,542 of JACMZG010001914.1, forward strand.
ACCACCTCCAACTTGGCTTGTTTCTTTCTGGGTCTTGTATCTGATGAAGTATACTTCGGGTTTGCTTGGTTGAGTTGGAGCGACTGTTGGGATTTGGATTTGTGGAGCGTCTTCGGGCCTCTTGACGAGAACGTAGATGAGGGTCTTTTCTTGATCTTGAGCAAGAGCAGGTATGACTGGAGCGGTTGGAGTTGGTGGAGTAGGTGCCTTGATGAAAATGATTTTGTAGTGTTTTTGAGGAGCTGAAATAGGTCCAATAGGTCTTGGAGCCTGTTGAATTTCAGGCTCTGGTGGGGGTACATGTACGTAGATGTGTTTTTGGATGGTAGGAGTTTGGAATCCTCCAAATCCACCACCTCCAGAAGTAAATCCACCACCACCGGATGAGAATCCACCGCCGCCGGAAGTGAATCCACCACCGCCGGAAGTAAATCCACCACCTCCGGAGGTAAATCCTCCACCGGATGAAAATCCACCACTGCCTCCAGATGTAAATCCTCCAAAGCTTGATCCACCTCCACTGCTATAACTTCCACTTCCGGTAGCGTATCCACCACCACCACCTCCGAATCCACCTCCGCCGTGTCCAGAGCCACCACCTCCACCTCCTATGAAGCCACCGCCTCCAGGTGCTCCATAACTACCTGATGGTACTGAAGGTGATGGGTATGAATAACCCGCTTCAGGTCTTGCAAGGGCTACAGCGACAAGCGCCGACGCTACCTAAACAAACAAAACAAAAAAACATTTAACACAAGTTGTTAAATCGATTCAATATCAAAATCTATAATACATGTAATTAGGCACTTCAACATCAAATTAACTTCTTTTATGGATGTACGGAACAGTGATTACTTTTGTCCCCTTGCTTGTATGGCACAGCAGAATGTTTTAAGAATTAAATTGATTGAATATTTTGATTCAATATTAAATGAAAAATTGTTGTTTGCTTTAGTATTGTTATTATGAAATACTAATGTAGGTAAAACCTGAGAGCCCGGTCAAGCTACAAACCGCATCTTCAGATTCACTTACATCAGATGAAAGTCAAATTGCTCTTTAGTAAGTCACAACATTTTTCTACTCATTTGTTGACTAGTACAAGAAGTTGAGTGTAAGGTACAAGTAATTTATAACTTTGTGGCTACAATCATAATTTCAGCTACTCATGACACAACGAAACTAATTTTAAAAGAAAATTAGTCTTTCTTCCAATCATTCTTTCAGTAAAACTTTAAAGGTTACTCCAGCTTTACGTAACAGCTGCGTTTTTTCCGGTTAATTTTTCTTTTGATAATTTTGTTTTATGTCTGGTTAGCAAATACGTACAGAAAAAAATGTCATATTAGATTAAAGAAAATGATTTTTATGGTCAAAAACTCTTTAAAAAATTATTTCATAATCGTTCACATTTTTTGAATCACGACTCTATCGTATCTGCCAATTAAGGTTGCATTTACTTGAGTGTCAAATTAAATTGTTAAGAATATGATATATTTATATATTTTCCACTCGTCACAAAAATTGATTGATTATATTTAATAATTTTACAAATAGGTAGTAAAAATACTTAAATTTTGTTTATAATAATACTAAATTTAGAAGAAATGTGCTCACTGCTATTTTATAATATCAATCAATTTTCAAATGCATTGTTTGCTTAGACAGAGGTAAATAACGAATTTAAATGGTTTGCTACGCTGCAGACGCACTTTGTCTAATCCTTTTATACTCGGTTAATCACCTGTGTTCAACAATATTTAGTATGTTCAACCACTAAAGAAAATAATATCTCGATAGAAAATACAAAAATTTTGTTTTCTATTACAATAGGTTTATTTTTGAAATTGACTTTGCATTATCAAGTTTGTTATTTTACCTTGTTTTTTCATAATTATTTTTTAAATATTGACTTTGTGGCATTAAACAGTTCTTTAGCTCAATTTGTTTTATTCTCCAAACTAGGACCACAGTTTTTTTTCCGGAATCACACTAAATTTGGTATACGTAAAATAATACCTGCAGAGTGCGGAGTGCGGAGTGCGTTAGCGACGTTATATTTTTAATGAAGACTAAATTATATGTATGTAGCATTATATGTATATGACGCTGGACTCATCATTATTTGCTGAACATGCGTCCAAAATTTACTACAATTTAATTTACAATTACTTGCTACGGAGAAATTAGGTAAAGTAAAAGTATTTGGTAACTTCCCTCCTCTTACCCCTCCTCCGCCTGTGCCCCCCTCTTAACCGCATCTTGCACGAATGCATTATGGCTATCCACAAATAATTGTAATCCATAGAAAATGCTACAAAATAGCATTCAATCAATTGGCAAAGGAATTGTTCACTTTAAAACGAAGTAATTAAGGCAACAGACATATACTTTTGGTATATACCGACATAATGTCACTAGTATTAAACCTCCGAAAAAAAGTTATTTTTCGGAGCAATTTTGTTAAGCTTTCTTAAAGTTAAGTTATTTTTTGTTTGCTTTTTCCTAAAGTTTGCCAAATCCTGAGTGGAGCACCCCTATGCAAAATCTTTAATACTTATCTAATACTCAAAGGATAATACAAGAAATGATTATCCTTTAAGCAGTTAAACCTCTAACTAAAAGTAAACCTTGAAATTTAAATAATTGTCTTATCACATTTGTAGTTAGTTGTGTTTGATAAAACCTTACATGGTTGTAATTTTTTTAAAATTCGATATAATTGTTCTTTAATAATTTACGCAATTAATTTACAACACATCAACACTACAAACAATGGTGACTAAAACTAGATTTAACAATCCTAAAAATGACAAAAAATCGAGTTTAAATACTTCTGACTTTAGAACATCAAACTAATCTAGATAGCATTGTTTATTATTGTTAATGTTTTTAGTTTGGCAACACTGATTACACAATAAGTTCTACTTTTTTCAGTTACTTTTTGTGTGGGAAAATTTGGTCTTCTTTACGAGAGTATTGTTTTTGCGAAAAAAGCAATAAAATTAATTAAATTATAAATTGATTTAGAGGATGGACTCTGGTATTCCCAGAGTGTTTAAATGTGATGAAATTTTATGTGAATATTTGATTTGTATAATGTTATTTTATTACTTAATGTATTTTATAGTATTATGACTAAATAAAGTCTTATTTATATATTTTATTGTCAATAAATTTGATAGAGAATTGAATTACTTCCATAATTAATAATTTTGTATTTTTTGACAAAAAATACATTTAAGAAGAGGTCAGACAGATTTTCTTGTGATTCTGAAAAAGGTAGAATGTCTAATTAGAATTTCGATGAAAAGTAAGGAAAACTCAGTGCGTGGTAAACTGGGAGGTAAAATATGAATAACTGACATTAAAAGTATAATAGCAAATCGTACGTGCTTTGCAAAACGGTCGCCATTTTAAAAAAAATATAAAATTATTAATAAAATGAAAACTAATGAATACATTTTTTTAATGCAATTCAACGAGAAAGTGTATTTCAAAGAATAAAAACTACACTTAATTTAAAATTTCTATTAATGACTTAGTCTTAAAATTTCTATTAATGACCTAGTCTTAATTGTTTAAAACTTTGACGTACCTAGACATACGTTATGCACTACTGTGTATGATTCCAAGGTGGTCTTAAAAATGGAATTTGAGGAGATTTCACTTAACAGTAAAATCAGTATCAGTAAATCAGTATTTGGGGGGGGGGGCTAAGCTCCTGTCCCTTCAATTTCTTCAAGTCCGCCTATGCACTGAATTAAAAACGTAATTTTAACATTTAATATTATTGTTTTCGGTTAACAGAGAATTTTACGAGTGGTAAAATATCCTATGCTTATTCTGTCTTTGAACTGTTTCAATCTAAAGAAAATATAAAATATGTGTCAACTTTCCCCCAATAGAGATTTATTATATAAAATTATAAACTACAAGAAAATGTATGAATATATTGTGTACACGGAAATATTATCCAGTTTAAGCCTAGAAGCATTACATATCAAGCTCGACACAAAACTAATCTATTTTATCTGAAAAACCATCTATGAAAAATTGTAAACTAAAGTGACAAAAGTAAGAAATTGCAAAAAAATAAAATGATGTAGGCGACAGTAAAAGTAAGTTTACAAACACAATAGACTTACAATAAATATGTAAGGTAATAAAATAAAAAGTCAAACGACGTATAATTATGAATGTTAATATATCAACGATTTTATATAGGAAGTTGTCCGAAAATTTAAGCTTTACCAACTTTGAAAGTCTTTTTAGAAGATTCTAAAAAATAATTTTAATTTTTGACATTTAAATTTATTATAGCAATAATACTTATGGAGTTAACGCTCGTACGTGGATAAATAATGTAGTTTAAGTTAAAGCGTATTAAAAATGTATTTTAATCCTGTCAAAAAATTGACAGGGGAAAGTGTAAAATAGTCAACTTTATTTTAAAAAAATTGAAGTTTAAAATAAAATTATTATACTTTTAAATAAAAATGATTTTATGCAGGATGTAATTTTTTCAATAATTTGGCGCGATTCACGTTTATGGTCATTGAGAGAAATTTTGTACATAGTGGTACATTCTTACTATGTTTGAATAAGGAAATAAAATATTGTTAACAAAATGATGTGTATAGCGTTGTTATCGTACGAAAATTCGATACCGAAATAAATTTCACAGCTGAGTATTGAACTTTGATGTAGACTAAAATTGTATAACTAGTTGTTTTGTATCGAAACATTTCTAAAGCTCGTATTTCGTGACTAAGTTCTAAATAAATATAAAGTGACTAAAATTTATAGGCCATTAAAATTTCAAATGTAATTAAATTCAATTCATTAAATTAAATGCCGTTAGATTCATAATGTAACTCTGATTTTTGAGCCAAGTTTCAACTCTCTAGCATAAACACCACAAAAAAGCATTCTCTAGCTCAAAAAAAGAGTTATGCGTGACACAGACAGACACACACTTACAGACAGCATGATGAAATCCACTCAGAACGTTATGAAAACGCCTGAAACGGACAAATAACATGAAACTTCGGTTTCGGTTTTCATAGGTGATACAACACTTACAATACATACAATACTTTTCCTCATACCTACGATAGTAAGAGAGAAAAAGTAAAATGCATTATGAGAAACTTTTGGCATCGTATTTTTTTGTAGTGTCCGGTCCATGCTTTGAAAGAGTCAGGATCACGGTGAGTTGCGTTTGTTACGAAGTTTTTTTCTGTCCCAGTAATGAGGAAGGTAATATTTATACCATTTGATACTACCGAGTTTTCACTAAACTCATGAAAAGTTGACACAACATATGTCTTTCACACAATCATGTATTGTGCCAAATATTTACTTACTTGGAGCAAGTAATTGTTTTTAAATTGACAACGTAATATGTTATTGCATAGAAATAACACTGATGGCAATATAGTTTCTAATTTAAAACGGATTAAATTAAATTACATTTTCAATCGGATGTTTAAAATCATTTACCCTCATCAAAACTTTGAATAAGTTAGGTACTTGAATAAGTTTAATACTTCCCGAATAATGAATAATATGAATAAGTAAGGGATAAAGAGATATCTTCAATAGTCATTCTTCTCAGCAAAATACTTAAGGCACAAAAGCAGCATGGTGCTGGTTTTCTTAGATAACGCTATGAAAATACCTATAAATCTTGGGTTTAAACTAAGTTCGAATAAATAAAAAAACGAACCGGTTTGTAGTGATTTGTTAAATACAACTGACCTTACTTAACATTTTAATTGACAACAATATACATTGTATATATAATACACGCTTACTATAACGTTTTATATACTAACACTTTTAACCCATTCATAATAACGAAATAAAGGTCAAATAAAAAAACTACGTATACTATAACTCCCTACTATAACTACATTTATTTGTTTTATCTTAAAGAGTCTTAATAGAAAATAACGCTTGTGAAGTTAACGACAAAATTATCGAGACAAATACAAAGATATATATATATATATATATATATATATATATATATATATATATATATATATATATTATATATATATATATATATATATATATATATACATATATATATATAGACTAAATTTTAATAACAAATATATATTATCAACATTTTTAAATTTAACAGGGGTCCAGCAAGATGTTATTATTTATAGTTTTTGATATGTTATATAGAATGATACCGGTTTTAGCTCAATCAGACCTGGAAGGTATATTTATACGCATATTGTCATTAACATTATATTTAAATGGTCATGGGGGGGGGGGTAATTAATTTGGGGATTTGGGGTAACAAATGTTATATTAGTTGACACCACCGAGTTTTGCAAAACATAAATAGTTTTGTTAAGATATGTAACAAGCAAACAAATATTACAAGATAGCATTGCATTTTCCTTGTTTCATTTTCTAGGTGTCTCTCGCACAATTTATATTAAAAAAAATTTGGGATAGACAATGTGGCCCTAAATATGCCCCAGCGAGACGAGACGTTATTTTTACATTCGCTATGAAAGATCAATTAATAAATGGTTATGATTATGTGGCTGCGAAGCGGCCCGAGGGGACATTGCTGCTAGTGAAATTACATATATACGTATTTACTTTTTGGTATATGTCATAATCTTGGAAGAACAGCAAGTGGATCTGAAAGGACCACTGTTAGCCTGACAGGCGAGCGAAGCAGCCATTTTGACGCGAATCTTCTAAACTCATTGCAAAACGCAACATAAAAATATTATGGACAACAAATGTGGACAACATGGAAATGTGGACAACACTTCAAATAATACGAAACTACAATAATGCTACAAGGGGGGGGGGGCTAAAATACCGAAACAGGGGAATCTGGACAAAATTCTCTACTCGGCGAGAATGAGTCTCGTCATTTCGCTAAGTAGACGAGCATATTTTACCATTAATGATCAATAGAAAAGATGCGATAAAAAAATTTTTTAAATCCACCTGGCGTTTTATCTCATTAAATAACCAATTTATTTTTTATACAAACCAATTCATCCTTAATTTGGACTGTCCATAATTTTTTATTCAATTTCATTCATTAACAGATATTTACAATGTTTGAATGGTAACTGTATTACTATAGTATACGTCCATTGATATAACTACAATGAGAACGTGTGTTTACTAAGCGTGACCAACTTGTAGCTTTTGTTTACATTCTTTTTACACAATAAGGCAAATCTCGATCGTCTTAGAAATAAAACTGTTTCGTACGGGAACCTCGTTCTTTTAATTTGTTCTACTGAAGTTCTAATTTGCTACTTTACACGTCATAATTTAAGTACTTTAACTAAACATTAGTAAAGTAAAAAAAAATACATAAATATTTTACATCATTAATATAACTTATTTTAGTCTTCTTTAACCAAAAGAATGTTTAGCAAAATTTTTTTAAGTGTTTATTTTAAATAATTATTAATGCCATTCGGAATTTTTTGTCATATATAGCTAAATTTACAAACTTATAGTATAACACACTGCTAAAATCAGTTGACAGCGTGGGAAAATAATACCATGGAGCCAATGAGGTTATTCCTGGATGTTAAACTACGCCCACCATTTCAAATCAGACTAAGCTCATTGGTTCTTTAAGACAATAGTCTTAAAAAACCAAACGGAAACCAGCGCGGGAAAATATTCTCTCGCTGTCAACTGATTTTGGCCATGGGCTAAACTATAATACAGTATAATTTTAGTTCTACTCTTGATTTTATTTTAATTACTATTATATTTTAAAGTTAAAATTATAATATTTAGTACTTTACAAAATATATTTTGTAAGCATATATTTTTTTGGAAAACACTCCAATAACAAAATACCAAACATTTAAAGTTGTGACAAATGTTCGGATGTTGTAATATGTTCTTTCGCAAATAATAGCCTTCGCAATTCAATTATTTAAGACTAATAGTTATTATTACACTATAAAATGCGACTTATGGTATTACTTATTATCCACTAAACGCGTTTGATGGAAATTATTGAAATAAAAAACATGAAGAAATCAGAAGAAGAAAAATTAAGCAGTTTTTAACCCGTTTTGATAGGTTGAACCATCAGCCGATAACTTTGATATTTAGTGATCCTTGGCTAATTAACTGGCCATAAATTGTCAATTAGCCATTTATTAATTTTTAATTTAAAATTTATATGCTCTAGTTAGAGGAAGACTAATTGGAAAATATGAACGTTAAAATAATATAGTATATACTTATAATAAAGTATGGCATAAAATAAAATAGTATGTTTTATTAATAAGTAATAATTTATTTAGTTTGTTAGTTTTTGGTCGCTGTAGCTAGTATTTTTTTTTTTACTTATTAATGATGTATGTTTTGCTTTGTTTGGGTTCATATGCACTGGTGATGATCGTTAAGGCCAAAAGCTGACAATATTTTAATATTTATGTTTTATTAATTTTATTTGTCTTATTAATTAATAACAGAAATTCTGTTTTATTAGCAGTAGAAATAATAAAATTAAAAATGAAGTTAATGTTTGTTTAAACATTTTGATATCGAATTTTTGAAAAACATATATTAAAGCGCAATGACACGAGTATATAAATAGTTGACTGTTGGGCATTATAATTTTCACAAAACTAAGTTAAATAAACAGCCAGCATATCTATTTTTTTTTTCATTTGCTAAAAGCAGGAAGAGAAAACAATTAATGAATAAATAATAATTTAAATGCAACCGACAAGTTAATTTATTTTGTCCCTAAATTTTTAATTTAGAATTTAAAAGTTTATGAAAAAATATGAAAAATAAAATTAATTAAAAAGATCGTAAAAATGGTACTTACCAAAAACACTCTCATTGTAATCCTTTATTTGAACTTAATTCCTTCGAGGAATGAGTTTAATAAAAAACTGAAGTGATTTGGTCATATTAAAGTACTTATATACAAAGCCCTACCACGTCATGAATTTCAGTAGTGGGACCACTCAAGGGTTGGGGGTACGTTTTGTCCAGCCTCACCGAGTCTACCGCTAGGTTGCGCTTACGTGTAATTATGAAAATCGTTACATTCCGATATTATGCTAGTATCATGTAACTTATTACACGCTATGGACAAACTATTTTTTTATTTTCACGTATTGCATTTAATTTTAATAATTCTAAATCTTTTGTCAATTATTGCTTGTCATATATAACTATAAAGTTTTTGTAATTTTATTTATAAAAATATACCATCTTCAAGAGGGTGGTGGACGTACAGAAGGAAATAGAAAGGATTGTGAGTCTGTCTAAAAATAATTTAAAAAAATACTATATATGTCAGTCGATACAACCAAAAATTCTACTTTATTTTCCATTTCAAATATTGTTAGTAGTGGCTCTAAACAAAAATTTATATTTTAGATCTTACAATTTTCAAACCAAGATTTATTATACTATTATCACCGTATAAAGGTAGTTTGACACTTAAGTGTGTAAATGTACTCTTACTTATTGTCTAGTCTATGTGATGTCATAAGGTTATAACCCTCAGAAATGTAAGATTACACTCGATTTTTTCTTTTTCACTTTTACTCTCATTTGTTATTTCTTATGTTTGTGTTAATCCTATTAGCCATTATATGTGTCGATCAATTTCTAAAAAAATTATTAATTAAAATTTATTATTATAACTGGCTACTTTTAATTATTTTTAATATTATTTATTTATTAATTTCAAAAACTTCATTTTTATTTTTTTAAACAAGTTCTTTATTGGCAAAAGTATACGCAAAAAACTTTATGAGAATAATAGAAGAACATAATATATATATTTATGAAAAATACAATATGAGACTGCTTATTAACAATAAGTTGCTACATACACACCAGACTGATCAATCATATACAAGCCAAAAATTAAAACAAATAATAAAAATATTGCAATAATAAAGTAATAGTTAACTATTATTTTAAAATATTTATATCTTCAGTAATATATTGTATTAACTAGTTGATGAAACTTTAAAGTTATTAATTTATATTTAATTAAAAATTCAGATTGAGGTTAATTTGTTTATTTAATATTTTTTAACAATATTATACAAATGAAAATTGGAGTGTGTGAATTTATATGCTTTTATTTCATTGTTAAAATTTATGTTCATTTCATAACTTATTCAGAATATATTTAAATTGTTATGCTTTATTTATTTTTTTAGAAAGTAATCAATAGCAGAATTAAAGAAAAAAAAGTGATAGATGAAGTAAAAGAGTAAAGAAGGACGTTATTGAAAAAGTAAGTGATAAATGAAGTTAGTTGTAGAAGATATATATTATTAATTATATTTACGAGGAATAGGTCTAGGAAACAATAAAAAAATAGAGGACTCGATAAAGTTTTTAAGATGTAAATTGGTAAGTATAATATGATGAAAATCAATCCATTCAATCAGGACTCCTAGTATGCTGCTTACTTTAGATATTTATAATATATTTATTATCTCTGGACTCCCAATATGCTGTTTACTTTAGTTATTTATAATCTATCCATTATATCTGGACTCCTAATATGTTTTTACTTTAGTTATTTATAATCTATCTATTATTATATCTAGACTCCCAGTATGTTGTTTACTTTAGTTATTTATAATCTATCCATTATATCTGGACTCTAATATGAGTTATTTTATATCTATCCATTATATCTGGACTCCTAATGTGTTGTTTACTTTAGTTTATTATAATCTATCTATTATATCTGGACTCCCCGTATGTTACTTTAGTTTTTATATCTATCCTTATATACTTCTAATATACTTTAGTTATTTATAATCTATCCATTATATCTGGACTCCTAATGTGTTGTTTACTTTAGTTTATTATAATCTATCTATTATATCTGGACTCCCAGTATGTTGTTTACTTTAGTTATTTATAATCTATCCATTATATCTGGACTTCTAATATGTTGTTTACTTTAGTTATTTATAATCTATCCATTATATCTGGACTCCTAATGTGTTGTTTACTTTAGTTTATTATAATCTATCTATTATATCTGGACTCCCAGTATGTTGTTTACTTTAGTTATTTATAATCTATCCATTATATCTGGACTTCTGTTTACTTTAGTTATTTATATCTATCCATATTCTGGACTCCTAATGTGTTGTTTACTTTAGTTATTTATAATCTATCTATTATATCTGGACTCCAATGTGTTGTTTACTTTAGTTTATTATAATCTATCTATTATATCTGGACTCCCATATACTTTAGTTATTTATAATCTATCCATTATATCTGGACTTCTAATATGTTGTTTACTTTAGTTATTTATAATCTATCCATTAGACTCCTCATATACACATATATAAAGATAATTAACGACCTCAAATTGTATTAACATTGAAATCAAATACGTAATATTCAAAAGCGTCACAAAACTATGACCTTATATATTATTTTAATAACATTTTATTTACGTAATTATGTATAAGAAGCCTTAGTATATTTGACGGAGTGTAGTCGGTCTTAGTTCATTGGTCTTTTGTTTTCACTTTCATTCTTGATTTAAAAAAAACGGAAGAATTCTTTTAAAAGAATCACAAGTTCTTTCGAGTTACTTTTCAAGGTCATTCGTTCTCTTCTTTTGTCTACATTACCGTCTAGTTCTAGTCTGTATTTTGTATGCTATATTTGCACTTTCTCCTATATATTTTTTTAGTTACTGTTTAAGTGCTTATTACCATTATTTTAATTGATAAATATTTTCTTTTAAATGTGTTATGTACTATTGCATACCCTCATCTACTATTTGAGGGGATTAAGAAAAGTTTTGGGATTAACCTAAGAAATCCGAAACCAAGAGTTTCACAACCATCAGTTTCAGCACTTTGTATGACGTTCTGAATCGTTTTCGTCATGCTGCGTGTGTCCGAATTTTAGTATGTCTCCACCACGCATATTTTGCGTGACGCATTTACTGCACATTGCGGTAAAATGTGGAAATTTACCGCTTTGAGTGACAAATAGATTCGCTAACATAGCGTTTTTTACGTTTGGTTAAAAAAATACGTTTAGCGCAAAAAATAAGGTTTATTTAAAAATATATTATAATACTGAAATATATGCTGATATTATTAAAATGGATTTATGAAGTCATTTACTCCATTTTTTATTTTCCATATATTAATTCCTTTTTATGTTTTTGACATAATATTATGATTATTTCATTAAGTTTTATTACGAAATTTTTTTTTTTTTAAACTTTTAAACTTCGTTTAATAATTTAGCCATATTTTTGGTATAGTTTTTTATGCCCAACAATAACATTATGAATAAGCATTATGCCAACATAGATACATATGAGGAGCCTATATTCCTTGAATGGACTATAAATTTAGGACAATTTTTTTTCACAAAATGCCTAAAAATAATTATGCATGAGTTGAACCCGTTTTAAAAGAAATTACTCAATTATTATAAACAAATGTTTACTCTTCCTATAGAATCGAATGCATTTGAACTTTTCATTGCTTAAAAAACTAAGAGAAGATAAGCGTTATACCTTAATATAATTTGTATTTAATATCATAATATCCTTCTTAACTTTATCCATTAGATTTAAAAAACAAAAGTTTTTTACATAAACTTAAAGCAACGGAAATCACGACAAAACAATAAAAATTCTACAAATAAATAAATGCTTTGAGAAAATCTATTCATGCGCATCTTTCTCAGGATAGTTGGCAAACATTTCATTTAAGAATAAATTGACAATTTGTCTATTTTTTACTAATAATCTTTGTCTTTATATAGTATCATTGTATCAATTAATTTATTAAATAATTTAAAAAAATTTACTGTGACTTTTTCTATAGAACAGTTTGTCTGTTTGTTAAAAAATCTCTGCTTGCTGACCTCCACGCTAGAATTATGTGTAAATAGATGCATATAAAAATCAAGAATATCCGCTAAAAGACAAACTGTTCTATAGCAATATAAAACTCAATAATCAAAATATCTTTATATTTGTTATAAAGAGGAATTATCAGTATTTAATTATTAACATTTATTTTCTTTTTATTACTAATAAAATAATTAAAAAATTAAATGTACGTAAATTTATTTTACCTACCACATTTAATGGCATTAAAAGTAGAAGATGAAGATTGCATTTTTATTTTGTGATAAGAATGCACTATAAATATAAAAGAATGAGTCAGCATCCAATTTAACAATCTAGATGACCCTGATAATATGTGGATTTTTAGTTACATCACAGTTCATACTTAAACTGTTAAGTCAGTTACTTAATACCGATAAGAATGTCTTGCTTCTTGAAGAACCGTCAGTTTTTCTCTCAAAAAGGTAATATTTACAAAGGAACTTTCTCGCTAATATTTTTTGTACTTAGAATGGATGATTCGTGAGATGTTAGAGCAGTCTTTTAGTGGGCCAGACTTTTTCGGAGATGGTCCAGATTTATTAAGGTTTACTTAACTCGTGTTGATTTTAAGGAAACGATAAGGGAGATTCTCTATCTGGAATCAAGAATTCAAAAGATCAAAGTGGAACATCTTAACCGTGAAATAGTTCAAAAGTTTTGGTTTACGCATTAAATTACTTCACAGAGTTAGTATATGTATACGTGTATTGTGTATGTTACGAACTCATTGAACACGAACCGTTTGGGTTTAACTCACCGTTAACACTTAACTCATTATAGAAATAATTTGACGAGATAGATTTAAGTACACAGATTTTGTAAATAGTATCATCCGCAGTTAAATATGCGTTTTTATCATCGGAGTAACATTTTGATATATTCCTCAAACTAAGAGATTTTGATTCTTTTAACGTCAAATTATTCTTTTAAAATGTAATTGGCTATGAACGTTCTAAAAACCGAAAATTTATTTTAGGAATAGAGGCAAAACAAAAACATAAGGTAAATGTAGACTGTCTTGGTTTTACAGAGAGCTTGTGATTCTAAATTATAATAACGCAAAAAATCGTCTTGAATCGCATTCGTAATTGTCATTGTTAATAACCATCAGACCTTTGATTTGTACCCGTCACCTATATCAGCCTTCATACTATATGAGATAGCATATGCTCTAGTCAGACAAGGTTCAGAACAAACCACAAAAGACTTAGTGACAACAATTCTAGAACAAATCAAAGGAAAATCTCCCTCATAGCACAGGCCATGCCTTTAGTGAGGGACATTCTCTAGTTTAATTTATTAGCTGATATAAAAATTGTAACTTATTAAATAAAGAGAAATTAAAAAAAATATCTTCGGTAAAAAAGTCAATACGAGGGTATTCGTACTGCATAGGATTTGAACCTGTATGACCCTTAAAATCTAATAATATAATAAGATCAACTTTAAATTACAGTTTTACCGGGTGGAACCTTTCAGATTCACCAACGATAAGTGGATTTAATTTTGGTGCATCATAAGGATCCTAAACAAAAATTATCATCATCATTTCTATAATTAAAGTCAAATTAGAGCATATCTTAATATCGATTGTTTGAAACATTACAATATAGGTATTCTATAAAGTTTATGTATAAAATTTAAATTTCTTGAAGACTGCAGTCCTTTAAAAATAATATTAATTTATTTAATAACCTTCACATATAATAATCTTCACAACGTTTCATTGAGCGAAGCTCAACATCTTTAGGTGAAATCTAATGAATTCTGTCTGTGATAGTTTTATGTTAAGTTTTAATTTTATTGATTTAGTCATTTTCAAACTAGTCTTATTACTATTTATTGTAAGTAATTTCTTTTCTTAATATCAAGCTTCAGTTATTGATCTTAAGATGGCCACAGTGTTGGCTTAAATAATTATAACTAAATGCGTTTTGTGTCATACATTAATTAAAGCCTACATTATAGAAACTTAAAAATAGACTGTAAGAAATTTGATTCCAATGCCAGTATTATTCATTAATATCTCACTAAGGTATTGTTTGACATACATTATAGGTTTGTGATGACACACTTGTTTCTTGTGGTCTTAAAACAATGGAATATGGTGAAATTGATATCAAATTTTCAGATATGTGTTTTCTGAAACAGTTGGATTCTAAGATGTGCTAAGTTTTTAAGAGTACCAAAAGTGTTACAAAAATTACGATATTTTGATAGCAGTTGCAAAAAAGGTAAATTTGAAATTTGATGAGTCAGTCCCCTTAATTGAAGGTAAAGACCATTTTTTTAACGTCTAAGATCATGTTTTCTCATAATATTTTAGATTCAATGTTGAATGTTTCCTTAGTAGGTATATCAGTTCTGATAAGTTCTGATACTTGAAGTAATACTTATGTAAATTCCTTCTAAACATCCTAAGGTTGAAAATCTGTGATGTGACTCTATACTGGATGGCTTAAATACCGTGAATGTTTTGTTTTTTAAATCGATTAAATGAATATTTTCTTTTAGCTAATAAAGTTGTTTTTTTTTTTTAGATGAGAGCCCAGAAATAATTTTTGGAGTGTTTTCAGAAAAAAAGTTTTAGAGAATCAAGTGATTACATTTCATTTTCAAAACAATACGAAATTTATTCCTCAACAGGCCTATTAAGTATTTTACATCGTGTATGGCCAATGCGTGTCTGATATATCAAAAATTATACTTAATAACCATAAAAAATTATATTTGGTTATGATTATAACATGTTTATTGTCATCATATTAATATTACCTAATTTCCAATTACAACTCAGATTTTCGTCAAAACCATCAAAAAAACGAAAAAGTAAAAGGGTTCCAGATTGAATTTCGGCACCTTTTGGCAAAACTTAAAAGTCTAATTAAAGTTTTAGGTTACATCAGAGACGTAAAGTCGTGATGTGTCCTTCTTAAAAAATTAGGTTTAAAATATTTTAGCGGAATAATTTTTTACATGAAAAATGTTTTGGGTATTATATTTCTTTACAATCTATAACGATATGAAATTTTTTAAATTTGAAAAACACGATTTTGGGCAGACATTACAAATTTAGTCTAATACATTTTATACCCTAAAAGGCTGAAGCATGCCTTATTCAACAATGGCAGCATTTAAAAAAGGGATTTGAAAAAAAGGATAATAATCAACTGGTTCTGACAAGAAGTTAAAACAGTTAGAAGTAACTTGAAAAGTTAAAAATGTCAATGGAAATTTAGAGAAATCGTTAATATTAATTTGCATAATCTTAATACCAAGTATAATTAAATTTAGTATAATCTGTTCTCATAATTTACCTTTGTACTAAATTTAGGAACCTTATTTCATCTTTTTGGAGCTATTTGAGAAAATAGCTGTATATATAATGGCAATATGACATCAGTCATTACCTCCTCTACGATTACAATAGCCGCTAGAAATAGCCCTAGCGGCCAAACTTTTCTTCTTTTGACATTTCCTGTAATATTAGAAGCCCTAAAAACGCAAATAAAGTCACTTGTTGATTTAGAATCAACAAGTGATTAAATTTTCGTTATAATATTTTCGCATGATAGTTTTTGAACCAAAAATTAAATATCCATCACATTATTCAGTTTGTCTTTATATTTTACGCGTCCATATAACATTCATCGTAAAAGAGTAAGAATAGTTAATATTTATAGCTCTTCAAAGTTTATATATTTAAAGTATAGAGTAATAGAATAACAAGTGAACCGATTCCCCTAAAATACTATCATGAGTTACCATATATCGATTTATAAAAATGAATCGAGTTTTCTCGATACTTTAAAAATGGCTGCCACTCTGTAACTGACAGAAGATTTTTCAAATGTTATAATATGTTTTTCAAGGATCTTGAATACAGGGGATGACGTACTAAGTCGATTTGCCATACAAAAAGTGACCTCATCAAAAACCAAAAAAATAGAGAGAATTCAACAACAAACACACGTCAAAAACCAACTGTACATGCTTGGTATTAATTGCGCATGCTTACAATTCTAATAACAGGTCTTAAATTTTAGAGGCAAACTTACATCTCAATGGTTTCCCATTGTTTATTGCTTGAGAAGGTTATAAACACGCTTAAATTATCACTCACTAGAGTGGCTTAGTATAATCCAAACTTTAAAATTAAATAAGCACAAATGACTTAACAAGCACCACAAATGTCACAATTACGAGAAGTACAGAAGAAAATTAAGAAGCAAACTTAACAAAAAGTTGCGTTTGGCGCCTTTTTTTCATTATAACCGTGGGGAAGGTAAGTTTGCTCTTTGATGTTTTTATTGTTTTTACGAATTTCTGTCACACAATGTAACCTTTATCAATGCCAGGCAATATGACATTAGGCATAACCTCCTCAAGGAATAAAATAGTTGCCAAAAGTCGTCCTAGCGGCGAAACTTTATTCTTTTGACCTTTCCAGTCATATTGAAAGCCTAAAATACGTCAGTAGTCACTTGATAATTCTATTTCACTATAATTCAAAGGTAAATTTTTCAAAGATAGAGATAGATATCAAAATAAAATTGGTGGATCCATGTCACTCATTTTGACAATAGCTTAAATAAAAGATAAATTGTCATCGATTTTTTCTACAAGCCCTTTATGTTTAACGCTATCTATCGTGCGTCTAAAAACAATAAAAACATAGTTATTTCTACGAAAGTTTATAAAGATAAAATTTCAGTTTCAAATATAAAAGGTGAACAATAACATTGGTGAGAAAAAAAATAAAGTTAAGACATTTGTTTCTGCAAATTCTCTAAAAATTTTGCCCCCCCCCCACCCCAATAAACGAAAATAACCTAAAGTGGTTTACATTGAGTTTTATATCTCATTACCGTTTCTTAAGTGTCAAATTTTAATAAAGCAATTGTTTATAATAAAGATATTGTGTGAGAAACTGAATGGGACGGTGTTACGGTCGCTAACCATTGATCTAGACAGATATCACGATACTAAAACTTCGTGTTCTATATTATGATTGATGCTTATATCTTAGTAATGACTTGAACTTTGCTAACGTTATTTCCATCATATGGAAATACGGTTTTTTTATAAAATGCGAACAAAGTTATTATTTTGTTCAGTATCGGTAATTGGGGATATATTTGACTTTTTTATACGTCACGAAAGTTAACTTTAAATCATTTCTTTGTTTACATAATAAAAAATATGCCGTTGCTCACAACAAACCAATAATAAAACCTGATTCGTTCCTTTTGTTTTGTTATGAGCCAATATTTGTTCTGTGTCGTCACACTTCAGTGACGTATTAGGTAGACGTCGACGTGGCATCGGTTTCAGACTCAAAAGAAAATTTGTTTTAGACTCAAAATAAAAGTTGTATCAGACATCGGTTTCAGACTAAAAATAAGATTTGTTTCAGACATCGGTTTCAGGCTCAAAATAATATTTGTTTCAGACTCAAAATAATATTTGTTTCAGACATCGGTTTCAGACTCAAATTAATATTTGTTTCAGACATGTTTCAGGCTCAAAATAATATTTGTTTCAGATATCGGTTTCAGACTCAAAATAAAATTTGTATCAGACATCGGTTTCAGGCTCAAAATAATATTGTTTCAGACATCGTTTCAGACTAAAAATAATATTTGTTCAGACATCGTTTCAGACTCAAAATAATATTTGTTTCAGACATCGGTTTCAGACTCAAAATAATATTTGTTTCAGACATCGGTTTCAGGCTCAAATAATATTTGTTTCAGATCAAAATATTATTTGTTTCAGACATCGGTTCAGACTCAAATAATATTTGTTTCAGACATCGGTTTCAGGCTCAAAATAAGATTTTGTTTTAGACATCGGTTTCAGGCTCAAAATAATATTTGTTTAGACTCAAAATAATATTTGTTTCAGACATCGGTTTTAGACTCAAAATAATATTTGTTTCAGACATCGGTTTCAGGCTCAAAATAATATTTGTTTCAGACTCAAAATAATATTTGTTTCAGACATCGGTTTCAGACTCAAATTAATATTTGTTTCAGACTCAAAATAATATTTGTTTCAGACATCGGTTTCAGACTCAAAATAATATTTGTTTCAGACATCGGTTTCAGGCTCAAAATAAGATTTGTTTTAGACATCGGTTTCAGGCTCAAAATAATATTTGTTTTAGACTCAAAATAATATTTGTTTCAGACATCGGTTTTCAGACTCAAAATAATATTTGTTTCAGACATCGGTTTCAGGCTCAAAATAATATTTGTTTCAGACTCAAAATAATATTTGTTTCAGACATCGGTTTCAGAAAAATATTTGTTCAGACATCGTTTCGGCTCAAAATTATTTGTTTCAGACATCGGTTTCTGATGTCTGAAGAAATGTACGATTTGTAAGAATGTAAGAAAATCTGAAGAATGTACGATTTGTAAAATTTATACATTGTACTGTTGTGCATTTTTTACTTTTTGTTAAAAATGATTAATGATTGAAAGGATATAGGTAATGAAATTTATGAGCTATTTATTTATAAGAAATCCATAATAATGTGTTTATGAGAGACACGTTATTATCTTTGTTAGTTTAATTAATCATATGCCAGACGTCTGCAGGACTGCACTGCAAGCGCACAGCTGTATCAAATTTTAAATAAAATGTAGCAATTAATTATTTTTTATATATTTTAAATAAGATTACACTATGCATAAAAATGCAAACACTTACCTTGTCATAACTTAAAAGATATTCTTGATTTAAATTCACGGACACTAATAAATTAATAAATATAAATATATATTAAATTTGTTACTTCATTACTAGTATTTTATATTACTAGTCACCAAAAAAGAAAAAAAAATCACGGCGTACCGAACCTTACGAGTCACAAATTAATGTTTAAACATTTGAACAGTGCAATATAAACAACTCAGAACAATTAACAAATGATAAGTATAGCTCAACTTAAAACGACAATTAATTCATAAATTAGAAAACGCACACGCCATCCAAAAGAAGAAAAGAAAGAATGAAGGGATTTTAAGGGCAAAAATATCTATAAATATAAACGAAATCTAAAGAATATGGGGAGGGGTGTTATCCGTTGTTGTTAGTTTTTTAAACCTTGAAAAAGGTCAATTTCAAAAAGTATCACATTATCTCTAATCCAGATAATAATTATTAAATTAATATTAATCATAAATAATGCTGCCGGTGCCAATTAACAATTAAAAAAAAAAGATTTTAAAAGAGACAATATTATGTAATATTGTTAATATCATTGAAAATATAAAAATATAAAAATGTTAATATCATGGAAAATGTACTTTATGTTATATATATATATATATATATATATATATATATATATATATATATATATATATATATATATATATATATATATATATATATATATTATATATATATATATATATATATAGATTATATTATAAAATTCGGGTATGGGGAACCTTGAAACTTTTCTTCATCAAAATAAGGAAAAATGAGTTGTGGAGTTTGAAGTAATGAAATAAAACAGAGTCTCTCCACTAATGATATATATTTGACATAGCCTGTCATATGATGATGATATAGATCATCATCAGTGTCTAACCAACAAAGTAAAAAATATATTACATAAAATACTCTAAATAAAAATAACACACTAGAATAAAAATAAATACAATACAATGAGATGAATGCAAAATTAAAATAAAAATAAAATAGGGAAGCAAAATGAATACATAGACCAAATAAAAACAAATGAATAAACGAAATAAATGAAAATATAAAACACTAAATATATAAAAATAACTACCGGCGAGCAGCGAAGAAATCATATCGGATTTGCTACGCTCATCTTCTTTACTTCGAACTTACTTCGTTCGTCCTCAGAAGTTACAAGTCATTCATTTCATACTTACAACCCCCCGTTCGTTTAAAAATGTACACAAGTCTTTTTGTGTAAGTTTTTGAAAAAGTATTGTCAAACTAAATACTTTTCCTATAAATAAATCTATGGTATAAATGAGGAAAAGTCAAAATAAAACTAAATTCTCAAAAGTGAGAATAGGGCAGGGGGGGTTAACTTAAATGAGGAAAAGTTTGGATTCGATTATCGCAAGCTACTAAAAATAGCGCTGCGGCGGACCGGTGCGGACAATTCATGAACTAACCCCAATAGCTTTCCAAAAATGACTGATTATATTTTTATATTTAAATTTATAAATACCATGGCAATTTTTGTTTATGACCGCTAAATTTATTATTATTATAAAATGATTGTTTTCTGTATGTATTTTTCACAAAAACGGTTCGCCGTTGCATGTTCTGTATTTCAAAAATTCAGAAACTAAAAGTAAATAGAAACATTTTTAAAACTTCCAGGGAACGCTACTGATGGCAGATAAGTGTAAATTTCATTTAATTAATTTATTGATTTAGTCGATTTTATCAGGTAATTACATTAAATCACATGTGCGCATCATGCCGATGAAATTAAAATATAGGCTGCATTAAATGTCAAAATCTATCTTCTAGCACGTGTAAACTTTTGCCACTATTTCATTATTACCTGATTGAATCAATTAAATTAATAAATTACTTGAATGAAAAGCTTAAAAATAATCAGAAGCGTTCTGTGTAAGATTGAAGTGGTTGGGTTAGTTAGAAGTATAACTATACAAAGTATAAAAATTAAATTTCAAACTGACTGTGGGCAAAAAGCGGGAAATCAAGACACGCCCACTCAATTGAAAGGTAGGTCCCCCGCTGCGCTAGTGTCGATCGGAATCCAAATTTTCCCACCATTGAGTCGACAGTCTTACTGTTTAAGTATCTATAGTCTCTGGAATAGGGTAAGAGACAATTATTCTCCAAATAATCAGATACCGAGATACCATGGATGAACTTGTCCTTGCAACTTTAGACTCACTTTGCTAATTCTGAAATTGTGATCGCCCACCTAAAATTTATGGTAGTATTACTTTGATTCAATTCGTAAATAAAATATTCTAACTGTGTAATTTATCATACCTAGTAACTAACATTTATAGTCAGAATATATTAAACAAAAGGATTTGTAAATATAGAGTTGTACCTCTATATTATCTGAAAATAATGCAATATTTAAAATAATTAAATCCATAGAACTAATTAAATGAAATCTATGTCTATATAATATTTAAGATGGTATCAGTCACTTTTAGCACACAATATTTAGATTATATTTTTGTATGGAAATAAAAAAAAACAATAAAAGATCTAGTTGCGTGGTTTATAATGTCAACAAGTTTGTTGGTTTCTTTAAAGTGTCATCCATATTCAGTTTTAACATTATTCTGTCACGATCTCGTGTTTTACTTTTTAGCAATGTAAACAATAATATATTTTTTTGAAATAATTTTGTCGAATTATAAGTAAATTGAAACTTTCTAAAAAATTAAAATAAATGCATGCAAAGAGTTTTAATTTTTACAAAAGTTTTTACATTAATTGTGTAAAAGTCTGATTAAAAATGCATGAAATAGTCAAAACAAACCAATAAATATTCAACATTAAACAATTCTAATTTAGCGACGAATATTTTAATTTTAAATTAAAGTTAAGTTTTGCGACCACAAAATTTCACTTTGAGTTAGGATTACCATAAATGTGATAAAATATTCCTAAATAGTACTGTATGAATAAATAAAAATTATAATAAATTTTAGTTATATTTCAATGATTTAAAGAAGCTGGGGTTTATCCAGCGAGAACGCTTGTATTTTGAATATTTTAAATTTACAAAATGCGGTCATAGCCCATGACAGCTTGTAGACCCCTTGCAAGAATCTTCAATAAAGGGGACGGCGCAATAAGGAATTTCTTCTGGCACCATGGTTATACCAAAAAAGACGCGAAAAGCGAGTAATGTACCAAGGATAAGTCGAGTTAGCTCCTCAACTTTTATCTGTGCCAATCGTTCGGTGTTTGTCGTGATTATAGTTACCTAGGGTACTTATTAACTCAATTTAAATAAAACAGTTAACACAATAATATTATTATAACAGATTTGTTATGATAATATATAAAACATAAATGGTTCATTTACACTATTAAAAAGGTGTTTGGAACAGAATAATACAAAAAGGTGTAAAAAACGATGGACTCTAAGTGATCTTATTCCTCCCGTCCATCCTTACATCCATTAAAATATATTCATACAAAATATTCTTCGAAGAAGGTTAGTAATAATAGTAGGACATGTATATGAAAACTGAACGTAATTAATAAATTTCCTCTGAGATCTGGATCACATCGTTTATTGTCCAAACAAACAACATTTTTGAATGATCCAACATGTTACCCAAGTTTTGTATTTTTTTTTTAAAATAAACTTATTTATTTTTTTATAAAACCAAATACATTTAGATTGGAATATTTAGCACTTACGAATACATTTTAAGTGTAAAAACAATTAAATAAGGTTCTAATTATTTTTTTTTGTAAATTAAATAGATGTCCTCTAAATTTATTTTTGAAGGAATGCTCTTTGAGAGTAAAAATTGTATGTGGAATAGCTTTTAATAAAAACTAGGGGAGAATCCTGATAACAAAGCTTCAAATTTACTAGTCCGGTGTTGCAATGTGTTGAAAAGCTGGTGAGTATTCCTTAACTGTAAGGTATGATGGTGAGATCTGGTAGATATAAGTTTAAGAGATAGGAAGGTGTTTCAGAGTATATGACTTTGTGGAGCATACAAGCGTTATGATGTAATTTCCTATTCTCCATTTTCAAGATAATAAGGTCCCTTATATTGTGGCCCCATGCAAATCTAATGCAAGCGTTTTGCACAATCTGAAATAAAATTAAATTACCTTTTTATTACCTTACCTTAAATTAACTATTTCTTTATTACCTCAATGTATTTAATTACCTAAAGTTACTTTTTGAAATATAATAATATATTTATTAATTACAAATTCCACAAATAGATATAACAAGGCATCACATTATAAACATTCACAACACAATACTTTAATAGCTTATAGCCTATAAAGTTGAACAAACTCATAAAAATTACAATAATTGAAAAATAAATAAATTTAATAAAAATAAATTAAATGATTTAAAAATAGCAATGTTGGCAACTATCTCTTATTAAGGATGATGTGATGCAGGAATTGTTTAATGCTGTAAAAAAGGGTCAGTAAAATTCCCTTATCGTGTCATCCACTTTATTTAAGATCTTTGGTGTCGCCATGGTTGTTCCATATTATTAATTGCTTTATCAATGTTTTTTTCTTTATTGCATTTTTTTATTCATGCCATTTTGCCGTGTATAAAAAATAAATAAATTCCATTTTTCTGATCATTTCTTGGTATACACGATATTTCAATCAGTACGAATACATTGAATGTGATGGCAAAAAGGTCAGTTACAAAGTAATTAATGTTAATTTTTTATTGGTGTAAATCTTTATTAAAAATATTTAATAAATCTATAGTTGAGTAATGAAATAATTGTTCGTGAAGAAGTTATATCTTGTAATTTATTCCTTACTGTTGGAATGAAGATGTATCTATTTGATACATGTATCTAATACTCAAACGTATCAATTTGATTGATTTGTTATTTATAGAACCTTCTCTTTATATAATGATAAATAGAAGAGTTTCTATTTTTTTAATTGCTTTATTAAAAAACAAAGCAAAAATGTCATCATCAGTGCTTCTCTTTGTAACTCAGAAATAAATAATAACGGTTTCAAGCCATTTATTTATATGAAAAAGAAATTTCGCTTTTCTAATTAAAAGTTTCTTTAATTTTTACGAATTTTGCATGAATTTTAAAAGCCAACCAATTATTCTTACAATTTGTTTTGAATAAGGCCCATATCACAGTGTTTAGAAAATTTTAGGCTTGGAAAAATGTACGAAGTAAAAAGTTTCTTCCAAAAATTATATCTTATGTAGCAAGCAGTTAATCTCTGTAGATCAAAATGATACCCAAGTCAAAAACCAGAAGAACAGAAAAAGTTTTTATTTATATATAAGTTACATCTATTAGGAAAATGCTTCTTTAGCATATATAAAGAAATAAATGAACTTTTTGTTTTCACATTTTGTTTCAAAAATATTTAGTTAAGATTATTTAGGTTTGCCTTTACAGTTGTAATTTATTCACATAAAATATTGATGGCTGTCTTACAAAAACGATTAAAACTATTAACTAATATACTAGTTTTAAGCCCATGGGGTTAACACAAATTTGACCTTTACTTACCAAGTCCAAGTATAGTGATTGTTAATTGAACTTCCAGCACATAATGAGTAATTTCTAGATAGAGGACTCCCCAGTTATTCATCTTGAACTAACCGTTTTATTTTAAACTTTCGTCATTCCTATCAAGTTTAAATTTATTGCGTTTAAAACACACAAAAGTTAGTTAATTTTTTCAAAGTGGATTCTATTTCAAGTGGTCAGTAATTATAATTTTGTAATAAGAAAGAATAATTGATACAGCGATTTCAAAATGGATGGCTTGCATTGTTTATTTATGGTTCACTAATTTGAAATCTTCAAGTCCTTAAAAAATTAGTTGCATAAGCAATTTATAATTACAATTATGGTTGTGATTACTGTTTATTTTTAATTAAATAGTCTCTTTAATTATAGAATTTGTGCGCTGAGTTTTAGGATTTCCATACACCACAATCTATAGACATTTACTTTATCGAGTTTTTGAAACTGTAAACAATGAGGTACCTGGATTTGTGTCAAATTTATTAGTCCTTTTTAAATAAAACTAATGTTGATAATGACCCCTACTAACAACTACATTTCAGTTTGTTAATTTCAAATTAATTTTCAAAACATTTTCAAGAGTTTAAGAATAACTAAAATGACGTTAAAGCCCAAAACGTGCATACTAGTGAGGTGTGCTTGCTTCACTTGTTTTACACCTAGCGGCCAACCGTTCTCTTATCGCATATTTTCTTTGAAAATTCGCGATATAAATGCGCATTCTTGCTTATCAATCCAATTTCGCTTAATTTTTCGGTTTATATTTAACAACCTGAACAGTAGTGTCACAACTTGTTATTTATTTTTTTCGAATTTTTCAAAGAAAATGCGAATATTTATCCTATAGATTATACAGTACACGGTACAGCATTATTTTCAGCCATTTGAAGCTCAGGTTATGCTGATTTTTAGCGACTTTTCTTTGAATAATTCGACAAAAAGTTCTGACGCAACTGATGCTCAGGGTTTTTAATATATACCGAAAAATTAAGCAAAAATGGGATTATAAGCAAGAAAGAGGGTATTTCAAAGGAAATTCTCCCAGCTTGCGTACCTCATCGCCAGAATTATTTTGAAGTTATAAACTTAAATACTGTAAGTAAGACGGTAAAAAATAGCACCAGCACCAAATTTCGAACTTGGGACCATAACTTCGAGTAGTCTTATTACGGTTTTATTTAATTCAGCACCACAAATAAACATCGAAAACGACTCTTTAGTCGACATATGTTGTCTATCGACCGAATTTAGGATACCCAGAAATTTCCACCGTTTTTCGACTCTTTGGTCATTTAAAGTGTTCGTATTGACTTCGGTCCGGGTTGTTCGATTTAGCACCCTAAAAAACTTAAAAAACGACACCCTACTCAAAAATAATTTTTAACGACCGTTAAAATAATTTTTCGTGTTCTCCCCAAGGTTGATTTTTGTCTCAAGATTGATTTAAAAGTACTAATCCCATCGAGAGATAGCGTGTTTACAAAAATCCGCTATAAATATACGTATACATGTATAAGTTTGGCAAAACGTATTTTTTCTTAGTTGGGAACCTCTAAGACGAGGTTCCCTCTGACCTCGAACCCGGTCTGAACCTCTGACCCGAGCCACCTCATTAGCTATTTAAAAAAACGCTAAAAGTAGATACAATACAGTTTGTGCCTTGAGGTCCCGGTGGTTTATTGGTTAGCACGTGCGCCAGCCACCCAGACAGTCTGGGTTCAATCCCGGTTTGGGCGTCTGGGATTTTTATGCGAGGGATGGAAATCCTCGGACAACCTTCTAAACTAAAGAAAGCGACATTCTTAGTAGTCGACGTAGTTGTAACCCTAATATTCTGTCATAGTACGAGTCTTGTCTTAGATTAAGTTCTTTAGATTATAGGCTCCTGTCACGTATACTAAGCTCAAGAGATGTTATTTGGTTCGTTCTAAGTTGAACTTTAAACCTTCAAAAAGTGCTTAAATTAAATGTTTATTTGTCTTATTTATGATTCTAATTAAAGTCTATTTAGATGTTTTAATATATATTTATGTTTCATAATTTTTTGCATAATTCAGACATAACATATTTTCACCTACACAACAATCTTTATTATGTACTTAGGAAATATTTTTTTCTATAATATAAGTCAGAACATACTTATATAAAATTATACATACTGATATTTTATTACTTATAATTTGTAGTCAAAATAAAGAGACAACCCACATTATTTAAGACACGGCTATAAAAAAGAAATTTATCTGCATACCAATCAATTTTATTGCCTCGAATTATAGCTTTATTGATTATGAAAAGTGAGTAAGTAAATTGTAATCACATAACATGCAATGATCAATCAATAAAAAGAAAGGTTGTCTTTTTGTCTTCTTTGTAAAAAAACTTCTTTGGTGGGGAATTTATTACGTCATAAGAGTAATTGATGTGGAAACTAAAATCTCTTCTTTTTCAGGTAGCTGTAAAAGAGGCTCTTTACGTCCGCCCGTAAAATGTGTTTTTATGAGTTTCGTAGTTTTTTAGAGTCGGTGATAGTAAAAAAGTTTTTTAATTTTGCTGTTAAAAACAGTGATCCAACTTGGGGTGGGCATTAGAGACAGTGATCCAACTTGGGGTGGGCAGTAGAGACAGTGATCCGACTTGGAGTAGGTAGTAGAGACAGTGATCCGACTTGGGGTGGGCAGTAGAGACAGTGATCCAACTTGGGGTGGGCAGTAGAGACAGTCCAACTTGGGGTGGGCAGTAGAGACAGTGATCCAACTTGGGACAGTTAGAGACAGTGATCCAACTGGGGTGGGCAGTAGAGACAGTGATCCAACTTGGGGTGGGCAGTAGAGACAGTGATCCAACTTGGGATGGGCAGGTAGAGACAGTGATCCGACTTGGGTGGGCCAGTAGAGACAGTGATCTAACTTGGATGGGCAGTAGAGACAGTGATCCGACTTGGGGTGGGCAGTAGAGACAGTGATCCGACTTCGGGTGGGCAGTAGAGACAGTGATCCGACTTGGAGTAGGTAGTAGAGACAGTGATCCGACTTGGGGTGGGCAGTAGAGACAGTGATCTAACTTGGGGTGGGCAGTAGAGACAGTGATCCGACTTCGGGTGGGCAGTAGAGACAGTGATCCGACTTGGGTAGGTAGTAGAGACAGTGATCCGACTTGGGGTGGGCAGTAGAGACAGTGATCTAACTTCGGGTGGGCAGTAGAGACAGTGATCCGACTTAGAGTAGGTAGTAGAGACAGTGATCCTACCTTGGGGTGGGCAGTAGAGACAGTGATCGGGGTGGGCACAGTGATCCAACTTGGGTGGGCAGTAGAGACAGTGATCCGACTTAGAGTAGGTAGTAGAGACAGTAATCCGACTTGGGTGGGCAGTAAGACAGTGATCCAACTTGGGTGGGCATTAGAACAGTGATCCAACTTGGGGTGGGCAGTAAGAGACAGTGATCTAACTTGGGCGTGAGACAGTGATCCACTGGGGTGGGCAGTAGAGACAGTGAACTTGGGGGGCAGTAGAGACAGTGATCGACTTGGGTGGGCAGTTAGAGACAGTGATCCAACTTGGGGTGGGCAGTAGAGACAGTGATCCGACTTAGAGTAGGTTAGAGACAGTGATCCTACTTGGAGTAGGTAGTAGAGACAGTGATCAACCTTTTTCCGATTTACATGTTTTTCCCTATGGGAGAGATGGACCAGCTAGAACCTAGATGATCTAGGGGGAACCTAGTTCAACCACTATGCCGTAAGTCAGCGCTAGTTGTTTCTCCAACCTGCTTTGTTGAAATCTATCTGTTGCTAATCAATGGTTAAGAAAGAGTGCCAATTTTAACATATAAACCAAATAAAAAAAAACACTTGAACAGGTTGATATAGTTGTGAAAATTAAAATGATGGATGGATACGTAGCGTTGCAATGCGAATATTCGGAGGAACTAAAAGTGACACCATTTGCTCAGGGCTGTGTGAAGGTTGGGAGTCGGAACATTGTCTCTACGCCGATCCCCTCATTTTTATACCACTTTAGTGTGATTCTAAGCGTGGCATCAAAACTCGGAAGAGGCTGAATTCATAAGCTTTATTTGTTGAGCATCTACAATTGAGGATAGAGCAATGGGGAAATTGGAAAATAATGGACAGCATTGCCAGATATATAGGAAGAAGACGTCTTAAAGTTAAAATCAATTTGCGTGTTCAAAATTATCCTGTATAGCTAGCTGAGAGCTTCACTATAGCTATGACTTGCTAAAATTAAAGCAAATAGAATTAACACATATAGCCATCCTTGCTTCCTTCCTTAAGGCTACTTACGGTTTCTAGGCACTTGGAAATTTAAACAACTTTTGCCACGACCAGTGGCTTGTGGCTGAATCCGGACACAATAATTTATTCTAACTTTTAATCCTCTTGCTGCATAGCATATAAGATTGTGCATATACAGTGCTACCAAAATTTCACACATCTTATTAGCCACAGGGTCTTAAAATTATCCACAGATAATTTACAGATAAGTCCGAAGTCTTTAGATATTCGATAACATGCTTAGAAAATCACTTTTTACTCTCCGCCTCGTACTTTTGGAGGCTTTGTACGGCGAAGTAAAAATTTATATTTAGGAAAGTTTACACTCTCTCGTATGACTATACTGGGAGCTACGATGATAACAGACACCCACACACACAGTTCTTCTGTCATAAATGATCCAGGAAAAATACCGATGAAAAATATTGGTTTTACATAAAACCTTGTTGCTTTGTAGAGCAAATACAATACGTTTCCTATATACGAGATAAATGAGAAAAAGTAAAAATCAGCTAAATATTATAACAAATTAACTAAAATAACTAAAAAAATTAAATCTCCTTATAGGTTTCAAATAATATTGATGACAAGACTATAAATATTATTTGTTTTTCATATTAATGCTTGTGCCCATATTAGTTTCATATCATCTCGAGTGAAATAATATAATAATGTTTTAAATTAAGAATTATTATTAAGCTAACCCAAATATTTATATATGTTATGCTTTAAATTAAAATAAAATCAATTTATTTTATTAACTCTCAACACAAATTCTATTTTGTTTAAATTTATGAAGTAAAATTTGTTTCACAATAAAACTCTTTTTTTTGAAAATGCGAGAAAAATATATTATTAAGGATCTAATAACAGTGTTTTGACTTTGCAAAATTTCGGATGCTATCATGATGTATAAATGAAAGCTTTGGTTGTCCAAATTTGTACTTCCTATATTATTTGTGTTTTGATAAGTGCTTAATGCGAACAATAATATTTTTAACTGTTTGGATTAACATGACTCCAAGAATAACATCTTGGCAACTGATTATATAATATTATGTAGATGTAGATGATCTGGCTGCTCCGTGGAATATTGTTAGATAGGTTGTGATTAATCCCATCAACTGGAAAAAGGATATATCATTATTTTAATTTTTTAAAACATACAAATTGGTATCTATTGCCACAATAGTAATAAAATTATACATCCCCCTTTAGGGAGATTTTTTTCAGAAAATTCACCTCATTTTTTCACACTCACTTTTCCTGTAGAGATTCGGTAAAACAAGCAGCTTCTATTTAATACCACTTTTTAAATTAAATATCTTAGCCACAAATTTCGTTGAGGCTTCGTATTTAAACAAACATCAGAAATAACCATTTAATACAATAACCAAAAATTGGTAATTCTTGTAATATTTCGTTCAAATGGTTTTGGTAAATGGAAATGAAAAGTGGCCGTAACTTTAAGTACAAAATCATAAAACCACTTTAATTTGTGTGGTATCAATCATCTAATTAAGTTAAGCCGTTTGGCCAGTGCCTCAGTTTGGTCAAAAAATGTACATTCCAATTCAAATAAAATAAAATCATAAGGTTAAAACATAGCTGAAAACTAATTCCAGCTCCTACCATTGTAAATATGATGGGCCTATCAATAAAACGACATTGGAAGTATAATTATCGTAAAACAGATTTAATTCCAAGTAACAGAGAATTTTACTTATATTTAAGTCAAGATTCTATATGTCAATAAACAAGATGTATCCATGAATCTCTTTTGTGGTGACCAAAATTGCTAACTTAGGAACTGTGCCAATGTTTCATGAGTGAGCTTGTGTGACGAAATTCCAATCGTTATTTAGTTAAGTTGTAGGTTCTTACAACCATTTTAAAAGAAATAAACTCTTAAATGTCAATATCTATTGTATATATGTATAACGGTTTACATGAAAAATTCTATTGCAAAGAATAGGATGTTTAAAATAATTTGTGCAGAACTCGAAAACCTCCCTATGAGGGAGCTTACAAGCTTGCTGTCTTTACGCCACAGCCAACTCTGAGAACTCGTCTTTCAAAAATTGACACAATATATTCTTCTTTTCAATACCACCAAATCAGCTTAAATGATTGTATTTTACTATACCTACTAAAGTACCTCTTGGAGAGCTAAATCGCGTAATTGTTATCGTACATGTGTCGAAAGAGATGTTAAACTTATGTCAGATAGTCAGATCAACTGATTTCTTCAGCTACACTATCCTTGTTTACTTATCGGTATAAATATGCGGAAAGGCGAGGCATTCAGATAATTAGGTATAATGTAAATGACAAATAATGCATTTTAAAATTACGCTAAAGGTGAAACTTGCTAATTTTAACCAGTTAGTTTAAACAGAAATACTTATGCACTTTACATAAATTGCATAAAGGTATTATATAATAATGATTTCTCAAAAGCAAATATTCCATAAGTGCAAATTGTCATTTAAAAAGTCTCAATATTAACATTTAAAATGTATCAATCAATGAGATGATATTATTTCCTTAAATTACTTGATAATTTAATAAAATATTTGATGTTGTACAGTTTTAGACCTATAAACAGATTTTGATTTACTTACAGCTAAGAATGATGGCTTATTTACAATATAGTACCCGTAACAGTTGAGCACCGAGCTTCTTTTCCTTAATGTATAGAGAGAGATTATTTCCTGAAAACAAGAAAGGTTAAAGCTAAAGCATTGAATTGTTTTTATTAAAAGGATGAAATTGTTAAAATAATGGAAACACAAATAATGGTATGTTGACTGATCAAAATGATTTATAAATACGGGCCTACGCTACTCAGTCTGACCGCGACCGCGGTGTCGGCTCTTCGGGCCGCTTCGCGGTCACGTGTCGATTGTTTTGTATTATTTGATGTTTTATTATTGTTTCTTGTTACATGGCATTTCGCTATGTACTCAGCAAATTTTCATCGCCTCACTATTATTGTTCAAGTGTTTATTGAAATATGGATTTTTGCCATGAATCTAGAGAATTTTCATCAACTCTCTGAGTTGATAGTTATGAGTTAACAAGTCACGAGTCGCCAAGTAGATAAGTTGATGAGTCACAGGACTGTGAGGCTCGCTAAGGCCCCGTCGGGCCGACTTTCATCATCCGCATAACCTCATAAACGTAATTTTCAAATGAAAATTCGCTAAACCTACAAAAAGTTTTATAAGTTAAACAGACTGTTAACTAAATCATAGACTATAATTTAGTAAACTTATGACTATATCATAAACTAAATAACCTTTGTTTAAAATTTCCATTTAATGTCCATTAATTTACACTTCATTGAGCGTGGTCAGTGCTGTATGGGTGACCGCTGAGAACATAACGAATGTATTTACTATCTGAGGACGAGCGAAGCGAGTCCGAAGCAGATGACTAGCGTAGTGAATCCGATGTGATGAGGAAAAGTTCCGAGGTACCCCATACCTGATTTTTCCCCTAAATTTTCAGCTGATTCACAGTACAAGCAGTAACTATCATACTTGTTACTAATTTTTTCTCGATTTTTCAATGGAAAGGATTATGACAATGACATACTTAGAAAATATTAATTATACTAACTTGTTTTTCAATTCGAGCTTGAACTTGACGCAGCCTCTGATCTTGTAGCTTAATTACATTGCTTCCTTCCAGTGCTGCGTTAAAACTTTGATATTCATTAATTTCTCTTGAACAGTTATTAATCAATAAACTTCTTTCAACGTATTTATAAAATAAGAAATTCTGAAAACAGAATAATTAATTCATAAGTTGATCTCTACGTAGAAAGAATTATATTACAAATTTTAGCCATATAGAGTCGTATACATGTCTTAGCCTTAGGAACCGGCTAAAAAATAATTTATACTCATCACACCGGCACTGATGATGGCTGTTCAGGTTGAAAGCAGGTTATGTTTTATAATAATCATCTATGGTAAGACTCTATTTATTTATAACCTGTTTAAAAAATTTGCTCTCGGCAAGGCCTTACGTATTTAGTTATTTATTAAGCTAGTTTATGAAGTCTGTGATTTTTTTTTAAATTTTTCTATCGTTAATTTTGTCACACTATTCATTTATATATATATATATATATATATATATATATATATATATAATATATATATATATATATATATATATATTATATTATATATATATATATATATTTTAGGTAAAAGTCTTTAAAAGAAATTAAAAATTTGATTTGTAAATGTATTATTTTTAAATCATGTAGTGTTTTTAAGTTAGTCTAAGTAGTAGTTGGCATTTTTTTAGTAGTCTATGTCAATAAATAAGTAGTCAATGTTAAGTATATAGTCAATAGCCGTCAAAAAGAAAATGTTAATTTATGTTAGTTATTTTCTCTAATGAATAACTATGCATTTGCACATATTTATTTATTTTTTTTAATAATGTATATAAAATTGAAAAGATTTGTAAATTATTTGTTCATTATTTAATGACGCAATGCAATTGTACTAAAGTACTTATAAGCAAATAAAGAATTTCTTATCTTTATCACCGTTTTCAGAAAATACGACGTGAGACTGATAGGCCGATACGATTTTGCAAGGGTGAAGTCTGATGGTCTACTCTATTTAGGTATAAAAACTACCCTCACTTTTCTCCAAGACAAAAGAATTGTCTGGTTAGTAAAAAAGATTCTAAAGATCTTGACAAGATCCTCTTGCAAAAGACTCAGTCCCTTCTGAAGCATTACTGGCATAACCCCATCAAGTCCAGTGGACTTGTGTGGCGCAAAACTCAAAATTGCAAATTCTACTTTGCGGCGAGTAATGACCTTTTGGGCTTTAAGATGACATCCATCTCCTGGACCTGAAGCCAGAGGAGGTTGCTGAGGCTCTCCCTCCCCTAGTACTTGTGAGCCTGGCATATGCGTGGACATAAGGTGCTATAGGGCTTCCTTCTCTGAAGAGGAAAACTCTTCTTCAGTGAGAAGAGGACCATTGCACACTGTTGATGCTTTGGAAAGTATCTTGTAAAATCTGACTGTTGGGCCGGCTTCTCTGACACCATCACAGAGTAAGCTCTCCAAGCTTCTCTCTTTGCCTTTTTAGTCTACGCCTTATACCTCCTGTGGGTGGGCTTGTAGTCCTGCCACAAAGATGGTAAGTTATTTTACCTAGCTTTAATTAGAGTGTTATTAACCTTTCTCCTAAGACTCTCCGGATTCCACCAGGGAATTGAAACCCACATATTGCGAATTTTCAGAGGACAGCTATTTTCATAAGCTATGTTCAAGGCCTTAGTTAGACCTTGAACATAGTTCTCTGTCTCTACAAGGCCCTCTGGACAGTGACCCAATTTGTCCTAATTGGTGGACCTCGAGTTTCTGTACTGAGACACTTCAGGTTCATAGGAACCTAAAGTGATTAGGATGCGACGATGATCAGAAAGATATTCTTCACCCCTCAGCCCTGCAGAGTATGTCCTGGGTACAGAAAAAGGTATTGATTAACTCTTTCTGTTTAACCGTGAAGTAGGTTGGAACTGATCCACGGTTTAGTAAATATAGCTCTGTGGTGGTTAGAAACTCTAGCAAGGCAATACCTCTCTGGTTGTGTTAGTGTTAGAGCTACCCCACACTTTATCAAATGTGTTAGCGTCACAGCCAGCAAAAAGAGAAACAAAGATATTAAGATGCTTTGAATAATTTTTAATATTTACCTTTTCCCAAACACAGTGGGATAAATAAAATTGAATACAAGTTGCTAAAAAAGCTACTAACAACGGAGCTATCTGGTATGATATCTGAGCCGAATTCAAACTATCATCCAACGCTATGCTGTAAAAACCTTCTGTTATGTACAACACGTCAATAAACGTGTTTGCGATGAACGTAAAAGAGTGATAATTCACGATCGAGTCCATAACGTCGTTCAATAATATATGATCTTTTAAAGAATCGAATAAATCATAATTAGAATTAATATTTGTAGTTAATAAATGATGAATAACAGAGAAAAATATAAGCATTTGGGTTAAAAGTGTACAAGCTGCTAAATTACCGAAAGTATTGGTGAATTTTACAGTATCGCAATCTACAAAATTTATATTGTAAAGAATATTTTCAATAATTTTAATTGACGCAAAAAATAAAGGTAAAAAAATAATTTTCGTTAGATCAATCAAGTTTAATTTGCAATTAATTTTATTAATACCGTTGATAGAATTTATAATGATTGAAGATTTGAATAAAACATGGTAAACGAATAAAATAGAATATAATTTACTTATAATAAAATCAGGCAAATAAAAAAATAAAAAATGAATGGATTCTTGTTCAGGATTTACACCTCCGTCTAAGCTGGAACAGCCGAGAACAGAGAGGATGTCGAATGGTAAAAAATACATCGATGATATTAAACCCGCGAAAAGTTGAATAATGAATATTGGTATAAATTTAAGACTAAACTTGTTGTTAAAATTGACGAGTGAACTTCCTGATAAATTCATTAAAAACAGGTGTGTACAAAGTATCTTGCAGCAAGCACTTTTGTAATATGATGCCGTCGAAATCATGTTTTTATGGTAATGAAGAATAACGTTCTATAAAAAGAGCAAATAGTATTTATTTTATAATTCTCTTTCTTTAAATAAGAGAAGCATTATTATATCATTTTCAAAATATAAAATTTCGTTTAATTTTAATTTTTAATTATTTATTATTAAAATCATCTTCATCAGTAGTGTATTAGAAACACCTCTGACTACTAAACCAGAATAACCGGGACCGCACTCCGAAATTTATTTATCTATTCTTGATTTATTTATTTTATACCAAATAAGTGAAAGAAAATAAGCTATTTTTAAAATTTAGACCTTTATAAAAGTGCTTATTCTAATATAATATAGTAAAATTTTAAAGGTGCATGAATTTAATTTTAACAAAGCCTTAACATAAACCTTAGACCATAAAAAAACAAATTAATTTATTTTATTGATAAAACTGATGTGTATAATTGAGAATAATTTCTATACTGTTTGTTTTAGTTACCAATGCTTAGTTATTATGCTTGCTTAGTTATTATTATTGCTTAGTTACAATGCTTTTAAGCGACACTAATACAGTGACAAATTAGTAGATGCAGTTTAGTATTATTAATGTAGTGGTAAATTAACGTGACAATGGATGGCAATATCAATATGTATTGATCCTACAATTAGATCCATTAGCTAATTAAGACAATATCAAGTAATAATTATATAGTTACGTGTGCTGGTTATATTGTGAGACAGGTTGGTTGTCATATTTGTTATTTTTGCACCTAGAGAATAAAATGAGTTATTTTGTTCTAAGCATTTAACTTGGCTCCTTATGCTAGGCCAAAACATCAAGTATTGTAAATTCTGAGGCGTATCAAAGAAAATTATATGTTATATTATTCCCAAGTGAAACATAAGAAAATGATATATTTATTTGTTCCCTAAACGAGCCGACGAAAATAATTATTGAAATGGTAAAATACGGCTTAGTCTTTTAATTCACCTGAGAATCTACGAGATGGTTGGACTTAAGACTTAGGTCGGTAAGAATTAAATTAAGAGATTGGAATTAAGAGCGTAGCGAATCCGATGGGGAGAGGAAAAGTTTCGAGGTACCCGGTACCTGATTTTTATATTTAAATTATGATATATTATGATGAATCTAATATTTAATATTAAATATATATATATTATATATATAATATATATATATA
This sequence comes from Microvelia longipes, assembly GCA_018340805.1. Taxonomy (NCBI): domain Eukaryota; kingdom Metazoa; phylum Arthropoda; class Insecta; order Hemiptera; family Veliidae; genus Microvelia; species Microvelia longipes. The sequence continues at coordinate 35,139,834 of JACMZG010001914.1, forward strand.
TATATATATATATATATATATATATATATATATATATATATATATTTATTTATTATAAGATATATAAGCATACTTTATATTATTAACAAAAAAACAGATTCCACAATCTATTTGTATAAGTACATGAAATAAAAATAAATACTGTACTAAGTGCCGCCTTTAACAGAGGGTGTGCTTCCTAGATGATTGGGTGTGAGCTACGGGTTTAATTGTAAAAAATAGATAAATAAAAATAAATTAAAAATAAAAATATTTTTTATCCCCATCACTTAAAAAATCACTATAATTACAACTTATACTATCTAAATTACTTCGAAAACTAATTCTAATACTTCGTATTACTTAACTTTATCACAGGAAGCTTTATATTACTTTACAATTTATTACTTATATTATGATATTGTTTGAAATACCTTTTGAACTTTATGATGCTTTTAAGTCTAATTTTTACGTCGAAATAAAAACTGAAAATTTATCGGATAAAAAATTTAAATTAAAATTACGGAAAAAAATAATACAGAAAATATTATTATCTACAATTTTTACAATAAAACTGGAACAATTCAGTACGAAAAGGATTTTATAGAATTTTTTGGTTTCTATAATTATTTATTGACAAATATTAAAGTTTACTGCATATTTTTTTAAATGAAGAAAATGTTATAATAGGATGAATAGACTAAATAAAAGTACTATAGAAGAAGTCGTGATTACTGAAAGTACAGTACTTTTACCAATAGTTTCTGAGAACATTAACCAGGTACTGATTAGCTATTGAGCTCTATTGAATAGAAAGTAGTAATGTGATGAAGTACTTATTAAGTTTTTAATGACATACTTATTATTTAGTGAAATTAAATTTAAATACTATAATACAATTAACGTATAGAGAAACATCTCTTTTTACAGCTATTAAATGAATCTGTATTAATCAAGACGTTTGTTAGTATAAATTATTAATTTTTAATTAGAATGTTAATTGTTTATAATGTTTGTAATTTGTTGTAAACCACGTAAATCACCTAACAGAATTTGATGAATTTGTTAGTTGTAAAATAGCTTGAATTGTAAACTATATTATAGGATACACTCTGTAGTACCGGTATACAGTACTCTGCATACCATCCTGTTCGGACTTAAAGACAAGAACTGTCAGCCAAAGGATACTGTTCAACCTATTGATAAGAGCGGCGTTTACCTCATAAAGTGTGGTTACCAGAACTGTGGCAAGTACTATTTAGGACAGACCGGGCGCAAATTTTTGGCCTGTTTTAAAGAGCACTTGAAAGGGCCGACAAACTTTTTCGCTCACATAACTCGCGAACGTCATGGCACTAAAGGTTATGAAGTTGAATTATGCACTTTGAGGATAAAGACTACAGGTTAAATTCGGTGAATTGCCTGAATGATCAGAGTGACGGAGGGGGATCAGTGATCATTCAAGCCCTAGCCTATCATACCCATCCCCCTTCAGTCAGGCTTCAGTCTTTGGATAGTCTGTTAGACGCCTGCACTCAACTCACCGGTAATTAATTAATTTATTCATTCTCCTGTTTATTTATTTATTGATTTATTTCTTTGTTTTTTATCTTTTGACTTTTAATGAACTTTAAATTGTTTGTATTGTTATTAGATCTTTGTTTACTTGTTTTTAGGCACTGTTGATGGCATTATTGCCGAAAGCCGGCTCTGCTTTTAAGTTAATAAATTCTTTTGTGGAGAGACGTGTTGGTTTTTTGTATATTGTCCACACAGTTGTGGAAAATAATACCAAACGCAACATCTGTTCGGAAATATTGTGTCTAGGTACAACATAAAAAGAGGGTTGAGACTATGGTTTAAAGTACTGTAATTTTGTCATTGTTAAATTTACAATCGCGTAGTATGCTATTATATATTTTTTTGAGAGATTAGTGTTATGAATGGCAGATCTATTTATATTGTTGACAAATGATACAATTCTGAGTAAGAGCGAAGCGAGCCTGAAGCAATATGAAAATACACAACAGCTGCCATTGACGTCAAAAGACACACGATGTGAGCTCGGAGATGGCTACTACTAAATAAAATTAAACTTTACCTCGTTAATTTTAATAGAGCCTATGTCTGAATATTCATTTTAGTCACATTTTATGTTCTTATATTGATTTCACAAAAATCAAACCCTTAAATATAATTTTTCATGGTAAAAAGTCAGTTTTAATAGAAATCCCAAGTAAAAGGATTTTTGTTGTGGGGACCCGAAATCTGCTCCAACAACAGGTTATCCTTAACCTGTCCACTGGTTAAGGTTATACTTAACTTTAACCTTAACACAAGGTTATAGGTTATACTTAACCTGTCCACCTGTAACCTGTCCTACAGCAATAGAAGCATTAGAGCTCCTAATGCCAAGCTTAAAATTCACTACAAGTATGGATTAAAGGAGGAGCAATTTTAACTTATGAGTAAGAGACTATGGATAATGGAAAGAAAAGGGTCCCAATGTAGGTACTGTGGCTATTGGGAGTTTGGCAAAGCGTGAAATTCCCAAGTGTATATAAACTCTAGCTCAGCTAAAATTTTTAAGTATATATTCGATCCTTTTAGATAAAAATGGAATCAAATTCAATCTAAAGACTTTTCTGGCATTCAACGAAGGTTTACGAAATGGTATTTGATTATCTGGAGCAGAACTTATCATTGAAAACTTAGGCTTCCTCAAAAGAATTTTTTTTAAGAACTGAGGTGAGTCAACCAAATTTTTATTTGGCATTTGAATACTGGGATGCTCTCGAATAGCTATTCAAGCTCTTAAGGGTTAATGTGATGTGGATGGGATACTAGGCACAATAGCATACCTTTAAATGAAGAGGCTGATCAAGACATACCCCTAATAATAACCTATCATCTGGGAAAGAGACAGCAAATTTAGACAGTAAGCGTGTGAACAATTTGGAAGGCTTGGGTTTCAAATATTTGGAACAGTAAAGCTTCATAAAAAGGAATTGGAGTTGATGCCAGGGCCTTTTTATCAATCAAAGTAGAAAGTTTGTCGAGAATTAAGTAGCGAAGTGGATGATATCCATGTTGTCTCCTCGCCAGACTTGAACACCCTACTATTTTTACTAAACTACTACATGTAACGGCCTCTACTGTTGTAAAATAGAAGTTATTGGACTTTGTACTTCATTCAAGTGATCTTGAAATAAGTTCAACCACAAAGAATAAAAAATGAAAAAACAAATTTGAAAGATTTATGGTTGTGGTTTAAATAGAAAAATACGTTATAGAAATTACATGTATAATAGTTGATTTTGAATAATATGAGAAAAAGCACCAGTAAGAGCTACAATATTTTGTTTGGGATGTATGATATAAATGAGTGATACGGAGTAAAACGACAATGAAAGATAGAAAAGTTAAGTCATGCTTCAATGACTTAGATGCAGTCCCCGAAAAAGTTTAAAAATATGTCTTACGTACTTTCTCTGACTTTTGCCATGAGCAAAGATTGGTCAGTCGGGTCTGAAATTTGGGAAACTCTGAGGTATGGTATAGCTTGCAGCAAAACGAAACAAATAAAATTTATGAAACGACTTCCTATAGACTTTTTGTTTTAAACTTCTATCACGTGCCTTTAAATAAATAAAAACAAAGAATAGTGATTGTATGATTTATATGGGTTTAACGAAATACACGTATTATGTGTAATTGTGTATACTTATAAAATGTTTTGATTAGCCGTAGTCCTATAAATAGAAAAAAATATTTTACTACTTTTATAAATAAGCATTAAAATAATACTGGTAGGCTATTAACTAAGCAAAGAAAAAATAATCAACTATGCATCTGCACCTCAAACAGTTAAGTTATTTCCTAATTCTAATGCCAAAGAAACTATTTTTAAATCTTGAGGCCTACTGATAATTTTTTTAATGTATAGTTCTTTTGGTTTTAGACTTGAATGAACAAGCGTGATTGTAAAGGGCACAAACATTTTATTTTCTTGCTTAGGAAAGTACCTATACATAGGTAATATATCTATGTACCTATTACCTATTAAGGTAATATACGTTAATAGGTATTTTTTACGCATTTATACCGTAGACATACGAAAATAGTATTGTGTTACTGCGTTTGAAATAGACACTAACTCTGAAGCAGCAAGACTGAACAGATTTACAGACTAAAAATACAATTAACCCAATTAGCTCCTAAAAGACTCCTCTTATAGCCCATACCTACTATGACCGAGAGACTGTGGAGGTTCTACCAAAGACACACTTCCTAGACTCTGTAATTGTAGATCAAAACAATGATCAAACAGAAACCGATCAGGGCTTCTCTTTTATAAATAAAGCTCCTGACAGGGCTGTTGCTAATTCAATTATAAAACTTAACAAGGTAAAATTTACAGTAAACTCATTTAAACCTTTCAGTCAATTATTTTCCTGAACTCTGGAAATCTGCCACGGTTACTTTTATACCCAAACCTGGACGTGATTCATAGACAGAGGGTAAGGCTTAAAGACCAATATGTCATCTGTCATCTTTTCTTCCTAAAACTATGGAGAAAATAATTGACAGACACATTCGCGAAACGACACTGATTATCAAGTCGTTGCATAAGTATCAGTTGTTAATAAGAATGAAGCTCTTTTGAAAGGAAATACGGGTTATTGGTGCTTCAGTTGATATTGAAAACGATTTGACAACACATTTTTCCAAACTGTACTCTCCTCTCGGAGAGAGCGTGGTATTGTAGAATCGGTCAAGTGTTATAGCTTCTGTGGCTGAAGAGACAGTTGAACCTCTTGCTGTAAGGACCCCTTTACTCTTTATTGAACAACTACAGCTGACCAGATCAAATATCTCGATGTAATCCTTCACTAAGTTGGAATCAACAGTTGGATAAAATAATTAAGAAAGCCATACTGACTTAAATAACAGTCCGTAGAGCTGTAGGAAAAAATGTGGGGACTCAGAACTTAAGTACTGCCATAGATGTATGATTTCTTATTACTAGTTGTGTCTTTGTGCTTATGTGATGGCTCAAAGTCAATAAAACCACTGCAATTATCAAACTGAACTCATTTCAGCGCTTATCTTGTAAGTCCATTACTGGGTCCATTAATTCAGCATCGACTACAACTCTAGAAGTCATGTTAAGCCTTCCGCCTCTCGATTTTGTTATAAAAGTGAGGCTAGTTTGGCGGTTTACAGACTATACAGAACAGTGGGAACTGAAAGATCCCTACTATTAAAGTTAACTCTATAATAGTGAATGTAATTCAAAGTCCCATACTCTCTATGAATTATAATTACCTGGCTAACCACTACTCCTGTAAAAAACCCTTTATACTCTGTTGTGGTAGTTTCAATATAGAATCTACTCAATCTCCGGTGACACTGTATAGTACACAGATGTATCTAAGATGGACTGTGGCTCTGGGAGTGGCATATATAAGGCTCATGTTAATCTCAAAACCACATTTCCTTTAAGAATGTATGTCACATTGTTTCAGGCAGAAATATTTGCTATTAATGCCTTTCTAATAGAAAATATTAAAAATAATCCTAATCAGTATTCTATTAATATTTTTACTGACAGCCGAGTTGCCATAAAAGCTCTTGGTTCGTACAAATTCAACTCTAAGCTTGTCTGGGAGTACCTACAAAACCTTCTACAAAACCTTACCTACAAAACCTTGAGTGACTTTGTCACTCAACAATGATGTAGCAATCAGATGGGTGCCTAACCATAAGGGAATTACAATGAACAAGCTAGCATCCTAGCAAAAAAGGGGTCTGAGACCACTCTTGTTGGCCCTGAAACCATTGTAGCTATACCCAAAACTATAGCCAAATGTGTAGTTAAAGATTGGCTCTTAATCACCTGCTCCATTGGAACAAATCCTCTGACATGAAGCATACCTTGCACTTAATGTTACACACTGTTAAACACTTAACACACTCATGTTAAAATGACCCAGTCCCGAAGGAACTGAGGATACCCAGAAGGGACTAAGCAGAAGGGACCTTAAACAGAAACTGGACTACTGACTGGTCACTGTCCCCTACGAAAACACCATCATACCATTGGTATAATTCAAGATAACCCAGTGAATAGGCTTTGTAAATCGGAGACGGAAACTGCCTCTCACATACTTCTGAGATGTGAAGCCTTAGCCTTTTAAGGTTCTCCAGTTTTGGTAGCAGAACTCTCACACACTTTGACTGTACCAATTAATCATTGGTCGTGAAGATCCTAGTTAAGTTGAATGTTCGTTCAAGTATATGCCTTTATGTAACGAAACTTGAACTTATTTATTATTTAGTACACCAAGTTTCGTTTAATACAATCAGTTTATTCATGATTTTTGGTGGATCATAAAAATCATATACGTGTTGCAGTAAAAATTAGCAAATCCGATGTGATAAGGAAAAGTTTCGAGGTACCACGTACCCTGATATTGAAAAAGCATATCTTAAACAAAAACTATATTTTCTAATGAACTCTCACACCATATGATTAAAACTCGGGTCAATTTTTTCTTTATTCTGAACGTAAAACATATCAGGTGGTCCATGACCTCTGACCTTCTCACACGAAAGTAGCAAATATCGATTTATCAAATCCATAAAAATCAAAAGCCATCGATTTTGGAAGTTATTACTATAAATTTAAAATTTGTAATTTAGCTCAAGCTAATATATGGTAAAAACTAATTATACAGCGATCGCTATTAATAAATAATTTAAATTGCAGAACTTTTGGTATAATTTGTTTATTTTTTCATATTTATCTGTTACTCAGTCTTAATCTTTAAGTTGTTGCACAATAGATGTATTGATAGTTATAAAACGTTTTTAATTATATATATATATTTCTATAAAAGGTCTTATTACCTTTCAGACTGGTAAGGTAAAATAAAATTGTCACTCGGGCCCTATCTAAAAATCTAGTGAACTAAAATTCTAAAGATGTAAAAAAAACCTCATCAGCGCCTATTAATAAAAATACACTTTAAGAAATCAAACTAAAAACTTTTAATTAGTAACAACAAAGAATAAATAGTAAGTTTACTTTGGATTTTTAAACCTTTTTTTTATCCATTATATTTTACTCTATTTAGCTTCCACTGTAGGGCATATCAAAGGAAACAGAACATCATGGATGAAGATACCAATCTTCTACAAATTCGAAATGTATCTACCTACATAAGACGTAATTATCAACTATATATAGTGATAATAATATATAGACTAAATTGTTAACCTTATTATCAAATAAAACCTAAACCAGACATGATAGCAACCACAGAAGCATACGCAGTTAATTATATAATATGTATAGAAAAGTCAACAGTGCTATTATAAAGCCACACTGAGTATGATTATAACTTAATATGCTTGCCCGTACAAAAATGCAGCTTGTAAAGAACAATAACCTATTTATTTTCACTAAAAAGAATATGTTATTCAATTAGGATAATTTAATCAACCAAACCGCAAAATGTGAGCCCCCCACATTGTTTAGTGAAAAACTACAGATGTCTGATCAGGTCAAATATCTAATAGTTATCCAAATTAAGATACTAAGTTAGAATCAACAGCTGTAAAAAACTAGAAATAAAGTAAAACTGACTCGAATGTCAGTCCGCAGAGCTGTAGGTGAAATCTTGCTTCTCAAACCTCGAGTATTGTTGAGAGCGTTACATGCTATAGCCAAGAGTATTGTATAGCCTCTTGGCTTTATTATTGTGGTGGCCAATACTCTTGTGCTCTTGTGTGGGGGCCCAATTTCAAAACTAAACTCAGGTCAATACCTAGCCTGACTATCCTTAACAGGGTTCATGAACTCAGCACCAACCACTGCTTTTGCTGAGCCTGTCATCCCCTTCATCATGTTATAATGAGTGAGGCTAGATTGGCAGCTTACAGACTACAGAACAGTGGGGACAGGAAGATCCCTATCATCAGAGGTCACTCTAAAATAGTGAATGTGATTCAGAGTACCATACTCGACATGAACTCGATTATATAACTACTTAATACACCTATGAAAAAATCTTTCACGCTTTAAGAAAGTTTTAATGGGAACCACCTCAATCCTTTGGTGACACTGTATGGTACACATTTGGGTCCAAGATGGACTGCGGATTTGGCAATAGAGTGTATGAGGCCAAAACCAATCTCAAACCCTAATTTCCTTTAGATAAGTATGCCAAAATGTTCCAGGTGGAAATATTTACTAATAATGACTACCTAATAAATATTTTTATGAATCCTAATTAGACTTCTATTAATATTTAATCTGATAGCCAGGCGCTATCAGTTCATACAAAGTCTACTCCAAGCTCATCGTGGAGTGCTTCCGAAACATCTTGACCCTGGCACTCTCTCCATAATGATGTAGCAATCATAAGGGAAGCCAAACTATAAGGGAATTGAAGACAAAGATCAGGCAGGCATCTTTGCAAATAAGGGTCTGAAGCTGATCGTGTGGGACCTGAACCCACAGCAGCCATACCGGTTTAGTAAAAGATTAGCTCTTAACCAATCACCTTTATCACTGGGATAAATTCTAGGGTATGGGGCTCAGCAAAAACTCAAGCTAACTAAGAATCTCCTCAGCTTAGGTAGAAAAGATCGTAGATTAACAACTGGTTTACTCGTATTATCCGGTCACTGTCACTTTGGCAAACACCCAGTGTGTAGGCTTTGCGATCAGATAAGACATCACTCACGTACTTTGAAAATGTGGGGCCCTTGCCGTTAAAAGATTTTCCAACTTTGGTAGCAACACTGTTACCAGGTTTGTCTCTACCACTCGTTAAAAAGAACCTGTACCTTGTCCGAGAAGAAAAATGATTATTCTAACCTGGACTCATTGAGGGGACTGTACAATAGACCTTTGGCCGCAGTGCAAATGGGGTCTATTCTGGAATCCAACCCTTACTAAATAATAATACTAATAATAAAAGAAAAGATAATTTATTTGAAAGAAAAACACCTCAACTTAATGTACGAGTTTACAACATTTGAAGGAATGTTGTTTCAAAATGGACTCGTAGTGGCTACTACGAGTCCACAATCAGAAATCGGATTTTACTGCGACTAAAACCTCTCCAGAATTTAGATGGCGAAAGCCAAAAATCATTTCTGCTATAAATATAAATATTATTTTGGATAAGACGAAATACATTTTTGGATCCAATAATGCGCAATGGAGTTCAATACTAACACTTAAAATAGTTTATACACTCATTACTATGAGTGTATTTCTTTAATGCATGCATTGCATTAAAGAAATTGATTCAATTAAAGATTTCAACGTGGGATTTGACCTTTTCAACTCATCTAATCATTCAAATCATTTCATTCAAATTTCCCTTGCAAAGCCTTTTGAAGTTGTACATTTTTAAAACACTTTTTATTGAATAAGAAAAGGTCAAAAAATTATTTATTCTATGTGTAGGACTATTTTGCGTAAAAGCAAAAAAATGTACTATTGTAAAAGCCGATGGAGTTCTAAATTGGTTTTCCATAAGTTATATACGTCACATATTAAAATTAATTTATCAAACATATTTAATTAAAACTTTGACAAAATAAAATCTGAAAGTAACGTCAAATTTAGATAACATATTATAAGAATTACTTATATTATTTTTAACATCACAAAGTTAAAAAATATTTTTCAAGAAAATTTAATTTATTAGTTTTATTTTAAATTATTTTGATTATGATCAAATCAAAGTCGAAATTGTGATGAACCCTAATCATTCAATTTTTTTTGTCATAAAAAGTTTTATTGTTATACAATTTAAAGTGATTGTGTTGAAATTTGAATGTAGTCTTAAATTTTATGAGAAAACAATATTTTCGATGAACTTTTAAGTAATGCTTATGTAAAATAAAACATACGTATGCTTGTTGAATTAAAATATTTTAATAGGTCATAAGCTTAATCTAAATCGAAGAATCAGCTACCGTCGATACTTGCTGTTGGATATAAATATCCCTGTATATTTTAATTGGTCATAAGCTTAATCTAAATATTTAATAACCCAAGAAACTAAAAATGATTAAGATTTCAGACATTACAGTATTTAAAAATATTAGTATTTACGTCTCTAAAGTTTTGGAGTCTCTACCAGTTTTAACTGAATCCTATTGCTTTAAATAGAATCAATTGTTGTTTCTCTTAAAATATTTTATGGTGTCAACTTTTATATTATGTTTTGGTTTTTCTTTAGTTTCAGTTTATGGTCTTGTTGTTTATGTTTTAATAAATCTATTTACCCTGATGACGACAAAGATCCCTGAAAGCTCGACGACTGAAAGATCTTTGAAAGCTCGATAATAATTTTCAACTATTTTTGCACTATTTTTTACATTCATTAATATCAGTTTATATTTTAATATTATCATGATTTTATTTATGATATCATTTAAATGATATTTAAAAATCTCATCATTCAATTTAAAATTGAATTTGACGAAAACATTCACAAGCTAGGCCAATTACCTTTAAATTTCAATGTTGTTTGTTACTAATTTTTTCTGGATTTTTTAAGGACTGCTATTGATAACTACGAACTTTAATTTGAAACGCTAATTTGAACGCTCATCCTTACTACTTCGAACTCGTTTTGCTCGTCCTCAGAATATAAAAATTACCAAATTTATACAGCAACACGTCTTTGGGCTCGCTTCGCTCGTCAGAAGACAGTATATACGCTGGGAGGTGCGTTGATGTCTGACAAACACAGACACGACAGTGCTTTCACAACTATGTGAAAACCACTTAGGAGGCTTTAAAAATATATGAAACAAATAATTTAGGTGAAATCCTGGTTTCGGAAATTTTAGTAACACGATACTAAATACAATACTATCATAATACCATGAAAGCACCAATATCTTAAAAACATTGGTTAAATACAACTTAAATGGTTATTGTATTATACTTTATGTTTGTTATTAAGATTTTATTTATAGAGCTGGCAAAGCTTATCTCCATGGTTAAAGATAAAGAGCTTTATTATCTTATGGTTAAAGATAATAGAGCTCTAAAGCTCTATTATGTTTAACCATTTAGAGCTTTAAATTAATAGAGCATAGTTGCTTTTTTATTTACATTTTATAATGAGGAAAAGTACAAATTAGTTACATGTAGTTACTGCTCAAACTATGAAGCATACATCGAAAATAGAGAAATTGTTAAGCAAGAAAGCAAGCATTTCCATGGAAATTCGCCCGGTGTGCGGACCTCCACGCCATAATAATTTCCTTATTTGTCTTTTGTGTTAGAACTCATAAAAAGTAATAAACTATTTTTTCACAGTGCAGCCAGACTGCAACTCGAAGTGCATTTTGTACTTTTTCTTACACGTAACAACTTCAAACCTGGGCGTCACGTTTTGAAAATTATCCATCAAATATTATGTACTTTTCGTCTGAGAGGAATTAGTGTCAGTAGGTTTCCTTACATATAGTAAATGATCTAAATATGAAATACTATTTTATTATATGGTATTATATCCTATTGTATTTGTTTAGAAATGGTGAATATATTCTAGATTTTTTTAGTCTTTCTACTTTTCCACATTTATGTCGTGCGGTATATGAGAAAAGTAATGTATTTGCACTGAAAATCCGGAACTGAGAATTCACCTGCTTTGACCGTTTCAGGAGTTTTTAAAACCTCTAGAGTGGTTTATAAAGTTGTCAGTCTATATGTGTATTGTATATGTGTGTCTGTTAATATCATGTCTCCTGTGTTCTTGTGCTATAATAATATAATAATAATAAATATGTATATATATACATCAATAAAGAAAAACAGATTAACAATTTTACATGTATGATTGGTGTAAGAGTCCTCAAGAAATTATTCTGAGCGAGGACTCTGCTTAGAACTTGTACAGATTATATTATATTTATACAATTTTTTAAATTCGTAATAAATATTTAAATTTGAAAAAAAAACAATTTTTATTTACAATTAAAAAAAGGAGGGAGAGAAAAAGCCAGAGAGAATGAGAGAGAGAAAGAGAAAAAGAGAGAGAGAGTGAAAGGGGGGAGGGGTGGTAATACAGAGTATTTACCACAGAGTAATATTAGAGACGATAGCTAGATGGCTAAAACTGTAAATCTATCTTTAGGTCTATTTGTATCATCCGGAAAATAATTTTTCTATGTTTGACGTCAATCAAACAAGATCAATTCAAGTAGAAAATTCATAAAACACAGAATAATAATGTAAAATTTGACACGCATGTAGTAATCTATAAAAACCAAGGTAATTAACTATGTTTCATCTTTGTACCACTATTAGTTAGCATTTTTATCGAATGACATTTATACGTTATTTTAATAGTCAAAAATAGTAGACAAAATATAAAATAATCTATTTATTGCTTAGTTTTGGTTTTATTCCCAGCATTGTTGTGTTGCTCAATTTGTTCTGGATTTTTTAAAGTGCTGCTAATGATTATTTATTAAACTTTAAGTTTTATATGCGTCTTTAAAATGCTATGCATTGATTATTTTAGGAACAAATTTTTGTTAAAATGTATGGGACAAACATGTGCATGTAAAAATACAATAATAAAATCAATAATAAGATACAGGTATCCTGGTTAAGGACCAAGTCCTGGTTAAGGACGCTTAACCTTACTACTTCGGATTCGCTTTGCTCGTCCTCAGAATACATAAATCACAACCTTTATTACATAATTTAGTAATATAATAAAAGAAACAATAATTACATTGTTTAATTATAATGGACAATAATACAAATAAGTTGAAGTTTGGTACCAGCGTATCCTTTGTTTATGTAATAAATAATTATACTTAAGTTTAAATTTAATACTGCTAGTATACCTATGGTTTTTATTGCATCACTAAAGTTAAGCAGCATCGACTAAGATCAGTTCATGGATGGGTGACCGCTGAGAATAAAACATGATTTCACTGTCTACGGGCGAGCGAAGGGAATCCGAAAAGGCGATAAAGTACTTTTAAGGTATTCCAAAACCGATTTTTAATTTTGAAATTTAATTTTAAACTTGTGACTTCTGCTTTATATTAAAATTAAATTGGTTCGGATATTATTTAGTTTATTTAATTTCAGGAAAATGCATTTCTTATTTTTGGATTAACCAAACTAGACGTTTTTATAAAACTATGCTATACAAAGTAAAATATGTATTTCTACAGAGTAAAGATGTATTTTCTAAATTCATAAATGTATAATTCTTTCAATAGACAAATCCTTACCAATATACAATATATTATTCTTTTATAATCTAAATACGGGTAAAATCTAAGTAATCTAATAAATAGTATCTCAATTCTATCTTTTAGGTTACAGTTTGACCTAGGTAAAAATTTTACAAATTTCAAAACAAACAATTTTTATAACTTAAACAACTATAAGTTCTGCAATTATTTATTACATAAAGTGACCATATCATTCGCCTGCTAAAGGTGATCTATAACTTTAACAGACGGTTCATATTTTATAGTCTGGTATATAAGTTTTCATCTCAATAAAGAACAAAAGAAAGTCAAAACTCCAAAACCGGATGAAAAAATAACAATTTTGATCCAAGTCGTGATCCAGTTGTAAAAATGTTATTTTTAAGAAAAAAATGATCAGACCCTGTAAGGTGATCTGTGCACGCGAACTATACCCCGCTATAAACTGCACGATACAGCATCGCTGCAAATTGCATTTCTGCACTTAGGTTTAATGGATAAAGAACAATGTAATGATAATAGTTGCCGTATAACAAGAGGTAAATTCAATTTAAACAAAGGAAGTGTTAAAAGATTAGACAATCTATAGTTTGGAGCTCTAAAACTACAATAAATATCAAATAACTATCTACAATTTTCTAATACATGTGAGAAGTTAAAAGAAATTAATTGATTAAGATTGTGCGGTAATAATGCTAACAATCTAAAAAGAATGTTAGATTTTTTTAATCGAAGAGTAAAAAAGAGGCCTTTCGGCTTCTTGCCCGCTCCGCAGCCTAGGTGCTAGTGGTTTCAATTCTAGCACTTGCCATATGCAGAATATCGCATTTTCTATGCATGCTTTTGACCACATTGTCCGATGTTTATAATATCATCATAAGGTTTGGCAAACCTAGACTTACTAGGGTATGGGATTATCTCCTACCGGTAAGCAACTTGGCGCTCCTCCAGAAATTTCACTGATTTACTTCCCTTTAAAAGAGTGAACTTGATAAATTCAGAAAACACTGAATTTATTTCAGCATGTTCAGTAGACTGACAGAAAGAAGGTATTTTTCAAGTAAACCCTCATTTCTTAGTAAAACTTATTGCATAGTTCTAGAATATATCCTTCTATGTTCAATTTAGCTTTGAGTGACTTCTATTCCTGATTTTCAAGTCGCACTTCTTCATTAAATACTTTTAATCCGTGCCAAATTTATCAAATCGCTCATCATTTAATTTTTACGTGGAACGTAGTGTTTTTCTAAAACATTTAATATAGCTAAAACTGTTTCTTTATCTTACGTCAAAGTCGTTATAGAATTGTATAGTTTATGGACATCACGACCCAATATTTTTTTTCAATCTAGCCTCTTGGATCTCTCCAGTAGCAGCAAAAATAGATTTCCACATCTTCTTTAAAAGTCTTTGATATATTGCGGCTTATTAATAACTGGATGGATAACTGGAAATTTGGTAGAATGGGTCAGCTCAACAAGATCTTTTAGTTAATATTAAAATTATATATTTGTATTTTTTAATGTCCTTAATAAGATATGAGGGGGTGAAAATAACCTGGAGATGCTTCCTGTAAAGGATGGTACACCAGTGCCCACTAGTTTTTTTTTTTTTTGGGGGGGGATGAGGGGGTGGGGGGTACTGCCGTGTCCTCAGATATTATGACATTTGACAATCTTCTGTCAAATTGGTTTTTGGTTTTAACCAAAATCAAAAATGTGACAAGATACTAAGCGACCAACAGAGTTTTTACAAGAAATGTCCACATTCATACTTATGCGTACAGACACAAACTTTTTCCAATTTTTTGGGTTCTTTGGGTGCTAAAACGACATTTGATGACAAAAAATGTTAAGTTTTGTAATTACTTCAATGCTTCTCACTAATGGTCGAAGGTACGGATGCTAAACCTGACATAGTGAATCATACTTTTCCATTTCCTTAAAAAGGAAAAGTAATGTGTCAGAAATGAAAATCAGAATCCAGGGTTTTTCCTATGTTTCAGATATTTTTAAGACTTCCTGTATGGTTTTTACCATGTTGTCTGTTGGTATGTGTGTGTATGTGTTTTTGCATGTCTGTTGTTATAGTAGCTCTTATTAGTGTGTTCATACTAGAGAGTTGAAACAGTTTGAAAATCAGGATGAGATTTTAAAATTTAAGGACGAGCATAGCAAATCTGATAAAGTGATGAAATGTTCCAAGGTACTCCATGACTGATTTTTTTAGTTGTAGGCTTCTGGCACAGGGAATTTAAATAACATCAATATTGTTAAATAGATATGTGTTCTTTTATATTTTAACCTAAATTGGTTTAAATCAGAATAGGGTTACAGCAAATTGTTTGACTAATGTGGCTGGATTTATAAAATAAATATACAATCTTAAATTGTCTACTGCTTGAATTTAATGTAAGATTTACCAATTCAAAAAAAAGTTCAGTAAAACAGTAAATCCGGGTTTATTCGACATCGAACACTAATATTTTCTTATGCAACATTATCATCATATATTCATTCATAAAAATGTAATACTTCGTTAGATGACAGTGCCACCCGTAGAGAAGTGGTTAATGTCTAAGTTGTATAGTATCTGGTGTTAACTAACTTGACTAACAGTTTCAACCTATATTTTTAGCACGTACCAAAATCAATCAGTTAAAAATAAACATTTGTTTAGTAACGTTTATAATGGTGTTTGGAATATACTTTGGTAACTTTATATAATTTTAAGGACTTCATAATTTTATATTGTGTAGGAAGAATACAATAAAGCATCATTAATCATCAACTATACAAATAGTCCGCTATTTTATACCTATACATTTTTATTTTTATTTTTAGTTTTGAAGATGAAGTGCAATAAATATGATATATTTGTAGATAAATACCAATATACCCGTAGCGTATTTACCGTAGAAGCTATACCTTTTAGGGTGTGAAAATATGGCGCGTTACATTTTAAGAGCTAAAATGTAAAGGAAAAGAAAAAGCTAAAAATTAGTTTGAAGGATAAAATATGTAGCCTTCTGTGCGAAGTAAATTAACCTGATTTACCCAAGGGGATACCTCGGAACCTTTTCTCACTACATCGGATTCGCTACGCTTATTCTCATAACACTCACTTCGCTCGTTCTCACAAAGTAAAACATAAATTTTATTCCCTCCAGGCATCAACGTCGCGCGATGCCGCCTAACATTAGTGATCAACAAAAAACAGTTTGTTTTGATACTAGACGGAAAAACGGTAGAACGTAGTATACTTGTTTATTACATAAAGGGAGACAAATATTTCTATTCCATAGGATTATTTTTCAGTTTCTTAACATTTAAAAAAGACGTATACATTCATTCGATAAAAATTAAACTGATGCTGAGAATGAGATGAAACTTTGCACTTATGTTGATCTTATTTATGACTATAAGAATGCTAAATTAAAAAATTATTTTCAGGATAGCAAAACTGGAGCTTATGATTGGTTTTTGTAGAAAGTTTCAACTCTTTAGCATAACACACTGGGAGCTACTACGATAACACACACACACACATATACAGACAGACAGACAACTTGGTAACAATTACTTAAGCGGTCTTTAAAGCATCTGAAATAGATTATTTAGGTGAAATAATCGGTTTTAGATGTTTACTCACAGAATACTTTTCCCATAAAGCTACGGTATAAGTTTTCTCATGAAAGTCCTTTAAATGCTAAATCAGAAGTAGCTAGGTAGCTTAAGTAGCTAGGTAGCTTAAGTAGCTAGGGCTACTTTAGCGACTATCGTAATCGAGTAAGGTTATGAAAATGTCTTGTTGCCTGTCATGATGAAAGTTATGTTGTTTTTTATTCCTTGTTTACCTGTGTTTTTAATTGTCGCGTGTGATTATTTACTAAATTACACTTCTAATTAGTTTGCAAAATATTTCGACATCCTGTCATTTTACAGTCGGTCAGCCATTTTAGCGAATTTTCATAATGAAAATGACGCTTATGAGGTTGTTCGGATGACGGAAGTTGAGGGTGGGAGTGAGTGGAATCGGTTCCTATTGGCTTCCTGATAACAAAAATATATGTCCGAAAAAAGTTTATATATATATGTATATATATATATGTATGTATGTAAGAGTTTCTACCCTTTCGTATGGCGAACGATAACTCTCGAAGGCGTTCTCAAATTGAAACGAAACTTTGCAAATCGCGAGATGTTGAGGAGGTTACGAGGCCTATTGTTTATAAATACATTATGACGTCATCAACCAAAGTTATGACGTCATGAAAAAAAAAATTTTTTTGAAACTTAAAATGGCTTTAAAACAAGGTATTTAGTATTTAGGTAGACGGCTAGCTGAATCGATTAAGACCAATTTCAGCTCAATCGAACCATCACAAATGGCGCAATTGGTATACATATATATATAATCTTGTATATATGTATACGTCTAGGTCAAAGACTCGTACGATATCTGTTGGGTTCAGTAGTGTTAGAGGGTAGGGATATAGTATAAAAGAGATACCTCTACCTCTTGCTCCATCATGGTAAGCCTACTGTCCCAGAGAGACAGGGCAAAAATGGCTTCCACTGAACCACGCCAAGCTAAGCAGACCCGTAAAGAGGAAGAACATCGAAGTAGTCTTTATATGGTCATAGTTATTCTAAAACGAATGCGACCAGTTTCAGCTCAATCGGACAATCCTAAGTGACGCAAACGGTATTTTTATTTTAAATAATCATGAATATATTTTTTTCAACCATAAGATTTTACTCAAATAAACAATTTGTTTACAAAAAAAATTTGACATTTTTGGCTGTGAAAATTCGCTAGATACATGGCAAAATGCCATGTAACAAGAACAATAATGAAACAACACATAATACAAAACAACAACAATGTGGCCGCAAAGCGGCCACAGGGAGGCCCCCGGGCCGCGAAGCGGCCCGGTGGGCCGACGCCGCGGAGCGGACGAGGCGCGAAGCGCCGAGGCCGCGTAGCGGCTACGGGCCGAAGGCCCGTATTTTATAAATAACGAGTAAAACTTGATTAATCGTTTTTTAAATTCGCACTAGTATCAAACCAATATTACAGTCATTGTCTGAAACAGTTCCAACAATTTTTGACTCATATAGAACGAAAACAATTTTCGAAAAAATTCAATTCGTTATGTACAGTACATTCTTAATAAAAGTATTTCGGCAACTTATTGATAGAAGATAGTTTGGTATTGACATATCTATGTATTTAAAGGACTTCTAACAAGAAGTTGGAAGTCTTCTACTTCATTAATCACAGGCAATGATACCTCATCAGTCATCTTAGTTGGCATCTGCCACCGGCCGCAGCGCCACTGTCGCCGCGACTCTTACATCTTTGAAGAGTGACAAAATTAATGTTCCTCTTTTATTTAATGGTTCTCCTGAAAAATATTATTATTTTAATGGTTATCTGTAGTGAATAATGTCAAATATTAAAAATTCCATCAACATCTTTTTCAAAATCTTTTAAGACCATTAAAAGTACGCAAGCTCTCACATTAGGTGACAAATTTTTATATAATTACTATTTTCTGACCAAATATAACAAAACAGATTGCCTAATCATATTTATGACATTCTTCGTAAATACAAGCTGAACATAACCGATTTATTAAATCTGCTATTTCTTCCTGTCGCATCTTGCGAGAAGAAAGAAACGGATTATCTAAAAATCGTCTATAGATTAAATTCGAACTTTTTTTCAAACCTTCGGACTCGCTTCGTTCATCCTTTGAATGTCATGCTTACCCAAAGCTATATTTTTCTATCTGTTGATATATATGTTTCTATGTATTCACCACCCGTTTTGCTTCTTAGCCCTTTAACTGATCTTTTATCTTTTTGTTTTGTCAAATTTTTGTTTGTGTTAGGGTCCTACTCCTCTACTACACTACATCCAATAGCTTTCACTTAAGTCAAGTGTTTCATCATATGCTTTACATTTTTCTCCATTAGTTAATCTAGTCTTCTGGGATCTTCAAGAGTTAATCGTTACAGACTTTCAATCAATCTTCAAAGTTGTGGGTCTCTGGCGAGGTGAGTATTGTGCGAAACTCGACAGCAAGGGTCTGTTTCAACCTTGCTGATAGGATCCTGCAACCCTCCACGCCCGGTCCGGGGGTAAGAGCCAAGCATTTATCACAGTCTACAGCTTCGCTTTCATTATTTAGCTTTAGCCCTTAACTTAGCTTTCCGTTTTCAAGAGCTTATTGGTTGTGAACTTTTGTTATATTTAATATTATAGTAAATAAAATAAATTTAATATTAATTATAAAGTAAATATTTTTACATAAATATTTAGCAATATTTTTGTAAAAGGAAGAGAAATATTTCTACACAAAGTATTTATATTTGATTACTTTTTTAATTAAACACTCCATTAGACTCCAAACACTGCTTCAATTAAACACTCCATAAAAATTAATTAACTCAGTAGTTTTTTTTTTTAATTTCTATCATTTGAAGATGAACTCGCCTATTTCCATGACTTCCATTTGTTTTTTTATCAGTATTCATCATATTTTGCAAGCATTCTGTAACAAAAGAGAGAGCATGATCGAGCAATTAAATGAATTATTTACATGTGGCTTGGAGGAAATTTGTTTCCAAGGGAACGTTGTTTCCAATACTGTAAAAAATTGTTTGTCCTTTTGTATCACAGGCCTGACTACTTCGATACATTCATTCTAAGATGTTTTGTCTTATTGGTTGTGAACTTTTGTTATATTTAATATTATAGTAAATATAAACTTTTCTTACAACTTAATCAACATAATAATTTTTTAAATAAATTTATTAGATAATTAAACCAAAAATGGCATGAATAGAAATTAAATTAAACTTGTATCAACAACAATAAAACGTTTAATCGTTTGGTACAAAAAAAAGTATTATTGAAAATTAGATTTAATAATTGTGTAGATCCAATAACGTATCGAATTCATCCTACATTTGCTCTTACATAAAATGCTTATTTTATTTCTAACTAAACAATTTTTTTTTTAAATACCAATTACTTTTTTGCTTTTTGCATAACAATAAGGAAATTATAAATAAAATGAAAAAAGCTATAAACCGATTGGTATTTCCTGACCGAGGTGCCCATAATTTCGAGACTGTCCATAGGATCCAAAATAAGAAGGTTGGTTCCGAAGATACAGTGAGGGGTCTTGAAATGAGTCCAAAGGTTAATTGACTCTTCGTAAGCCTGTAATTTATTGGAGATATTGTAAAGTTCTGTAAAAATTTCATAATCTAGAATAATGACTTTTTGCCTAAAGTAATAACTTCATTAAAGCTGCTTGCTTTGTTAGCACGTTGAACATTAAGCTTTCCTTTTCATAGGTTGTTTATAATTCGCACAATTAGCAGCAATGGCGCAATATTCTATTCATGATTATTATAATTTTTATTAATATTTAGTAATAAATCTGTATTCAAGTCAGTAGGCCTCTCATAGTAGATAGTAGCCCTTTTGTAGTTGTTAGTAGGCCTCTACCGAGAAAACAGTATATATATATAATATAAATATATATATATATATATATATATATATATATATATATATATATATATATATATATATATATATGCATTGTAAAGATTTAATATTTTTCCATCTATTTTCCATATGCCCCAATAATTAACATATGTTATCTGCTATTGAAAACTTAAGATGTATAAATGACTTAAAAGGAATTTTTTTTAAAGTGAAGACGGAATTTAGCTACAAATTAAAGTAAAATAAAGGTTAATAATTTCGATTTCAAGACTATATGGTTTAGGCTAGTAGAACAATAATTAAAAAAAGAATTTAATAAATAAAAACAATAATAAGATTTAATATTATTAGAAGAAGGATGATATAATATGCTAATATAATATTATTTTATTAATTTTCTTCATTTTATACATGCAATTTTATTTCTTTATATTTTTGCTTATTTAAACCTATCATTACATTTCGATTGATCATTACACCTCTCTTAAGGTTTACTTGATACAGACGATAGTGCAAAAGGTGACAGGTTGTTATAAGCAAGTACAGTGGTATTCACATAAGTTTAGACTGCAACATATTATTTAATATTATTTACTTATTTAAGTTGTAAATATTTCTGAATAATTCAATACATTTCAACTATGAATACGAGTAATTTTAGACATCTGTCAACTAAAAAAAAAAATTATAGAATTTTAAATCAATTCGATAATAAATAATTTATAGGTGCTGTAAGTAACATTACTTAGATCTTTAAATCATATTTATGGAAGAATGTAGAATATAACAAACTTCATATTTAAACATAAGTGTTTTAATTATAAATAATTACAAAATCAAAATAACATTAATTTGTAAATTGTATATTGTAAGCACGTTTTCAAGATGTGCTTTGAGCGAGGTTTATGTACAAGCAGCATCTTATTGGTGATCATTGCAGTCTGACTGACATAATTATTGAAACTTTACTGAACCCCATATATTTTGATGTCTCAAAACTAAAAAACTGACTGACTTAAAACAAATAAATAGAAGTAACCAAAAATAAATAACGCTATAAATGAATAAATGCATTTATTATTAGACATAAAAAAATCTGTCCTCTAAACTCTTAACTTTAAAGCCTAAAAAATGTCCGTTAAAGAACGATTTTGTTAAGGCGATAAAATATTTACTTTACTTCCGCCGGCTCTAAAAATTTACTTATAGCCGCTATGAAAATTAGTAAGTGAAGTAAAATATTCATTTTTTAAATCTTTATTAAACAAGTTCCATGCATAATATATATATATAATATATATATATATATATATATATATATATATATATATATATATATATATATATATATTCTACTTTTTATTAGAAATAGAGGTTTAAAATGTATGATACAAATAATGAATCAATTATTAACAAATTGTAAGTATACATTATTATCATTATAATTGTTAATAAACTATTAATTGTTAATAAGATATAAAATATTATTATTTAATAAAATATTTCGATATAAAAAACTGTAAAAATTATTACTAAATGTATTATGTTTCTAAAATATTGAAAAAACACAATTTAAAGTTGTTTATTATTAATTTGTATGCAATTTATATTCATAAAATTCCCAAACAAATACATAGCATTATTTATTTAAATTGTTATTTATTAATATTGTCTAGTTTGTAAAATTGAGTAAAAATTGCTTATGATTTGTGTGAATATATAAGACCCAAGTATACGTTATGAATTTTATGTGTATTTTATGATTTTTTATTTATTTTATAGCAATTATTTAGTCACGATATGTTAAATGTTAAACGTGTCAAAGAAACATGAATATAAGATTAAATAAATTAAATTTTCTATTTATTTTTTTACTTTAGAAATCTGGTACGGGGGACCTCAGATCTTTTTCTCACTACATTGGATTTGCTACGCTAATCCTCAAAACTTTGGACTCGCTTCGCTCGTGCTCAGAATATACAGATACAGTATAAGTTTCAAATATCTAGCATAAACACACAGGGAAATAAGATCATAACAGACAAACAAACAAACACACACTCACATACAGACAGATATCTTATTAAAAGGTGTTTGGAAGTCTTAACAATACTTAAAACATATTATTCAGTTGAAATTTCCGTTTTAGATTTTTATTTCGCAAACACAATACTTTTCTTTATACCTGCAGTAGAAATGGAAACAAATAAATACAATAAATAGTCTTATCTAAACGAGTAGAAATTTGGCACAAGTAGTAGTAGCCTTTTTTGTAATAAATAAGATATATAAGTTTTGTTTTAATACGGTACCATCGAGCAATGCCAATGCTTGGATAGGTATCCTTTGGGGATATAACAAATGTATTTACTGTCTGAGAACTAGTGAAGTAAGTCATAAAACGTGTCTTTACTATAAACTTGGTGATCTTCAATTCTGAAGACGAGCGCACCGAGTAGAATTAGTGAGGAGAAGCGCATTGAATCTTATGTGAGTGTCAAAAGTCCCGAGGAACCTCCTACCTGTTTTTTTTTAATTTTTTTTTTTAGTAAAAGTGTGAATTTTAAATAAATATATCATGGATTAATATAACAATTTTAAATTAATTTAAGAAGACGAGAATAATTTGATATTATAGAGAGATAGACATAAGTATTAATATTAATTTAAAATATTAGTAAGGGTCAATAAGAACCTTTAAAACTTTCGTTAAATAATTTTGTTTTAAAAAATTTCAAAAAGCAGTGTTAAAGAAAGAACAACTTTGCTTTGTCAAACTTTGTTTGACAAAACAATAATAATGAGGCTTGCGGGGTTTTCACGTCCTCATAATCAAATTTAGATCACTAAGATTACTTTCTAAGAAGGTGTCAAATCTCTAAGTTTTCTTAGCTCTCTATATTACAACTCTATAATATAGAGAGCAACATTCCTGTGTCCGTAGATATTTATTAATAAATCTTTTTAATTTTTCAAAACTGAGCATGGTAGGTATAGTAGACTCCAAATATCTTAATATCAATTTAATATTTAGAACAATTTAATAAACTGAATCCGACATAATTCATCACTTTATGGTGGCACTAGAATGTGCATATTTCACCCCACATTCAAAGTAAAACACCTACAACCGATTATATATATAAAATCAAGGTTTCGTTTTTTTATTGCCAAAACAAAACTTTTTCTACATACGGTATTTGAAAATATAAATAATTAAAACCATACTAAACGAAGTGGTATATATTTAAACGAATTTGAGTATTGATAAACTATTAACAACATTTTTGGTTCATTCACACTAACTAACTATGCCAGTTTAACGGGGAACGTAAACCACTTTTTGTGACTAATTTCATTTTAAATAAAATTTTAAAATTTGGAGACGTACAAGTGTTTAAAATTTAAAATTTACGACGAGATAATAATTTAATAATTAACACTTCATTAGCGTCAGGCAGTATTTATTGAAACGACTTTATCGAGGATGTTCCATAAGTACGTGCTTGCTTGTAAAGCCCCCAAAACTGGCTTCTAAAAACAACCAAAATTCATGAATTAAGTCATTCAAAAACGTTTGAAAGACCGCTATGTTACAAAACTGGTTATTAAATATAAGTTATGGTTTAACAAGTTGTTTAACGCGGGCTTTGAAGTGCTAATGAGAACTTAATGGATATTTTAGAGTATGTAACTAAAATGGTTATAAATTAAGTACCCATTATAAATATTAGTACTATACGCCTGTTATTACGTGTAATTAATACATAGTTTTTAAGATTAATAATGATGATATTCATTTTAGCGAATTTTCAAAGAAAATTAAGCATATGAGGTTTGGGTCATAGAGGAAGAGAGAAGGGGAGGTGGTTTTAGGAAGGGGAACTCATTAACCAAGAATATATAAATAATTTATATATATATATATAATATATATATATATATATATATATATATATATATATTATTTTTTTATATTATATTATATTTATATTATACATATATTTTTTTATTTTTTTTTTATATTTATTATTTTTATTTTTATATTTATATATATATATATATATATATATATATATATATATATATATATATATATTATATATTATATATATATATAAATTATTTATATTATTATTATATATATTTTTTTAATTTAATTATTAAATTTTTTATTTTTATTTTTTTTATTTTTTTTTTATTTATTTTTTTTTATTTTTATATATATTTTTTTTATTATTTATATTTAATAAATTATTATAAATTTTTTTATTTTATATTTTTATTGTCTTATATATATATATATATATATATATATATATATATATATATATATATATATATATATATATATATATATATATATATATATATTATATATATATATATATGTGTGTGTGTGTGTGTGTGTGTGTGTAGAAGATTTTGTTCCTATACTGTGAATCATCTTTCTTTTCATCACAATAATGATAATAATTTCAAAATAAATTGTATACACGAATAAAAATTAAAAGTATCATCTATTCCAGAAAACTCTAAAAGTCTCTATAGTACAAGTATTCCATCTCAATATGAACGTAACAGGTGTTGCCATCTCTATTTTTTACTTTTACCTTGAAGGGAGGGGCAGATAAAATAAAACGATTTAGGTTGGCTCTTACAAGTAACCAGGTCTCACAGAAAAATTTCTTTCATAATACGAAGCGATTAACAAATCAAAATTCAGTCTTAAATTTTGTGTATTTTTTTCCAACAAACATTTAACCAAGCGTATATCTCCAAAAACATTTTGATAAATTACTCTGATATTTCATCCCAAAAAATATTCTCATGTCACGATTATGCGGAAATGAGAAATGACACTAAATATACACTTTTTGAACCCTGCAGAACCCAATAAAACAGAGATAATTGAGGAGAATACACAAACATTTTGGAAAGTATTGGTTTTTGGAAAGGTCATTCTTAAATATTGAAAACGTATCCGTTAACTATTTTGTATTTTTGAGCGATGAGTTGTTGATTTTATAAACCAGTTTTTTTTATAAATACCAAGAAATTCATAAACGTACTGGAATATTATTATGTATTGTTTACTTTTTTAATGTATTTATAATACTAACTTTTTTTACAAGGTAGACAAAGTTATAACTTTTAACTTAATAGGTATAACTAAATATTAACGTAAACTGTATTTGACATAATCTAATTGAGTTGAAATTTTGTTTAAGTATATACCTTTAAGTAACAAATAAGTACACTAAAGTTATTCAGCAACAAGTGTGGTCAGTGCCTGGATGGCTGACCGCTGGGAATGGAACGAATGTATTTACTATCTGAGGACGAGCGAATTTTATTCGCAGACGTTTTGCAGTATAAATTTAACCACATTTATATTGTGAGGATGAGCGAAGCGAGTCCGAAGCTAGGAGGATGAGCGATGCGAATCCGATGTAATGAGAAAAAATTCCCGAGGTACCTCATATTCGATTTTTGGGAGAGATTCTTTTCTTTGTTCCTTATATTATGAACTTAAATATGCATGATAAATATTTATGATCATGGAAAGAAGTAAAGGTTCATTAAATAAGAATTAAATAAGGGTCATTAAATAAACATCCACTGGTGCTTATTTAATATCATACAGTTCTAGGCCAATCTTTTTTCAGCACATAGTTGTCCTTACTCTGACTTATAGGTACTCTAGGTTTTTAAAAGATAAAAAAGCATTGATTAGAATCTATTATGAATAAAAATTCTGGCGCGGTGGTCCGCATGTCGGGCGAATTTCCTTTGATGCGTGTTTCCGTGCTTTTTATATAAGTTTACAACTACTAAATAAATAATTCCGGCGCGGTGGTCCGCTGTCGGGCGAATTTCATTTAGAATACGTGTTTCCGTGCTAAACAACCATTTTCTTGCTTATGCAAGAACCATGCCCATTGCGTGGTTCCGGTTCATGCTTTAGAACCTAAGCAGTTACTCAATTGTCAAGCACTGCTCGTAACTCATTTTGTCTGTATTTTCCAAAGGAAATGCGCATAACTATCCAGTTGGTTGCACAAAACTATGCCTCTAAAATTAGAAGTACGCTCTATTATTTGCACTAGTTTAAAGCTTAGTTACTTATCTTTAAGCTTAGTCAGTTATCTTTAAAGGTTTTAGCGCATTTCCTTTGGAAAATACAGACAAAATGAGTTACGAGCAGTGCTTGACAATTGAGTAACTGCTTAGGTTCTAAAGCATGAACCGGAACCACGCAATGGGCATGGTTCTTGCATAAGCAAGAAAATGGTTGTTTAGCACGGAAACACGTATTCTAAATGAAATTCGCCCGACAGCGGACCACCGCGCTGGAATTATTTATTTAGTAGTTGTAAACTTATATAAAAAGCACGGAAACACGCATCAAAGGAAATTCGCCCGACATGCGGACCACCGCGCCAGAATTATTTCCTAGTTGTAAACTTATATTAGGTAAAAAAAACGATAAAAAATGATCGACCCTTCCAGGATGTGAACCCAGGTACCCTGAGTTTGAGTGGTTGTATTGACTCCGGACCACTGGCATTCATCTCAGAGGCCCAAAAAACATTGAAAACGACACCCTACTCGAAATTTAATTTTCAACGACCGTAATTTTGGTTTTCTATAATTTTTGTAGTTTTTTTCGACTTTTTGGTAACTTAAAGTGGTCGTATCGACTTCGGACTGGTTTCATTCGATTCCGCGCCCAAAATTACATTGAAAACGACACCCTACTCGAAATTTATTTTTTATCCACCTAAATTTTGGTTTTCGGGAATTTAGAATGGTTTTTTCGATTTTTAGGTCACTTATAGTGGTCGTATCGACTTCGGACCGGTTTCATTCGATTCAGCGTCTCAAAAAACATAAATATTGACCTTTTTTGCGGCAAAAAATATTAACCCTGAATTTTGCCGATTTTTTGAAATTTCGCTGACTCAGCAAACCGGGTTAATGACGTCACAAAAACCTGGTTTTCAATAGGGTTCGTGTCCTCCCGAAGGTTGATTTTTGTACCAAGTTTGGTTAAAAAATATTAATCCGTTCGAAAGATAGAGTGTTTACAAGAAAGTGTCTAGAAATACATATATATATATATATATATACATATATATATATATATATATATATATATATATATATATATATATATATATATATATATATATATATAAAAGTTTCAAAAAAAGTATTTTTTCGTCATAAGGGACCTCTGAAACGGATTTGTGTCGTGCTCCGAGGTTCTAATTCCGCCATGACGCCTATCCCATTAGGCGAATTTTCAAAGGAAATTCGCTAAATATGAAAGAAGAAATGTCTCTTGGATAGATATCTTAGAATTCGAGATATGTTATTTAAATTTTACTCCATTAGCGGAAGAGCCTTAAAATTTTAAGTATGTGAAGTCTTCTTCAGATAATATTGATTACTAAGGAAGCGAGGTCATCATAGAAAGATGTAAAGGGTCACCGGTCATCACACCTTGAGACACGCCTTAACCCTAATACAACATTTTCTACTTTCCTTTATATAAGATAATAATTAATTAGTTTCAACTATATTTTATAAAACTAAAATTCAAATATCTTGTTTGTTCTAATGATCTAATAAAAATATAATTTGTTAAAACCATAAATATAATGCATGATGCAGAAATTTTTACCCTTCCCCTCTCATTTTTAACTATCTCTTAACACTTCAAACTGCCGCAGCGGATACATCATGTATTTCTCATTACCCCTTAAACTGTTGCAGTTGAAGCAGACACATAAAGTATCCTTTTTATGCCACAAACTGTCGCATTAAATACATAAAGTATTGTCCATGGAAACTAAGAATAATGTAAGTACTACATATTATGGTATCCAAAAATTAGAAGTCAGTGCACAAAAGAAACTATTTTCTTTATAGCCCATATAATTTTTCATATAATATTAATAATAATAAAATGTTTATTTATTATAAATACAAAATAAGCCCATATTTTATATGGGCTAAAAAAATTTTTATATGGGCGACTCCCCTAAATTGGGGAGTCGCTTTCGATGTTTTTGGGCATGTGAGTTAAATGAAAATAGTCTGGAGTCGATACGATCACCCAAAGCCAGGCTACATGGATTCGAATCCTGGGAAAGACAATAATTTGTTATCGTTTTTTTATATTATATTTATATAGCATTGTTACGGTTATTCCGCGGTACTCAAGTCGATAGTAGGGGGGGTAAGTATCTACAGGGGTGCACAAATAGGAATGGGAGGATAGGAACAGGGTAGGAGGAGGGAAATAGGAAGGTAAAGGTAAGCGCCACCTCGTTTGGGTAAGGAAGGGAGTGAAGGCAAACGAGGAAATCCTTCAGGAGCACTCTTCAGCAACTATATCAACTAAACAGGTAAGTATATTACCCAAGGTAAGTATACAAACAAATAAATAAAAATAAATAAACAAACTATTATTTATACGGGACCAGATTTTACGCCTAGTCGTGTTGGTAACAGGTAAGTATCTTAACCCTAACTTAACACTAATTTTGTACTTTCCTGTTTCAGGTACCTCTGGGTTATCAGCCACCAGTTCGCAGTACCTAAAGAGGACACGGTTCGTAGCTTTGATCAGCCTGTCTCGTTCCAGTTGACAATAAAAAAAAAAAAAACCTGAAATAACCTATGTCTAACTTAATACTACTGTAGGGTACTAACCCTTTACTCTTGCTCAGTAACTCTGATGGTAATCTAACCTCTAACTTTAATTTACCAGAGAGCATCCAAACTGGTGGTCTATTATCACTATGAGTCACTCCAGACTTTAAGCAGGTTATAAACATCTACCAAAGTATATAAACTACCATCTAGTTTTGCTGCCAATCCCGTAAAGCAAGTAGATCCCTATGCTCTTTTTGGTAACCACCAACTGGGCTGGAGCAACACTAACTGTGACCAAGCCACTATTATCGTCACTCGAAAACCTCAACTTTCTTCCCACTACCCCACCAGGATAGATAGACAGCTTTGGTAACAGTGTAATCGCTCCAACACCGGTTTTAGCCACCTGAAGATTGTATTAAGTATAAAACATAAAGTAGCAAGGCGAAATAAGTAAAGATCAGAAATTAAAGTAGCACATGCGATATATATTTTGTTAACACAAGTTATTTTTAAAGTTAATCAGCTTATCTAACCTTAAATCTACAACTAAAATATAAGATAAAATAAATATTAAGAGATGAAATAGAATAATAAGAAAGGGTTAGTAGATAACATAAATAGATAGAATAAATAAGGTATATAAAAGTATAAATAAACTTAACCTAAGTAGACATGAATATCTTTCAGCAGATACTCCCGATTTCACCGGTTCTCAGTAAGGTTGAGGTAAATCCAAACGTAAGTAACTCTATATAGTAAAGTTTAGAAATACGATCGATTACAACGCACAATTACGTCCAGTAATCTTTTCACCACTTTCGGTTGACGTGTTACCACTTTTGGTTAACTTATGGTACCCGCACACTAAACTTTAAGTTCAGATATTCACATCACTGGTATCTTCTCTATATATTTGTCTATTTAATTATTTTACTTATTTAACCCAGTCACAATTCTTATATATTTAACTTAGTTCTTTAAATTATTTAGTTATTTAAATGTATTTATTTATTTAATTTAATTTAATTTATTTATTTAGTTAATTTTAATTTTTATTTAGTTATTTATTATTTAGTTAATTTAATTAATTAATTTATTTAATTAATTTAATTTATTTATTAATTAATTTAATTTAATTTATATATTCAATTGATTTAGGTATTTAAGTAATTAATCCATTCACATTACTTATTTATTTATTTTATTTATTCAAATCCTTTATTTAATTTATTTATTTAAATTCTTTATTTAATTTATTTATTTATTTATTTAATTACTTATTTAAGTTCTTTATTTAGTTATTTAATTTATTTATTATTTAATTATTTATTTAAATTATATTCAATCTATAATCTTTAATAAATTCATCATACCTAACTTATTCACATTAACTATAAAACTACACAGCATAACAATAAGACTAACACTAAGACTAACAATAAGACTAAACTATCGGTAGCAGTGAACAGGGAGCCCTTAAACTAATCCGTAAAATTTCCAAAAAAACCAATAACGTGAAAATTACGTAAATCAATTATTCTTCAATTAAGTAATTAAGAAGCTAATTGTATAAGTGGCGGACTCCCCCGACAGACTGACTCTACTACGACCCTAGGTAACCGTTCCCCTTCCAGGAAGATCTCCTAACTCTCAGAACTGATAACTCACCTGACCAACACAACTGACCCTTTGATCAGTGTAATAGATACATACTCGCAGTATAAACGAAGATAAAATGTATCTATTACACCGATTCAAAACAAAACAAAGAATGTTACAAATCATTCATAACACAAAATCCCTCCTCAGGGAAAAGAGGATTAGGTAAGGATGAGGTTAGGATCAGGGCAGGTAAGTATCCTTCAGATCAATTTCTAGGTCGTCAGTTCCATCTTTTGGATTAATCGTCTTGATATCTTTGAGGTGCCAAACTCCGGTAGATTGTCCAGCATCGTTCTCTAGCTCGTAAGTAAGAGGTGAAATTTTCTTTTTCACCCAACATTTCTCGTACTTAGGTGCTAGCTTCGCTGCGAAGTAAGTAGCTGCGTTGGACTGAGGGAAGGTTTTCCTCCATACTTCCTGGCCTACTTCTAGAACTGCTGGTCTTCTCCTGAGATTATACCTGCTCTCTTGTTTCTCATGGGCTTTCTTCAGACGTCTCTGAACATCCTCCAAGATAGCTGGTAATCCCTGGATATCTGCATCTCGCTTCACCGTTGGCTCCTCTTCCTCTTCGTCACGTTCAGGTATGGTATGGTGCTGTTCTCCAGAAGAACATATCTTTCTTCCAAAAGTCAGGTATCCCGGACTATAGCCTGTAGTCTCATGAGTGGCGGTATTCATCGCAAATTGAAGTTTCCGTATATGTTTATCCCACATGCGGTGGTTATCCTTCACATACGCGGCTATCATATACTTAATGGTGCGATTAGCTCTCTCAGTGGGATTGCACTGCGGGCTATAATGTGGGTGAACATGACTTTTACTCCGTACTCATCCATCTTTTGCTGGAACGCCTTGCAGCGGAACTGCGGGCCATTGTCGCAGATGAGTTGTTCTGGAACACCATAGGTAAGCAACACATCGCATTCTATATGTTTAATCATAGCTCCCGAGGTAGCATTCCGGAGAGGGAACAACACCACATACTTAGTCAGATAATCAGTGATTACCAGTAGAAACCTGTTCCTAGAGGATGAGAGTGGAAAGGGTCCCATCAAATCCGCCGTTGCGATCTGCCACGGTCTCTTCGGAATCCTACATCTTCCCATCAGTCCTTTAGGCTGTTTCTGGTCAGGTTTAGTTGCTAAGCAGGTCTGACAACGAGTCACATACCGGGTGATGTCGGTTGACATTCCAGGCCAGTAATAGCTTTCTGCTATTCTTTTCTTTGTTTTGTAGATGCCGAGGTGTCCTGCGGTTGGAGCGTCATGGTTGTCTTCCATAAGCTGCTTCCGTTGGTCCTTAGGACTACGATTTTCCACGGATCTTCTCCTGGTATCAAGCTAGTACGAACTCTCCTAAACAGACGACCATCTTCGACTCTCCAGAGAGGATACTTTTCTCCGTTCTCCTGAACCTCTTTAAACTGTTTTTTAAACCACTTGTCTTTGATTTCAGGTTCCTCTTGGATAGCGGCGCACTCTCCTTCTGTGGCACGTGATAGGGCATCAGCGACAGCGTTGTTCTTTCCAGGACGGTGGATGACATCAAAGCGATACTGCTGAAGGCGCAATGCCCATCTTGCTAAACGACCGCTGGGATCCTTGAGGTTCTGCAGCCAAACTAGAGCGTGGTGGTCCGTAATGACTCGGAATTCGGCTCCCTCGAGATAAGGACGGAACTTCTCAATGGCCCAGAGGACCGCGAGGCACTCGAGTTCAGTCGCTGAATAATTTCGTTCATTCTTCGTAAGGGTTCTGCTAGCATAGGCTATCACTCTCTCCCCCTCATCCAGATCCTGCGACAGCACAGCCCCTAAACCATGAGAGGACGCGTCGGTAGTGAGAAGAAACCCTTGGGAGAAATCTGGTCCTGTAAGTATCGGTGCGGTGACTAACTTTTCTTTCAACGTAGCGAAGGCTAGCTGACACTCGTTACTCCAATCAAACTTCTGTCCTTTCTTAAGTAGGGTGGTAATGGGTGATATAATCGAGGAGAAGTCGGGTACAAAGCGGCGATACCACGATGCCATCCCGATGAACCTTCTAACCTGCTTCACTGTCTTGGGCCGAGGAAAAGAAACAATAGCCGAAACCTTCTCTGGGTCTACTCTGAGGCCTTGGTGGTCAACAATGTAGCCAAGATAGACTAATTCCGGTCTACAGAAGCGGCACTTTTCCATGTTCAAAGTAAGACCTGCGGCAAGAACCCGTTCGAAGACTTTCTCTAACACTTCCATGTGTTTTGTCAAAATCAGGTGTGCATATGACGATGTCGTCGAGGTAAACCCAGACATACGGCTCAAGGTCTGCTCCGAGGACATCATCTATCAACCTTTGCCACGTGGCCGGGGAGTTATGGAGGCCGAAAGGAAGTCTGCGGAACTGGAATAAGCCTCTACCAGGGACTGTGAAAGCTGTTGCCTCCTTTGAAGATTCTTCCACTGGCACCTGCCAGTAAGCAGTCTTAATGTCTAACGAACTTAGGTATTTCGCATCTCTCAGGCGATCCAATATCTGATTAATGTAGGGAAGTGGGTAGGCGTCACGCTTTGTCACGGAATTAACCTTGCGGTAGTCCACGCAAAAACGATAAGATCCGTCTGGCTTCCTTACCATGACTACTGGGCTGGACCAGGGACTCCTAGAGGGCTCTACCACTCCTTCTTGCAGCATCTTGTCTAATTCCGCTGACATAGCTTGTTGTATAGCCGGAGAGACGGGATAATACCTTTGTTTGATAGGTGTTGCACCTCCGGTGTCTATAACATGCTTAACTCTGGTGGTGCATCCTAACGTTTTACCCATCTTCTTCATGTACTTAGCTGTCAACTTATCCAGTCGTCTTCGCTCGTCTCTATTCAAAGAATCCTTGTCCGTCAGTCCTTCAATCGCCTGCACAGCACTCACTACTCCGCTAAACTGCCATGTTCCTTGAGATACGTCAGGAACTATCTTTAAGGTCTTCCAAAAGTCTAAGCCTAGGATAAGAGGTGTATGGATGGCCGGAACAACTAGTACCTGCATTATCTTGACCACTCCTCCTACTTCAAACGGTACATCCACTGTCTTCTCTACTTGACACCTTCCTCCATCAGCCACAGCAATAAACAGGTTATCTTCTTCCTGCACAGGTAGGTTAAGATGTTGCAACCGACTCCATCCTGTAGCTCCAAGAATGGTCTTATTTGCTCCCGAGTCTAGGAGACCACTAACTCTCTCTCCAAGAACATTGACGGTTAGATAAGGTCTGTTGTCACCGGAACAGCTCTTCTCGATGTTACCAATGTAATCCACTAAATAGTGAGTACGAACGTTATCTAACCACTCCTCCCATTCTTTCTTGGATGTTCTGGGTTTCATCCTGAGTCGGGTCGGACCAGAACTTAACTTCTTCGACCCCCTCGGAAGTTTCCCTGACTTGACCATCTTCTACCAGTGCATTTAGTACAGGTTCCTTCAACCAAGTCGCGGTTACCACATCTAGGGCAAAATGTAAGTGACAACCCTGGGCAGCTAAGGAACACATGACCAGGCTCTCCACAGTTCCAGCATGTTGTTTTCTTCTTCTGCTTCGAGTCTTCCAGTTTAGAAGGGCCTGGTACAGCTGTAGGGTTGGTTTTCATATCCCGATCGTCTTTTTTAAGAGCAGGACTTCGTGAAGTGAGTCCGGGGAGTGGAACTTCAACGGCATTCACTTTATGCTCTTTCTTGGGGGGCAGATACACAAGGTCAGGTTCAAGGAGCTTCTTACTTGAAGTCTGAGGAGGCTGAAACCTTTCCATGTGAATCCTGTCCTTTTGAATCTGTCTACCCGCCTTAACCAGATCCTCCAGATTCAGCACGTATGCCCATCTAATCCGATCAAAGTAATAAGGGGCTAAATTACGTTTTATTATGCTCACCTTCCTAGCTTCTATTAGAGGAGTTGGCAAACGAGAGAAGTAGGTCTTCATGATGGCGATATATGTGGTAAACGGTCATTTTCACCTTGCGTCCGTGACATTAGTTCCCTTAGCAGGTCTTCCTCATAATCGTCATCCTCGTACTCTTCTCTCAGGCAAGTCACTAACTCTTCCCATGTTTGCAGCTCTCCACGCACGGATTTATACCACAGCAAGGCAGGTCCCGAGAAAAGATCACCAGCACAGTTAAAAACTTCTTGATAGGTGACGTTTCTGGCCCTAACTAGATATTCAACTTCCTCAAGGAATCCTCTAATACTTTTATTTCGATCATCACCAGAAAACTTTATTCCCCAATCCTTAGGTAAGACTTGATGACGTAAGAGTCTAGTTCCAGGAGAAGTAGTTGCCCTCGCTTCTCGTTCCATCCTTTCTAACTGGTTGATCATATCTCGGTACATATTTACTCCATCTCCACAAGACGGTTGCTGCGGGACAGTCGGTTGTGCTTCAGTCCTAGGAAATGAGTTCAATGGGTCTAGATCTCTGAATCTGTTGTATCCTCGTCCTGGTTCTGGGTGTGCTAAGTTTTGAGATGGGAAAATATTCTGTTCTGTACTCCCTGTATCATTATACCACGCCCCTGTTCCTGGTCGCAAACAACTCTCGATGTCCAGCTGATGTGCTCTGGTCTAATGAAGCTATCACTAGGTACATTTTCTTCTTGTGGAACAGTCCTCCTCGTAGATTCAGGGATGTCCTCATCAATGAGGCTGACATCAGCAGGACGGGAACTTTCTCCAGGGTGCAATTGTTGATCCAACTGACTGAAAGTTCCTGAAGATTGAGGTTTATCTCCAAGCTGCTCTAACATATTACAGGCAGTCATCAGTAGCTCACTCCGTTTAAGCATGTACGGTCCTTCTCCTGGGATTCGCTCAATCCTGTTCATAACGTGAGTCATAACAGTCTGAATCTTGTAGAAGCAATTTGGATCTCTTTGTGACTGATAAACGGGTAAAAGTTGTTGACAAGCGTTGATCTTTTCTTCTACAATCTGCAATTCGGTTTCCCAGTTGCGTTTCGGCGGAGATGAAATAAGGAGCCTTCCTTCACTCTCTAACTTTAACAGTCTTCTAAGAGCAACTTTCATCCCGTCTCTACTCGGTACATTAACCACTCCTCGCACTTGAAGTTCATACTCCAACTCATCTTTGGTAAGCCTGCTCACATCCATCTCAGCAAAAGAAGTTTGAAGGTCTTGGTAATCTATCACAATAAGTATACTCACGTATAAGGTCTATGACAACATACAAAATAAAATTAACACATTAACTAATCACTAAGAATCGCTTAAACATTACCACACAAAAAACTAATAAATAAAACACTTAAATATCACAACTAAGTAAGGTATCACACACTTATTTCATCACTACACAACTTCACAAAAATACAACCATAAAACATCACAATATTCCCACGTTGGGCGCCAAACTGTTACGGTTTTTCCGCGGTACTCAAGTCGATAGTAGGGGGGTAAGTATCTACAGGGCACCAATAGGAATGGGAGGATAGGAACAGGGTAGGAGGAGGGAAATAGGAAGGTAAGGTAAGCGCCACCTCGTTTGGGTAAGGAAGGGAGTGAAGGCAAACGAGGAAATCCTTCAGGAGCACTCTTCAGCAACTATATCAACTAAACAGGTAAGTATATTACCCAAGGTAAGTATACAACAAATAAATAAAAATAAATAAACAAACTATTATTTATACGGGACCAGATTTTACGCCTAGTCGTGTTGGTATCAGGTAAGTATCTTAACCCTAACTTAACACTAATTTTGTACTTTCCTGTTTCAGGTACCTCTGGGTTATCAGCCACCAGTTCGCAGTACCTAAAGAGGACACGGTTCGCAGCTTTGATCAGCCTGTCTCGTTCCAGTTGACAATAAAATAAAAATAAATAAATCTGAAATAACCTATGTCTAACTTAATACTACTGTAGGGTACTAACCCTTTACTCTTGCTCAGTAACTCTGATGGTAATCTAACCTCCAACTTTATTTACCAGAGAGCATCCAAACTGGTGGTCTATTATCACTATGAGTCACTCCAGACTTTAAGCAGGTTATAAACATCTACCAAAGTATATAAACTACCATCTAGTTTTGCTGCAAGTAAAGCAAGGTAATCCCTATGTTCTTTTTGGTAACCACCAACTGGGCTGGAGCAATACTGACTGTGACCAAGCCACTATTATCGTCACTCGAAAACCTCAACTTTCTTCCCACTACCCCACCAGGATAGATAGACAGCTTTGGTAACAGTGTAATCGCTCCAACACCGGTTTTAGCCACCTGCAGAGTAAAGTATTGAAACATATAAACATAAAGTAGAAGGAAATAAGTAAAGATCAGAAATTATAGTAGCACATGCAGATATATATTTGCTAACAACAAGTTATTTTTAAAGTTAATCAGCTTATCTAACCTTAAATCTACAACTAAAATTAAGATAAAATAAATATTAAGAGATGAAATAGAATAATAAGAAAGAGAGGTTAGTAGAGATAACCTAAATAGATAGAATAAGGTATATAAAAGTATAAATAAACTTAACCTAAGTAGACATGAATATCTTTCAGCAGATACTCTCCGATTTTACCGGTTCTCAGTAAGGTTGAGGTTAATCCAGACGTAAGGTAACTCTATATAAGTAAAGTTGAGAAATACGATCCGATTACAACGTACAATTACGGCCAGTAATCTTTTCACCACTTTCGGTTGACGTGTTCCACTTTTGGTTAACTTATGGTACCCGCGCACTAAACTTTAAGTTCAGATATTCACATCACTGGTATCTTCTCTATATATTTGTCTATTTAATTATTTTACTTATTTAACCCAGTCACAATTCTTATATATTTAACTTAGTTCTTTAAATTATTTAGTTATTTAAATGTATTTATTTATTTAATTTAATTTAATTTATTTATTTAGTTAATTTTAATTTAATTTATTTAGTTATTTAATTTATTTTATTTATTTAATTAATTTATTTATTTATTTAATTTAATTTTTAATTTAATTTAATTTATAATTCAATTGATTTAGGTATTTAAGTAATTAATCCATTCACATTACTTATTTATTTTTTTATTTATTCAAATCCTTTATTTAATTTATTTATTTAAATTCTTTATTTAATTTTATTTATTTATTTTAATTTACTTATTTAAGTTCTTTATTTAAGTTTTTATTTAATTTATTTAATTTATTTATTTAAATATATTCAATCTATAATCTTTAATAAATTCATCATACTAACTTATTCACATTAACTATAAAACTACACAGCATAACAATAAGACTAACACTAAGACTAACAATAAGACTAAACTATCGGTAACAGTGAACAGGGAGCCCTTAAACTAATCCGTAAACTTTCAAAAAAATCAATAACGTGAAAATTACGTAAATCAATTATTCTTCAATTAAGTAATTAAGAAGCTAATTGTATAAGTGGCGGACTCCCCCGACAGACTGACTCTACTACGACCCTAGGTAACCGTTCCCCTTCCAGGAAGATCTCCTAACTCTCAGAACTGATAACTCACCTGACCAACACAACTGACCCTTTGATCAGTGTAATGGATACATACTCGCAGTATAAACGAAGATAAAATGTATCTATTACACCGATTCAAAACAAAACAAAGAATGTTACAAATCATTCATAACAGCATAAACCGGAATCGTAAGCAAGAAATAGATTCATAAGCACAGAGACACGTAATCTAGCATAGTTAGAAACTTGAAAACTTTTAAGTTTATAACTACAAACTAATTATGGCACGGTGGTGCGCGCGTCGGACGAATTTCCTTTGGATTGCGTGTCTCGGTGCTTATCAATCCATTTCTTGCTTACGATTCCGGTTTATGCTTTAAAACTGGAGTAGTTACTTTATTATCTAGCTCTACTCACTTTCTGTTCTTTTCAAAGGAAATGCGATAAAATCTTTAAAGAAAACAACCAAGGAACCAAATGAGCAATAAAACTAGTACAAATGATGATGTGCTCTGCCAATTTTAGAGCCATTGTTTCGTATAACCAACAGGATAATTGTGCGCATTTCCTTTGATTCCTTCATTGAGTAACTGCTGAAGTTATAAAGCAGAAACAGGAACCGTAAGCCATGGATTGTTAAGAACGGAAACACGTATTCCAAAGGTAATTCGCCCGACATGCGGACCACCACGTCAGAATTTTATTTCACTTTCAGTATACGTTTCTTGTGTTTTTGAGACCTCCTCAATGGGTTTTACTATAAAAAGTTTTTGTGTTTGCCTGTAATTATCATAGGCGCACGTGTGTTTATGCTAGAGTCGAAAAACGCTAGAAAATTTAGCATGTATGTTTGTAGTCCCATAGTAGACGAAGAAATGTGTTATGTTTAATTTAATTATCAGCATTAGTTCAACTTTTACCAAACAACACATGTAAGTATTTTTAAAAAACTCGAAAAATAATCTAAACACAATGAAAATTTGGTATGAGTATCCCTGTATGTAAACTAGTATACATAGATTCCTAATAGGGAGCTAGGGGGCTAAAGTCCCCCCTGGTTTAAAATTAAGCCCCCCCATCCCTCCAAGAAAAACATATTGCCTTATTAGCTACTAAAACTAAAATTAAATTTAATATACTTAAAATATATAAAGAAATTAAATAATAAAATGAAATAAATTTATTTATAATATAAAAATATACTTTATCAATAAATAATCAATTATGACTTTATTGTTCCTATTTTTAATAAGATTAGTTAGCAACCAAAGGTTACCAATAAACAAAATCTACTTTTTTAGATTTATTTTACTTAAAAGTGAAATATGAAGATAAGAAATATTGGTTTGTAGAAACAACGAATAAATTAGATGCTATATACATGGTAAGGGAGCTAAGGCCCCCCCCCCCCTCTAAGAGTTTTACCTAGAACCACCTATGCTTGTATTTAATTTCAATTTCACAAAATTTCATTTCAATACGGCGATTGTATTAATGGTTTTTGTAATATGAACAAGTTTAAGCAGCATTATGAAAAGTCAATATCTGGATGGGTGAACTCTGAAAATGAAACGAATGTTATTATTGAATAAGGACGAGCGAAGCAAGTCCAAAGTTATATGGATAAGCGAAGCGAATCTAATATGGTGAGGAAAAGTTCCTTAGGTACCCTGTACCTGATGATCATGAAACACAGCCCCTTCACTTATTTCTAGATGTAGTTAAAATGGTAATATATTTACATACTATCACATTGCAATTTTTACAACTTTACCAATAAAATTATCATAATTGAGCTATAAAAATATTCAAAAAAATTCATAAAATATGCATTTTTTATGTCATAAAATGTTATAAAAGTATAATAAAAGAATCGATTCATGATTGCATTATCATAATATCTTAAGAGCTAAATTACCGGAACTTTATTAATCATACACTATTTTCCATTTGTATTTCTTTATTACTTTAAAAAAAATTAGGTACCATACATTTTGATGCTATTTAACAGTCATAAAATAACCATAAAAGATTATAAAGACAATAAAAGATGATCCCAACTATATCTTGGAAAGAATTTCGTCAGGTTTAAGTATTATGTTTAAAAGCTGTATAAGTTAAGTATTAGTTGTGGTAGTTTATTTTATGTTATTAAAATAGCCTTAGGTATGTGATTAAGGTTGTTTATTATCTTTGATCACCAAATGTAAAGAAAAAACACCACAGATTACTCTTTGTATCATTAGTTATAACTGAAAAAATGAGGTACTGGGTATCTCAAATTTTCCTCATTATATTGGATTCGCTACGTTCATCCTCCTAACTTTGGATTCGTTGCGCTCATCCTGCCAACTTTGGACTCGCTTCACTCGTCCTCAGGCTATAATAACTAACAAAGTTATAGAGCAACA
This sequence comes from Microvelia longipes, assembly GCA_018340805.1. Lineage (NCBI taxonomy): Eukaryota > Metazoa > Arthropoda > Insecta > Hemiptera > Veliidae > Microvelia > Microvelia longipes. Next base: position 35,180,832 of record JACMZG010001914.1, read on the forward strand.
CTTCTTCAAACTCGCTTCGCTTGTCCTTAGATTTATTCCCAGCGGTCACCAATCTAGGAATTGACCTCGCTGGATGCTGCATAACTTTTAAGATCCAACAAAAATCATGCATATACATTTTCGTATTGAAACGAAACTTGGTGTGTTTATTCATTACGTAAAGGTTAATACACTTGTATCAAATCCAATTGAATTGTATCGAATTGAATTTCAACTAAAAATATTCTAATGCTGATAATGATTGATCGGGATTCATAATAAAAACTTAATAAATTTTATACGGTGTGGTTTTGTTCCGTCGACAAATTATTATTTCGACGACAAAACAGTTGATCGACAGTTGACGGAAAGATTTGTCGACGCAACAACCCGGATCATACCCTCGACAAATCATTCCGTCAACAAGTTATTTGACGACGGAATGATTTGTCGTCAAACTGATTAGTCGACGGAGTGATGCGGAGCCTTTCATACGTACCAATTTTCTCATTTGTGGTCTCATTTGGAGTTTAAATTTTATGATTTTAACACATTATCTTACTTGAGGAAAATTAACTTTTAAGCTTTTACTTTCAATTTAAAGTAAAATCTTGAGAATAACAGGTATAATATAATGTAGCCATTTTTTCCTAAAAAATCGTTGTATACAAGGAAAATTTTAAATTTCTAAATTTTATTTAGCTATGTTACTCCAAGTTTTTTATAGGTAGAGATAACGTTATACTCAAGGGAATCACACATACTTTATGAATGTACCCAAAAATAGTGTAATGCTTGTGTTATATTTAACAACATCTGCCATAAAAAAAAGTTTTTTTTTTTTTTCAAAAAATTACTTTTTAAGACATTTTCTCTTAAGGAAATGCAGCGAATGATCAAATATAACGTCATTATACGAATGACGTTATGATGTACCTTGTACCCAAGGTACATCTTAACCCAAGGTGTTACTCAGTGACCTTTGAACCTTTTATTTTATATTCCGTAACTAAGCGCAATCTCTTAAAGCGCAAAGTCCACTCGAATGCACCAAGTTGCAGTTTACGCAATAAGTTCCCGCAGAATTTAACAAAGTAATAGTTTGTATTTAAATCCCAAAGCGACTAATAAGTTGGTGTATTTTATAAAACAAAACATAATAAAATTATTTATGTAGGTATGGGTAAAGTTTTATCATTTTTCAAAATCTTTTGTAATGAAAATGCGAATTGAATAATAATTGAAAAATTTGCTTTTTACATAATTTTTACGTTTTATAAGTAATTTAACGAGAATTTTTCGTAGAAGTAATATAAAATTGATGTTTATTGTTTAGTATGAATTGTAGTTAAAATATTTATAGTTATTCGTAAAATAAGTCAAGGTACAGTAAAATATAGCCATAAATATTTTTATAAATATATAAAAAAATAAATATTATTAATTTTTCAAACACAAGTTAAGACTTTTATTAAATTAAAAATTCTTTTATGAAAAGCACAAAACGGCAAAAAAATTGGTAGTTCCATTTTTATATTTTTTCTTATTTTCTAAATTAGAGTAACATTAGAAAAAATAAACATGTTTTGCAGGAGCCAATGGTGACGTTTGTCTTTAATCATAAAAATTGATTATCGAATTTCCTTTTAAAAAATTTCATAGTGACTCGTTAAATTTTTCCGAATATTTTTTAAAAAAGCGTTAAAATTAGCATAAACTGAGCTTAAAATGATAGCGAATAATGCTGTGCCGCGCATTGCATTGTATGGTTAAATATGCGCATTTTATTTGAACAATTTTAAAATAAAATTAAATAACCTGTATTGACACTACAGCTCAGGTTATAAAGCATGTATTGAAAACTCTGAAAATAATGTATGGATGAGAAAAAAGCACGCATTTAAAAAAAAATATGCCTGCGCAACCTTTTTTTAAAAAGGTAATTAGTTAAACATTTAACTTATAAAATTTATTCAAATGTATAAAATTTGCTAATTAATAGAAAATCAATTGAAATAAATTTACTATTTGTCAAAACACAATAAAGAATTGGGTAAATTTAGAAAATGAAAGGCTAGTATTGGCCCAGTCAACGCTCTCTAGAACTAACACTCGCCGTAACAAATATGTTTTTAGAAAATTCCCATTATAATGAAATTATAGTTATAAAATGGTGGAAATAATAGATTGAATATTTATTATTATTAAAATTAAAGCAGTAATTTCTAATAGATCTTGTGTATCTTGTATACTTTGCATTCTTTTGATTTATTTCTTTTTCGATGCCAATTTATGACGTTACATTCCTTTAGGAGTAATCAAAATAAAATTGAAATTAATAATTACAACAGACGCTACTAATTATAAATAAAGTATAACATAAAAATGAAATACACGCACATTTTTTTTTCAAATTAGATAGTAGGTACATAACAATGTTACGTAAAATAACATCCGCAGCCCATAAAGTGAAAAATTAAAAATAGCCTCACAAGTTTAGGATCATAAAATGGCTAAATTTTAAAAATAGAAGGTATATAGGAATTTTATTATTGCTAAGTAAAAACTTTAAAGTTGTAACTATAAAGACTACACCGTCCCAACTATTAAAAACTAACAAAACTTCGCGAGAGTTATACAATTTGCTTGACTTAAAGTTGAGATCTTTTAATTTATACTCTTTACAATATTTTTTAAAACACTGATTAAGTCAACTAATAAGCAATTTATAATAAATATGATAAGCAAAATAAATACAATAATTCGGCACGAACTACTACAATCTACCTTATTAGTGGAATGGAAAGAGCAAGTCTGCTAAGTGCATTAATATTAAGCTATAAATTAGCCATAGGGAGAGCAGCCCATAGGGGAGTTTTCTATCTCAAATTTTAGTACTGTCGGTCATTTTGCTCTTTGATTTGTGTACATTACGATGTTTTGTTTGTAGTCGTTTACTCTGAAAAATAATAAACATCTATTCCTCTTTTCCTCGTCTATTCTGTAGGAATAATAAATGAACAGTAATTGGAAAAGTATCGTGTCAGCACTAAAAATCCGAAAGCTATATTTCTCCTGATCATCCGTTTCAAGTGTTTTAAGAACTCCTAAGTGGTTTTAATGAGTTGCTTATATGCATGTATGTGTTTGGGTGTGTTTGAGTTATAATCCTAAATTTCAGTATAATGTTCGTGCTAGAGAGATGAAACTTGGTGTAAAAATCTATCTTTAGGTCTAGTTGTGCTATCCGACACAAAGAATACATTGATTGACCAGTTTTTTGTTTAAATTTTCTCTAACGTAATTAATCGTCAAAGGATGACGCCAAATTTTTAAAAAATATAAAACGAACAAATTTAGGGATCAATGTAAATTCAAGACGCATGCAATCCTATATATATTATTCGGCTAACCAATCTGCCGAGTTTAGTTTCTTTATCTGCATTAGATTATTTCATCGAACTACAAGTATACATATTTTTATTTTATTTTTTTAAACAAAGAAAATCATCCAATTGGTTTAAACTTCGTTACGAGTGTATTCTATTATATAAACAACTAGTATAGTTCTTGAATAGAAGTTATTAAAAATTTTGTTAGTTCCGTATTGTAAGTTTCATTTGAATACGGCTAGTAAATTTCTTTTTTTAGCATATTTTATTGATTAAAACAACAACAATTATGATTGTTACAAGTATTAGAGTTAAATGGTTTTAGTGGCTTGAGAGGCTTGGTTGAGAAACAATCCAGTGATTGCACTAAAAAATTTCTTCTGAAAAATACATTCCTCATCCTTAACAACCCAACCTCATAAGCTCATTTTTACTTAAAAAATCATTAAAATAAAGTAAATACTGACACGGCAATACTAGATGTACAGTAAAAGAGGAAGATATTTATTTCTTAATGGTAGGTTGCTATTAAGCTCTACTGTACGTTCTAAGTTTGAATTTCATAAGATGGCCTGGGGCTTGAATGAAAACAATTTCTTAACACGAAGTATTAAAGGGTGTTTTAACGGACAAATAAAAACATTTTTAGCAAAAAAATTATAGAGCACAAAGAAAAAAAATAAAAAAGATTTTGAACTTTACATTTTTAAGTTCCTGTTTTTTATGGAACGGCATGGGGTGAATTGCTTAAACATTAGATACAGTACCAGGATAAAACTTGCAAATTGGAAGAACCATGATGAAATAAGAGTGATGTAGAGCCTCGTGTGACAACTACGTGAAAACAACGGGTGACAACTTTGCTGAATTTAATATTGCTGAATTAAGTCAAGGAAATAACCCATTAAGGATGTTCTGACGCTACGTTTTCCGTATTCCACAAATTTCTCCGTCCCTATTTGATTTAAAGACACGAAGTTTTCTAAAGGTGTTAAAATAATTATTTAGATAAATATATTTTTTATAATATTTTGATATCATACATTTTTGTTCTTCACTTCCTCTAAAAAATCAGCTGTTAACTATTATCCAATATATAGACTAACTTGTAAATTAATAATCTTTATCTCTAAATTTTAATTATTCTAAAGTTATTTATTTTATTATTTTTACTCTTTCTCTCTTTTACATAAACCAATTATTTACTATAAAATAAATGACCCTAAAGTTTTTTAAAATTAACTCACTACATTTATTTTTTTATCTAAGTTTTTGTTTTAAAAAGAAATAATTGTATACTTCAATTCTAGCAAATATAATTATTGTTTAAATAAAGTAAAATATTTTACTACTCTCAATGCATAACAATTATATTTGTTATGCAAGTTAGCACAAAAAATATGCTTATGATATAGTTCGTGCCTGTATAAATAAAAAACAGCAAGGTCTAAAATCCAAATTCGCTATTCAGTAAATCACCTTTTAACCTGTTGCATTCCCTACATCAGAAGTTTAAGTTCCTCCAATGGATATTACTCAGCATATTTCCCAAAATCTTAACAAACTAACCTTATAGTAATGCCATAAGAAGGAAGGCCCCAAATTGACCTTCACGGTCTAAGATAACCATCTTGGAGGTTCTTCTATAAAAGTAAAAGCTTTTTAATATTACAGGTAAAAGTGTAACCGATTACACAATTAGATGATTCAGAACACAGTCGGATGTAATGGAACCTACCAGGACGTAAGATTTAACCTGCCTTATTAAATAATTTAGTTCAAAAGGTTACTATTAGGTTATAATTCATATCAATATCTCAAAAGGTTTTTTGAGTTTATTAAATTGTGTTAAACGTTATTAAGTTCATATAGGATAAACTAATTTTCAAACATGAAACTATACTAACTTACTAAACTTGAATTATTATACTATAATTCTCGCAATGACCTAAAGCAGGAGTTCTCAAAGTCATTGTGGTGCGCGTACTAATATTGGTACCTGGAAAAATCCAATACTTTCGTAAAAAAAATATAAAAAACAACACAAAAGTTATGAAAAAATAATATAATTAAAAATTCGTAAGTTTATTAAAAAATGAAGTAATCGTGTTCAAATTTGTTAGAATTCACCTGTTTCCATATTAAACAGATTCCCAAAACTCATTTTATAATTAGCCACCAGACTACCAATTTTCATCTTGTTATAACGAGTAATCCGATAAAAACTGGTAGTTTGCTAGTAATGAGGAGTGTGATAAATATAATTTAAAGTGGGATCAATACAATAATAATATTATTTATCCTATTTTAAAATCTCCCAGCTCTTCTTATTACAAGAAGAATTACTCTTATTATTAAAAGAATTACTTTTCATCGGAAATTAAATAAATAAATTTAATCTCTTCCCAAACAATGGACAAAATTTTGTTTCGTTCGTTAATTTTACTTTTCCTTACCTACTAGCTTAGGTACAAAGGAAACGTATTGTGTTCACCAAACACAAAATCCATACCCGAGATTTCATCATAACCATCCGTGTAGGAATATCATCATAATCAGACATTTTTATGACGTTATGTGCCACGTTTAATTTAATTTATTTATTATTATTTATACTTATAACTCTTATAATTTTATCTTATTTCTGTATTTCGAGTTATACTAAGCATTTATTTAGGCATATTGACTGTTTTATATATATATATATATATATATATATATATATATATATATATATATATACATATACATATTATTTCGGACATGTATTTTTGATATCATGGAGCAAAACTTAATCGATTCCCCCATTCCTCCCTTCAACTTCCGTCTTCTGAAGACCCTCATAAGTGTCAATTTATTATAAAAGTTCGCTAAAAGACGAATTTTTATACTCTCTATTTTATAGAGAGTATAAAATAACAGAGGAATAGAATTTAGACTGTGTCATGAGGCAATATTAATTTACCGACTACACACTCTTTCATTGTTTTATTATGAGGAAATTTACTCACAATAAATAAACATTACTTAATAAAATTTAACTCAGTTAATTCTCAAATATTTTTAAGAGGCATATAGGGAGGTTAAAATTAATTTCGATTGTTTTGTTGTTGCTTGCAATAACAACACGTAACTACTGTCACTACGGTCACTTAGTAAGCTAGTTTAGTAACCTTGCTAAGAACATAGTATATGTTTATGTCTTCTACTACTCTACGTAAGAATGTATTGTGTACAACAATCGTAGCTATATTTTTTATTTTAACAAAACTTTTACTTGGGACTTTTAACTTCTTATACTAAAAGAAAGTCATCAAATGGTCACGAAATCAATAAAACAAGGAATTATATCATGCTGCTGATGCTGTGGGTCAGATACTTGTCACTTTTACTTATCACCTCAGGCATACTCGTGATCATTTACATGTTCAGTAGGTATTAAAGCGTCAAAAATGGACAAAATTTCAATTTTTACGATCACATTTATTTTTGTCTTAGTCGTACTAAATTTGATTTTTTTTCTATTTTAATCTAAGGAATGCATATGACATTTAGATATAAATACATATAAACGTGCAGACATCACAATGTAGTTTTATTATCTTAAGAAATATTATATTTATTATATTCTAAAACCAATTTCTTGTGTTTTAATACTTATCTTAGTAAATTTACGAATTAAGTATTCAAGTTTCATTTACTTGTAACAGGTGTCATTAATTTCATTACGTAATGATTAGAAAAAAAACTAAACAAAGAGTAGAAAAAGGTAAATATTATTATTAAGTTACACTAACATTGATAAATACGTTAGAATAACAGGTGAAAAATGTTTTCTGTTACAACTTACGAAATAATACGTAAAATTTCTCTCTTTTGAAAGAGGACTTTACAAGTTCTAGGGGGCAGAGGTTAGTAAAAAACAACTTTACGTACTTTATCTAAGATGTAACACTGACAAATATTCCCAGGGCTGTTGACCGTTTAGACTCTATGATACAAGCTTAGAGGCAACATATGGTGTGTTACAAAATGTATGGTAGTTTTTTAATTGTAAATTTTGAGTCTAAGATTTGAATGGGAGTGTTAATTTAAAGAATTTCTATAGTAATTAAGATTATAACAATACAATGTACGTTTTAAGTTAGACCAACATACTAGTTAATTATACTTTTCCTTATTTATACCGTAAGTATATGTAGAAAGAGTATTGTGTTTGTAGAAAAATCCGAAACCGAAACGTCACCGGAATTATTTGTTTCAGGAATATTTGAGACCACCCAAGTAGTTTTCACAAAGTTGTCTGTCTGTGTGTATGTCTGTTATTATCGTATAGTTCCCAGTGTATTTATGCTAGAGAAATGAAACGTTGTGCAAAAATCAGTATAAAGGTGCAGTTGTGACATCTGAAAAATATTTTGTATGACGTCATTAACCCACAGTAAAAATTACTCAGCGATAATTTCGAAAAATCATGAAACGCGAAAACATACGAGATCGGATGAGAATTGGCACGCATGTAGCCATATCCGCATGTATGAGAGAAACATATGTGATTCATCTGATTATCAGCATTAGGCCATTTTTTATCAAATGTCAATTTTTATTAAATGTGTACGTTTTTTTAAAAAAATTGAAAATAATCCGAATTGAGTTGAAATTTGGCTCAAGTGTATACCTTTACTTAAAAAATAAGTACACCAAGTTTCGTTTCAATACGAAAAGTTTATCCATGATTTTTGTTGGATCATAAAATTTAAGCACCATCAAGCGTAGTCAGTGCTGTATGGGTGACCACTGAGAATGAAACGGATGCATTAACTATTTGAGGACGAGCATAGCGAGTTCGAAGACGTGTTGCAGTATAAATTTGGCGAATTGTATATTCTAAGGACGAGCTAGGGAGTCCGAAGTAGGGAGGATGAGCGTAGCAAATCCGATGTGATGAGGGTTTATTCCAAGGTATCCCATACCTGTATTTTTCATTATGCCCTTTAATAAAATCTAATATTAATCATACTGAATTAACAAGCTCTCTTACTAATTTAGTTGGCACAAGAAGATTTAAAAGATAATATGATTTCCCTAATTTTATGTGGTATTTTTTGTTTTAGATAAGATGCCTACGAAAGTTATCAGAGTAGAGCTTGTACGAATCTTGTAAGGATGTACTTTTCTTCAGTACCCAATGCCATTATTAACTGATTTGTTTACCCCACCACTCATCAGATAAAATATCATGTAAAACATCAGATGAGTACCCGATGATGAAAGTTATACACCGAATGAGGTTACACAGAATACTGAGAACACTAACAAATGTTAAGCTTCTCACCGAATTAAGATAGACTATGCTCTCTCTAGACATAGAGCTTTATTCGCGATTCAAAGAGATAGTTGTAAGGTTGGCAATACCAATGGCGGGAAAACGGAAGAGTGATAAAAAAATTATCATAGGATTAGCATGGGAGTCGATAGGAATTCTTCTTTTGTTTCTTTATTGTTACTTAATTTGTGATGAATGAGTAAAAAATTAATAGAACGACCATCGTTGCTAAAAAACAATAGCCAATATTTCATAGATAAATACTTCGATTGTTCCAGGATTTTAAATATAGAATCAGGCTTTATCACTACAGACTTGGATTTGTCCGATTTAATCCAGAAGGAATAAAACTAAACGAATAATTTAAATAAACATTTAAAAAAAGTGAATTTAGTGAGTTTTTAATTATTTTAGTGAGTAAATAAAATTGATTAACAATTAATAAAACAAAACACCATTATGGTTAAAATTAGCTTGTTATCAGTTGATTTACACACCTGTTACTACTAATTTAAACAATATAATGCAATAAAAAGGTAATTTTATGTGTTGGTGCTATCTAAAATTATTTAAAAGTAACTTTAATTAACAATAAATAAAATAAAACACCATATTGTGATTTTCACTTTCTTATCACTCAATTTAAATACTCGTGACAACCCATTAAAACCTAATTTTCCAATGTAATAGTGATTCGACTGAGTTCATACGCTCTTAAATTAATTAAATTAAAGCACTTTGAGAAAAACTTAAATAAATAAGCGTCACAAATAAGAAAAACCAAAAACCCCCAGAAGGACTTTACCAACGATCACCCTTTCGTTATCAATTTAATCAGCGACGGTGGTGCTACTACAGACTTTGAATCGCGAATACTAGCGACACCTATGCCGAGTACAAAATTGTAGATATGATAAATATCAATATAGTACGTGCTCTTTAAATGACCCTTCTGTGAACCCTGTGAACATCAATTTTTTATTAGTTCATAATTTTTCTAATACTTTGTACCTACACAGTGGTTTGATGATGATTATCGCTGACTCACTACAAATTCTTAAGTTTAAAATGACTTAAGAAGTGTATTATTAATTCTTAAAGCAATTTGCTGGATGTTGATCCTATCATTCTTATGTAACAATGATAGGGGTGTTATTGCAACTTCAAGATGATCGGTTCATTACGATTGAGACGTAATAGCTAAGATTTGTATTGAAAGAACATCAAATAAAGAGTATAAATCAAAATTATACTCCTGTTAGTAAATTGTTTTATTGAAGGCTTGATATCTTATCTAGCAAAGCTATATAATTCCATTAAGTGTTTCTTCTGGGTCATATTTCTTTCCGCATTGCAGAATATAACTTATGGCTTGAGTTGATTATTGGTTTTAAACTTTTTTACTTTACCTCACTTATGCCGTAGGTAGTAGGTATATAGAATAGTTATGTGCAAAAACCCGAAACCATGATTTTAGTAGAATTATCAGTTTTAGGTGTTTTTAACATCTTCTGAGTAGCTTTTACAAAGAGTTGCCGTCATAAGTGTATGATGATTTTTATAGCTCCCACGGTGTCAAGGATCTTGAAAAAAGGGGATGATGATGATAAGGAAACTTTACTGACCCCATAAACGTTATATGAGGTTGGATAGTTAATAGGAGTTAAATAGTAATAGTAAAAAAATAGTATAAATTAAAAATAGTTAAAATAGTATAGTAAAATAAAAGTTAACAAAGCTCGTCTAGCATGGTTATAGCCAATGGCGCGAAACGCAGGTTATTATTCCAAGAATAAGAGGAGTTCAAAATAAATTAACAATTTAGGGCAAATAAAACATTTAAATGACTAACCATTATTATTTTTAATGAAAATATTAAGACACGAGTAGATAACAAGTAAAATTAGGTGAGTTAGTTTTCACTATTTGTTTATTTCTGCTATAGAAAACCTTTCGTCAAAAGGTAAGTTTGCTTCTAATTTTAAGACCTGCGCAGTTAATATAATTATTGTTAGAATAAATAATTCGTACGAAGTATGTTAAGTTTGTTTTAGCGAAAGAAAAAAGAGCTTCTGTGATTGGGGCCATGGAGGGAGGGATGTGGGGGAGTAATATATATATATATATATATATATATATATATATATATATATATATATATATATATATATATATATATATATATATATATATATATATATTATATATATAATTATGTGTGTGTGTGTTTCTTTCTGGACACTTTCTTGCCAAAACGCTATCTTTTGAACGGATTAATATTTTTTAGTCTAACTTGGTAAATCTGAACTTTTGACAACTTTGATGTGAGGCTATATATTTTTAAAAATAACTTAAATACCTTTTGTTTGCCCTTAGAGTGACGTCACAAGATCACTTGGAAAACACAGTCAAGATGCAATAACAATCTTAATTATAAGTAAAAAAAAAAGTTCTAATAACTAAATCTTATCTAAAAATGGCATTCAATAATTAATAAGAACCTAATGATCTAGTAAAATATCACTAGAGAAACCATAATTTTAACCCGATAAAAACCTAAATAATTGCTTATCTTGGTAAAATTAGTGCATAAGCTCACCATAAATACATCTGGTCAATACAATGACTTATATTTTAGAGTCTATCCTTTTACACAATTTTCTCCTATTTTCAAAAATTGTGCTTTGTATGTTATTTTTTTACCATTTTTTTATTTGTAACTTAGTTTTTGTATAAATAAACCATTTATTTATTTATATTTACGATTTCTTTCTTTATTTTTAGAGACAATAACACTCATTTATACATAAAAATACAAAAAATATAATGAATTCAAAACGTTCACTTTATGTCTCAATGTAGTTAAGATTTTTGATAAACACCGCTTACATATTTTCCCATGTATTTGAATCTATTTTCCTATGAGTATACCACCCATCTATTGTTTTATTGTTTTGTAATTATTTATTGTCTCTTCATTTGTAGTATTTTCATGTCTTATTACACATTCGTATTTTTGTTCGTATAGTTTTTTTTTATTGTTTTTTGCATACTATTACGGTTTTCGATTTTATTTGGTCATTATATTGCGCTATGGCAATTAATTGTTTTTATTTATTAGTTTTTTCGTTTTTTAACGTTATTATTGTTTTAATAAAATCATTACTATAACTAAGAATTATTTTTTTAATTAAGATTTTATTACGTTAGTTGCATTTAACCATTTTTATTTGTATTTATTTTTTAACGATTTTTCATAATAAAAAATATGCTAATGTTTTATATAAATAATTTATTTATAATTAAATTTATTCAATAGAGTTTAAATAAATTTAAATTCCAAATATAAATAAATTTGGAAATAATTAAATTGAGGTGTTGTATAAAGAATGTGTTAAGCTGGTGCATTTGTGTGAAATTTTAGCTCAAATAAGAATTAAACAAACAAACTATCCTCTGCAAGTTTGTTTTTATAAGTACGAAATAAAAGTGTTTATACTATTTTAACATTAAATTATATTTTTAACTTTTGGTTTACTCTACAGCATACTTAAAACGGACTGAGTTTAAACCTGGGGCGGACTATATCAATTGAAGGCGAGGGCGGCAGCTCTCCTTGGGCCGCTCAGCCAAAGATAGACTTGATGAAAAATGATCAACATATCAAATATTTTTAAAGTTATTGTATATACATAAGTATTCATTATAATTATGAATTCATATTACCAGAGTCAAAGGGGGCCAATATTCTTAGATAGGGCCTAAAGAGCTCCTAGAGACAAATGTTTTTAAATCTAGGGCCTTTAACGCCCCTATTTAATTTACCTGTACATTTAAGAGACCTAAACCGTATACTAGGGCCATAAAGAGATCTAGCATACTTGATCAGGGTTCGATAGCAGCATTAAAGGGCTCTAAATATTTATATTTTTAATTAATTAAAAAATATAAATATTAATATAAAATATAAAATTAATTAATGTATTTTAAATTTTGATTTATGACCCCTATCAATACACCTAGACGTTTAAGGGGTCCATACAAAGGTTAGACCCCAATGATGGGGGTCTTATTATTAAATTAAGCTTGCTATAATCATTAACACTACTTTCGTTAAAAGTGGATCCCTCTACTTGAGAAACAATATGGGAAAATTTTTTAATTATGAATTTTTTTTAATTAAAGATAAAAAAATTTAAAAGTAAATTGCTGTTATCACTAACTTCACATTGTTTCATATTTATTTGTTATCATATTTTTATTGGCTCGCGGAACCCGAGTATTTTTAGTACGGACCCAAGGGGTCTATGGACCACATTTTGCGTATCCTTGTTTTAGGGTGACCATAAATAGGTTACATGGTATCGTAGTTAATGCAAAAAGCAGTTATATGCATTAGCAGTTTGTACTTAGCATGTCCCGTGTGTTTTTGCATATGTGATACCTTACACATGTACCTTTATTCTACAACTACTTATATTTCTTTCTGGACGAAATTAGATTTTCTCAAATCTTCTGACATAAAAATTGATTTCTTCGCAACCTAATTTAATTTCCCTTACAATTTTCACGTTTATTAATTAATAAAAATTAAAATATCAATATATAATTAAATTTTCAATAATTATTTTCACGAATTTCACCTATTTTATATACAATTTATATTATATTATATATAGATAGATAGATAAATAGATAGATAACCATTTATTAAATCTTGATAAGTTACATTAATACATGCATACAAATTTATAATTTTACTTAAGATTTAAATCAGCCTTAGCTGTGGTTGAGGAAGTCGCATTTTGTTTTAATGTTCTAATTTATATAAATTTAAATTGTCTTCATTACTCATTATTATTTTTTAATATAAATTTATCACATTAGAATTATAATTATCACATATTAGAATTGCATTTCTCATTTTTTACTTACATAGTACTTCACGTCATAATTATATATAAAATTTCGTGCTATATAATATATATAATATTCTAATTAAATATTAATCTAAATTCCACAATACTTGTTAAAACGTGTAGGTTCTTGCAATAAATTTTAATGCTATAGTTCAATTTATGTAATAAGTCTGTAATTATTATTTTATTTATTTTGAAATTTATTAATTACTCTATTTATCTTATTAAAATATTGTTATTAAAATGATGTTTTTATGTACTAAGGTTATTTAAAATTTATTTATATGTATTTTGAATTATTTATTTATACTTATTTAATTCTGGATACATAAATAAATATTCCATTTCTCAAAACAAAAACAAAAAACAATTTCTTAGATCTTCATGAAAAAAAAAATTAATTAATTATTTATTTATTATTTCCGCAAGGTAAAAAAATTAAATTTTATTTCCTTACAATCATTTTCATCATACTATTTAATGCAATAATATGTATACACATACACATATATGCATACACATTTATATATACAGACTTATATATACACACATACATACATACACATAAACACACATATACACTCACATACATATACATAAACGCATATAACTATGTATTATTTTCTTCTTTTATCAAGGAGTGAACCAAGTAACTTAAATCAAACCCAGTTATTTCATGTAAAAGATTCAAGGCATCATCAAAAGTGTTATGGTAAATACCTTTACTATTCTTCCAATAGAATTGATGTCCTTCAACAATTAAATAATCTTTAATTAAAACAGTTTTTATTTTACTATTTTTGTTATTTATTTCTTTTTTTATTTTTACTAATTTTGATATCCGTTTTCGAGTAGCAGGTATGAAATCTCGTTGAATTGATATCCTGGTTCCTTTTAACTTAGCACAATTCTTAAAGATGACAGAAGCTTCTTCCTCGTGTGATAGGGTGACTTTTATAGGTTTTGGTTGCTTAGGATTTTCTAAACTATTTAATGGAAAGTGAATATTTTTAATGCTAATATCCTTTTCTAGTTTGAGATTAGTTTTAAACACTTCTTTAATCTTTTCTTCAACCCTGTCATCTTCGCATTCCAAACCATAAAATAAAATATTTTTTCCCAATTTGTCATTATGAAGATTTTCTAATTCTCTCTCTTGTCTCTCCACCGTTTTTTCCATTTCTGTTATTCTATTTTTAAGTTCTTGGTTTTCAGAAGAAATCTTTTTAATAATCATTTTTAACTCATCTAAATCACTCTTGGTAGCTAATCCTTTGTCATCAAGCATTTCACTAAATGCTCTTAAAAACTCATCATTATAAATGACAGTTTTTGAATCTAACACTGGAGTTACACTAGATTTACTTTTCTTTGGAGACATTGTATTCTTATTTTTACCTGAAGAATAGCTTGGTTGATTAGTTTTATGTTTAATTGATAAATCTATTTTATTAATTCAAATTTAGATAAAATTCGCGGGTGATCTATGAACAGAGTAGTTTGTTGATTAGGAATATAATATCCTGTAACTAAACATAGATCAATTTATTATTATTTTCTTCTGGAAATATAGAAGGCTTTATCAATTAATAGACATCTGATGCTTTTCCACTCTAGTTCCACGTAAATAATCCTCTGTATTGTTTTGTTTTCCTAATATGGTCAAATGATAAATAGTGATAATATACTTTGCTAATTTCTTCGTTCAACAAACGTGATATTAGTGGCCAGGAGGTCTTCTGTATAATTTAATAGGTACTTTCCATAAATATATATATTATTAATTATTTTCTTTTCTCAGTATTATGTAAAATTATAGACAAAATTAATTTTATTAACTTACATATATAGCCTTAAGTTGCGCGAATTATATCTTACGGACTACGAATTAATATTATCGAAATTTCTTTAAGTAACTTTTTCACTAACTTAATATTACGTAAAATAACACGTTTAAACACAATTAGTCTATAGTTAATACATTTAATGCCAAATAAAAAAACTTCAAAATACTCTTTAAAGAACAGGTCTAACTCATATCATTGCGCAGGCGCGACCATATTATATATATTATATATATATATATATATATATATATATATATATATATATATATATATATATATATATATATATATAATATATTATATATATATATATATATATATATATATATATATATATATATATATATATATAATATATATATATATATTATATATATATATATATATATATTATATAATATATATATATATATATATATATATATAATATATATATATTATTATTACATTGCATTATATATTTATTTTGTTATTATAACCAAAATATACAAAACAGTTAAACGAAAATTATTAAAAATTTCGAACCGCACCTTCAGGCAAAACTAATTTTAATAAATGTTTAATAAGTCGTAGCAGTATAAATTCAATAGAAGAACTATTCATAGAAAATCGTCTATTCTAGATCGCGTGAACCTTTTAACAGGTAGCTTGCATACATTTAAATGTGTTTAAACTTTTGCTCTTTGACTGTAGGCTATTATTATGTATTATATTTGTTTTATTCAATATATATTTTTTGTAATTTATTTATTTTATTTTAAATTTTTTATTTAATCATCTACTTCGAAGTGTCTTTGAAGATTATTAGAATGAATAATTTTTCAGTAATTTATGATTTGTTCATGTACAGTCTGTTTCACAGTAAATTTATACTTAATTGCATATATGCATTATTTAGTTTCATATAAGACTCTGCATACTTGAACTTTTATTGCATAAAAGGTCAAAAAGGAATTGGTAAGTAGCTAAAGAAGTGTCAAAGATGTCACCATGGGTTACTGAGACAGGTGCATAGCGATGTATTTTCTACAGCCACACCTGCTTCAAACGAAGTCGAAAAGGAATAGAACTTGACAGAGATCAATCATTGTTGCATAAGATGTTTTAGCTGTATTTATGTCGGGAAATAAAAAAAGGAACAATTTATCAAGAGTTTAACTGGAGAAAATAAATCTTATTCTTAGGACAGTTATGAAGAATCTCGGGTAAAGGGTTGTGATCAAATTTTATTTTCTATTGACCCCCCCCCCTCCTAAAGTTAGTGAAATTGACTAGATTATGCAACACATATGCAAAAACACACGGCACATGCTAAGTACAAACTGCCTATGCATATAACTGCTTGTTGCATTAACTACGATACGATGTAACCTATTGAAATGTATAGGTAGTTGGTAGGCTACTAAATTTTTAGTTAACTTTGTCAAAAAGTTAAATAAACAAATTTGACAAACCTATTTTAGAGTTTTAGACCAATGCCCAGTGCGTTAAAGTTCTTATAATAAAATAGTTTATGGTTGTTAATCCACAATAAATATAAAAAAACGGGGGGTAAAGAATACTTCACAACGTTTTCTCACCATAACGTATTCACTACGCTAATCTAATTCTGTTATCTAAGTTCTAATGATTTATATTGCGATACGTCATTTGGCCTCTCTTCGCTCGTCATTCCCAGCGGTCACCCATCCAAGTACTGAACTTGCTCAATGCTGCATAATATTTGTGATACAACAAAACTCGAAGATTTACAATCCGCATTGAGCCAAAACATATTAAATATATTTATTACATATTAGTAACATATATAAAATAGTTAACATATTTATACACATTTATTACCTTAAGGGACACTGTTGTGCCAAATTACATGTAATTTCATAACAATTTAACTAATACTGTTAGTAAAATTAACAATTAAAAATTCTGGCGAAGTGGTCCGCATGTCGGGCGAATTTCCTTTGGATGCGTGTTTGCGTGCTTTTTACATTATATAAGTTTACAACTACTAAATAAATAATTCCGGCGCGGTGGTCCGCTGTCGGGCGAATTTCATTTAGAATGCGTGTTTCCGTGCTAAACAATCCATTTCTTGCTTATGCAAGAACCATGCCCATAGCGTGGTTCCGGTTCATGCTTTAGAACCTAAGCAGTTACTCAATTGTCAAGCACTGCTCGTAACTCATTTTGTCTGTATTTTCCAAAGGAAATGCGCATAATCATTCCAGTTGTACAAAACTTGCTCTAAATTAGAAGTACGCACTATTATTTGCACTAATTTAAAGATTAGGTTACTTATCTTTAAGCTTAGTCAGTTATGTTTAAAGGTTTTAGCGCATTTCCTTTGGAAAATACAGACAAAATGAGTTACGACAGTGCTTGACAATTGAGTAACTGCTTAGGTTCTAAAGCATGAACCGGAACCACGCTATGGGCATGGTTCTTGCATAAGCAAGAAATGGATTGTTTAGCACGGAAACACGCATTCTAAATGAAATTCGCCCGACAGCGGACCACCGCGCCGGAATTATTTATTAGTAGTTTAAACTTATATAATGTAAAAAGCACGCAAACACGCATCCAAAGGAAATTCGCCCGACATGCGGACCACCCGCCAGAATTATTTTCTAGTTGTAAACTTATATTAGGTAAAAAAACGATAAAAAAATTATTGTCCCTACTAGGATCTGAACCCAGGTACTCTGGGTTGGAGTGCTCGCATCCAAAGGAAATTCGCCCGACATGCGGACCTCCGCGCCAGAATTATTTTCTAGTTGTAAACTTATATTAAGTAAAAAAAAAAAACGATAAAAAGTTATCGACCCTTCCAGGATGTGAACCCAGGTACCCTGAGTTTAAGTGGTCCTATTGACTCCGGACCACTGGCATTCAACTCAGAGGCTCGAAAACCATTGAAACGACACCCTACTCGAATTTAATTTTCAACGACCGTAATTTTGGTCTTTTATAATTTTTGTGGTTTTTTCGACTTTTTGGTAACTTAAAGTAGTCGTATCGACTTCGGACTGGTTTCATTCGATTCAGCGTCCAAAATTACATAGAAAACGACACCCTACTCGAAATTTATTTTTATCGACCTAAATTTTGGTTTTTGGTAATTATAATGGTTTTTTCGATTTTTAGGTCATTTAGAATGGTCGTATCGTCTTCGGACCGGTTTCATTCGATTTAGCGTCTCAAAAACATAAATATTGACCTTTTTTCGCGCAAAAATATTAACTCTGAATTTTGCCGATTTTTTTCAAAATTTTGCTGACTCAGCAACCGGGTTAATGACGTCACAAAAACCTGGTTTTCAATAGGGTTGTGTCCTTCCGATGGTTGATTTTTGTACAAGTTTGGTTAAAAAATATAATCCGTTCAAAAGATAGAGTGTTTACAAGAAAGTGTCTAGAATACATATATATATATAATATATATATATATATATATATTATATATATATATATAATATATATATTATATATATATATATATATAATATATATAATATGTATATATATATATATATAATGTATATATATATATATATATATATATATATATATATATATATATATATATATATATATATATAAAGTCTCGCAAAACGTATGTTTTCGTAATTAGGGACCTCTGAAACGGATTTGTGTCGGGTCCGAGGTTCCTCCCGATGGTTGATTTTTGTACCAAGTTTGGTTAAAAAATATAATCCGTTCAAAAGATAGAGTGTTTACAAGAAAGTGTCTAGAATACATATATAATATATATATATATATTATATATATATATATATATATATATATATAATATATAATATATATATATGTAATATTATGTATATATATATGTAATAATATATATATATATATATATATATTATAATATATAATATATATATATATATAATATATATATTATATATATATATATATATATATATAATATATATATATATATATATATAATATATATAATATATATAGTCTCGCAAAAAATTTTTTTTTCGTCATTAGGGACCTCTGAAACGGATTTGTGTCGTGGTCCGAGGTTCGAATTCCGCCATGACGCCTATCCCATTAGCGAATTTTTTCCCAAAGGAAATTCGCTAAAAATCACTCGGGAGGTTTTAGAACTTCTAAAACGCGGAAGATTCATGTGAAATTTCGGTTTTGGGCTTTTAGTGAAAACACAATGCTTTATATATAAACCTACGGTAAATATGAGGAAAAAGCAAGAAAATGATAGTTTTACATTAGACAATTCAAAATACATTCGTTTCATTCTCAGCGGTCACCCATACAGCACTTAACACGCTCGATGCTGCTTAACTTTATGATCTAACAAAAATTAGATAAACTTGTCATATTAAAAAGAAACTTGATGTACTTATTTATTACGTAAAGGTATGCAATTGTACCAAATCTTTAATTATAAATAAATCTTTATTTCCCTTTTATAAATAATCGTAGACAAAAAATAAAATAAAAAATAAAATTCTATTAATACTAGGTACAATTTTTTAATGGCATTAACAAGAATGCCACTGGCATCTGATTATGTTTATAAGGAGAGTGGAATGTGCCCAGCTGCCTCTACTCTTATGGACAAAAGGTTATTGTCAAATAAATAATTTGTAGAAAGATAGAGATTTGATTAAACATATTAAAAAGTATTTAGAATGGTAAAAATATAAAAAATAGATATAATAAAAATAATGATAATTGTTAATAGATATTTATTTAATTATTGTTAATAATTCAAGGACTAATTCTTCCTTTGACAGAAGCCACTCTTTGATGGCTTTGTTTCTTGACTTTTACTTAATGACTTTAAATTTCAACTCAATTGGAATATTTTCTAATTTTGTCCAATTTTTAAAATAACGTACATAAGTCATCTGATAAAAATTTTAACTAATGCTGATAATGAGATAATGAAACTTGGCCTATATGTTAGTCTTATACAGGGCTACATGCGTGAGTCATTATTTCGGGATAATGACGTCATAAAAAAAGGTTTTCCCAACAAGAGTGATTATTGTACAAAGTTTCAACTCTCTAGCATAAATACGCTAGAAGCTACGGTGATAACAAAGACATACACACACATGTATGTAGTTTGAGAAGAAACTCGAGGCAGAGCCCTCGCTCTAGATAAGCTTTACTTCTACTGAGGACTCTCACCAAATTAAAAACAGTTGAAAACAATTAAATTTAATATTAATCTTGTATTATCAACATAAAAGAAACATGTTTTTGTAGAAATATTTTTGGTGGAAATAAAGAAATTATTATTATTATTATTATTATTATTATTATTATTATTATTACATACAGACAGACAATTTTGTAAAAACCACTCAGGAGGCTTTAAAATCACATAAAACGGATAATTCCGGTGACATCCTGGTTTCGGATTTATTTGCAAACACTATACTTTTCCTATATACCTACGCTATAAATAAGGAAAAGTAAAACAAATAAAAAAACGGTTTACACAGCAAAATGTTTAATTACACCCAGATGGAAAGGAAAGCGATAAACAATAAAGTTTATGATTTAGGCACATAAATAAAAAGTATTTATAGCTAATATAGCCATAAAGCCTACGTTTCATTAGTACATTTACATACAATGGATATATTTATTATATCATTACCTCTCTATCATAATACTATTATAAAATTAATAGGTGGACGAAACAACTTTATATTTTTTTTTACATTTACTTTTCCGTCATTGTTTATTATTACAGTCGTCTTTTTATCAATTCTATTTAATAAATAACGCGTACATTTTTGAGTCCTTTTTCAAACTAATGTTATATATATATATATATATATATATATATATATATATATATATATTATATATATATATATATTATATTATATATATAATATATATATTAAAAGCCTTAAACCTAAAATCAGTGACAAAGAGCTCCTGTTTCTAGGTTTTCTTCTTGGAGGCTCTTATTCCCATATATATGACATATTGTAATCAAATCAATTTATTTGTATGAATATTCTGTAAATTTTAATATTGCATGTAATATTGTATTGACTATAATACGACACACGGCTAAAATCAATTGACAGCCCGCCAAAATCTCAATGCTTTCAACCCTCTTTTTTTAATAACAAAAATTCCTTCTTATGTGTAACAAAAAAATTCCCTACTCTGGCAACACTGAAAGTCAGGTTATGTTTTGAATTTTATTATTTGTTTTTATTTGACATCGTATTTTTTTATTTTTAAAAGTTATTTATTTACTTTTTAAGAAGGAATATTGTTGTATCTTATAAATTTCCAACTAAGTGTTGCTTTAAATTTGTTCGGGAAGTATGAATTAAGTGGAGTTAAAGTTGTTAATTACGTAATGCAATAGTTCTTTGATAAAAGTTTGACGATTTAAATAAACTGTCAGCTATAATTACTTTTTTCCAAAACAAACTGCTTTTTGTGTCAAGTTTGTATAATTGAATGTGTATTGTTTCATATATAAAAATAATATGACACAATATGCATTCAAGACGTCATCTATTGAAAGACATGGCATTTTCCAAAAAAATGCTGTCTTTTGGCTGACAGAGCACAGAACCTGCGCTGTACTCAAACAGCAAGAAATGCTTGAAGAATACGTCAATGTCCAAGCGTCAAATATAGGCACTCAGATCATATTACAACTTCGAAATAATTGGATGAATTGAACAGATTGGAATGAAGAAACGAAATCAAACAGATCAATATGCAAATGAGGGAAATAAAAGCGACGCGAGGTTTACACAATATTACAACCAGTGTTGCCTTTTTATGCTTTTATTTACGAAAAAGGTATTTTTTTATACCGAGGTTGCATGAGGTGGAGGGGGAAAGAGCGGGGTCGGTTTTGAACCAATAGAATTCTTTCCCTCACAAATTTTTGGCCGCGCTGTCATTGATTTTACCGTGTGTCGTACTATAATAAATAAATAAAAAAAATATATATGTATATATATATATATATATATATATATATATATATATATATATATATATATATATATAGTTATATATATATATATATATATATATATATATATATATATATCATATATATATATATATATAATATATATCAAAGAAGCACGCATTTCAAAGTAAATTGCCTGCACCTCGGACCTCCGCGTCAGAATTATGTTATAGTTATAAACTTTTATTATCTTACTACTATGATAAATAATTATTGCCTGTACGAAGATTTAAACCTGTTGATTCGAAATGTGTTGTCGACTCCGGACCGATTATGTTTGATTCAGGGCGGCCAAAAAACATTGATTTTTTTATCAACTGTAATTTTGGTTTTCATTTATTAACCACGGCTTTTCTATGTTATTAGTCACTTAGGGTTTTCCTGTTAACTCTTAATTGGTTTCACACGATTTAGGGCCCCTCAAAAAACAAAAAGATAGATCTTTTTCCCAAGTTCTAACCAGGTTAATGATACTAAAACATCCTGGCTTTCAATAAGGATTAGAAGGGGAAGAAAATTCCCTGAATAGATTTGTAAATAATAACAACTACGTATTTAACGTGGATGACATATAGTAATAAATGCTACTTTCAAATATAGAAACATAAAGCCAGTATATATTACACAGATGACAGTGCCTAGTAAATTACTAACCTTTAAATATATTTACGTAAAAATAAATTGTAAGTTATTATTTTATAAGACCGTACAATTTTGTACAAAGTTCATTTTTTAATTCCAGAACAATGTAAAAATTTTAAAACAATATGTGCATCCATAAATCTGTATAGAAATTGTAGAAAGTATGTGATTTGTGTATTCAAATTTCAATTTATTACAAAAATCAATAATATAGTCACGATTACGAACATTGTTTTGTTGATTTTGAATTTTTGCAATAAAATACCTCTGAGATGAATAACATCAACAACAATGCAACAATACAATCAATACACAAAAATAGATTTATAGTTATTAAATTTCAATAAAATATCATGATTAAAATATGGAAAAATGTATAAATAAAAATAGAAATATATAATTGTTTATGCACCAAAGGAGTAAAGAATGATATTATTTCCCTGAGCAGTTATTTGATTCTTAAGGCGTAAGCCAAGGAAACTAAAGTATTTAACTCCCGAGGCGAAGCCAAGGTATTTATGTGTTTAACTCCCGAGGCAAAGCCGAGGAAATTATGACTATTAACTCCCCAGGTGAAGCCAAGGGAGGTGATTTACGAGGGCGAAAATAGCATTTTTTGGGGGTGCCACCCCGGAAAAATGACAAAAATTGATCGGTCACCTGTTTAAATTTAAAGAATACCACTCCCCTAAAAAATATATAATTGGCTAAAAAATATATAAGGAAACACTTTTTATTCCCAAGGGAGAAAAAGTTACTTTTTACTCCCAAGGGAGTGAAAAGTTCTTCTTATCTCCCAAAAAACTAGTCAATAAACTTTAAATTATACACCGCCTGGAGATAAAAATTGTTTTATTCTCATAGTGAATTAAAATAAAATAAAACATTTTATCAATTTTGATGTAAATATATTTACAATATACAATAAGTGGTGAAAGATCGATTTTGTAACAAATAATAGTAATAATAAGAAATTATATAATTTACACGAGGGACTTCTTATGAGCGGTCTGAAGGTCCGTAAAGCAAGGAGCGACTAGGGGCCATAGGCACCAGTAATTAAATTAGTCTAAATAAAATACGAGTCTTGGGCCCGTAGCTGCTACGAGGCCAAGGCGAAACGTTTCCGAATCCTAGGTGTCATCATACTTATCTATTTTAGACATTTTTAATGATTTTTCTGACTTGTTTTCATTGTGCTGCTGTCATTGCGTGTGTGTCTATATCCCGCATAACTCCCGCTGTTTTTGCTTAAGAGTTGAAACTTGACCAAAAATCAGACTTTAGATTTAGTTGTGCTGCCTAGAAGATGCTATTTTTCAGACTAAGATAACCTTTTTTTTAAGTCATCAAAGAGTTTAAAAAATCGTAAATTTGACTGATCACGTTGACATTTGACACAAATGTACATCTATAGGTAGTTGATCCACATAATTTTATTTAATCCATTCATATAATTTAATCAAAATAAAATTATCCGATATTGGTCGCCGTTTTGAAAATATTGACTTTTACATTTTTAAAATTTTAACGGATCATAAAGTTTAATTTTTTGACGGCTATTCGACGTTCGACATATCGTCAAATAGTATAACTTATTATGAATTGGCAGTGGAAATTCTATTGCTTTAGAGGTCCCAGTTAGTAAGTTATTGGCAAACATATATATTTTTTGGGTCGACACCTAAAATTATATGGAAAAGTTTGTTTACATCTAATTAAAAACATAAATGCTTACCGTAAAAAATTTAAATGGTCAAATCATGTGATAAATTGATGAAATATAGTGTTAATATTCTTATACTGAACTATACAACTAGGATGTAAAATATAAATAAAGCAATAAGCTGAATAAAAAAACTAGGCTGTAATGTATGATCACGCAGATCTTTAATGCATTCGTGAACATAATATTAAAGTATAACCCGTATTATTATCCTAAGCTTTAATTAACCTAAGGCTAAATACTCTAATGTTTGGCTACCTAATAATTCTGTAGTTAGTAGTAATAGTAATATGGGGGGAGTGGTAGTAACTACCACGTGGTTGGGCCCTTTTTGCCAGCTCCCTAAGATAGTGTTCTACTCCTTTTAATTTCCAGTGTAGGTATGTATAGGTATGTATATATTGTGAAGTGTAGGTTCAAGTGTATATTTCATCTAATCTAGACAGAAGAGCCGTGGATTTCTATGGTTCCTCTCATGCTTTTTCAAGCAATCATACATATTTGCACTGCCCTTATAGTCTAGTGAAAACTGGGAACAACACGTGCTCTCACTGTTAAACCAAACCTCCAAACACTTTAAACTACAAGGCAGAAACAGTATAGTATTATAATGAATTTACCATGAGGGTGCTAAATGTTGCCTATACCGGTAACGGGTCTTTAACGAGTACCTGACAACGCACATGCTCGAGACCACCGGCTTAACGTTCCTTCTGAAGGACGTGGTACGCAGAATTTGTATCCCTCTCATAAAAATCCTAGAGGCTCGTGCTGGAATTGAACCCATGGCTTAAGTACATTCATTCTGTGTATTGGCCGCGTACCTTTACCACTACACCACGGGTGACTCCAATTCTGAAGTTAAGCAAAGTGAGTTTGAAAAAGTACCGAGATGCCCTGTACCCGATTTTATGTTATTATTATCAGTACTACTCGACATTTTAGCGTCACAGACAATATTAATCACACAAAAACAAATAAACTAAACACAATGTTCTCACAGCACAATATGGAAAATTATACTATATGATATACATAGTTATAAACTCGAAATATCGATCAAAATCGTGTTCTGTATGATGATAATGTATGATATAATCTTTAGGCCCCACACGAATAAGTAATTTAGAACTTATCTTTCAAATATCAAACAAGTGATTTACACAATTATTTATTTAATTTTAATTCATAAAATCAAATACGTCAGGTTAAAAGTTTCATCGTTTAAATAATGTATCTCATAAGATTTAAAGAAAATTTAGTAAGTATATAATTTTAAAAATGTATCTAAAAAACTTCAACATTAAAATGATTTTTAAATTTATTTACATACTTCAGCATATTTTTATTTTTTATTTTTTGAAAATATTTTTGGACGCACTTATATTTTAGTACATAAATACATCTAAATACAGGGTTTTCCTTCAATTAGAACAAGATTAATTATTTTATTTATAGCAATTTATTATTTTCAAAACTCATTGAATAACAAACCATATTATAATAAATTTACATATAAAAGAAATTAAAGAAGTATAAATCCTAATAAATTAGCATAAAAATTAATCAATGGTATTATGAATAAATTTAATTTAAGTCATAAATTATTATGTTATTATGTTATTTATTATTTAATTTGTGTGAATTAATAATAGAAGTTTAAAATTATCTGTATTCTGTATTGGATCATACATTGTTGCTCATTTATTATTGTTCAGTATTATGAAAGTGTTTTTAATCATCAGAGCCTGATCTGATCAAATAGTTAACAATTCAGTAGAAAAAAAGACATGCATAAAAGACTTAGCATTGCTTTGAGAAATTGCAATGCTAAGTGATGTCGAATTAATTTTATAATAAAATTAAAAGTATGTATTTATTTATTTATGGACATATTAGACATCTAGATACATACATTAAGGGGGGGGGGGGGGTTGGAACAAAGTGTAGAATTTAGGGCTCCAGAAAACTATTTAACTTATAGTACTAATATCATTTGATACTACCGAGTTTTGCAAAACATGAATAGTTGACACAATATAATTGTGCGAGAGACACCTAGGAAATGTAGCAAGCAAAATGCATAGTACTAATTGTAAGTTACAATTTAGATTACAAAAATATTTGGGAAAAATGCAGAGTTTTGTTCACTTTTTGCACGGTAGATTAGCGAATGTCTTTGAAAAAAATCACTAATATTTGATAATATATAACTTAATTAAATATTTAATAATAACTTTGCTATATTATAAATTATTTTTTTATTAAAAATATTAAATATATATATATATATATTATATATATATTATATATATATAATAATATATATAATATATATATACGCAAAAGTTGAGTAACTAGAAATAATGCTATTACTCAGGTTAAAAGGCATAAACCGGAAATATCTGCCATGAAGCCGTAAGAAATGGGCTGTTAAGAAAGAAAAACAGGCATTGCAAAGAAAATTCGCTCGCCTTTCGGACCTCCAGGCCAGAATTTTAATAGAGTATAAAAGTACAACAAACTCTATACATAATGCTTTTTCTGTCTCGACAGTGAATATCTCAAATTTGTATATAAATTGTGAGAAGTAATTATATAAAAAACAATGTGGTGGCCACAAGAAGGCCCGCGAAACAGTCCCTTCTTAATTACTCTAATGGGAAAACATTCATTGCCATCTATGAATGCAAGAATAAGGCGAAGATCTGAAAAACCTACGCAGTCCTTGCATTTTTAAATTTGCCTAATCATCATTGCCTAACGATTTGAAAAATTGATTGATTGATTTTTTTCTAAATAGTTGTTTACCATTACTACGCCAGAAAAAGCATACGCTGCAGGACTTGGAATTGCTTTTTTTACCTCGGCTTCTTTTACAGTCACCCACGGTAAATAAAAGACCTTCTTCACAGTCTTGTAACATAATATACTATTCTCTTAAATTTTAATAAAATTGTAACTAAAAAATAACTGAAATTTTCACGACGCGAGCTGGAAAAAATTATTTTGGTCAAGGGATGTGGCTTATCCTCCCCCTTTAGCAAAATGATTTTAAGTTTAACACAAGGAATAAAAGATATATTTTCTCTTTCTGAAATGGAGACAAATTTCGTTTGTATAATAGTAAAAAATAAAAGAACAAACGTTGCGTGCCCATATCAAAGTAATATTTCTTTCAATGTAAATTCCATATTATACAATTACATGTTATAAATTCAAGAGATAGTCCACATACATAATAGTAAAGGGGTGTCAAAGTTCACACCTGTATATCTTCTTATTCTTCCTACATTGTAAAGGCAGGTTATAGAACTGTTTATGGTGTAAGGTTATAGTCACAAACTACATTATCTCATTGCGTTGACCTTTTTAGAAATACAATTTCTTTACGATTCGCACGGTTTAGTAAAACAATCGTAAATCTATAGAGAAAGGGATGGGGCTACATTTAAAGAGATTATTTCCAGATTATCTCTCAATAACGACATATTTAAACTAATCCATACAGTGCATTATTTATTTTTTATTGGAAATAAAATTTTTTACTTTAACTTTTTCTCAGTATATCTATGTGTAAGGTTACTAAGTTCTTATACTTATGGATTAATTCGAAATAGCGACTTAATGTGTCTCTTATTCTCAACAATTAGACTATTTTTACTTTTAATACAAAAATTACATAATGGACATCTAAAAATCCAGAGAATTATTTGGTTTTAAAAATAATATCATCAGCATATATTATTCTTTGTTTAAAATTGTTTTTTCCCATAGAGTATACAACTATATAACTGGTTTTTTCGTCTGGAAAATTTTTAACAATTTATTACATTTTATTCTTGTGGAGGATGAAATTTTATTAAAATTAATTATTAATTATTTTAAAATTTATAAATATGTCAAATATGAATACTATAAAATAATCGTTACAGCAAACATGTTTAAAATGAAAATGAGGAAAGCGACGTTAAAAAAATCTAGGAAGTGAAGGTCGTTTTGAATGAGCTGTGTCTCAAATCAGATTTTATTTAAATTTCAAATTTTTTTTCAAGTTTTAAATTATTTTATTATTTCTGATAATTACGGAAGTGTCCACCCTAATTATAGTTCTTCTCCTATTAATTATAGTTTAAATTATTTTTCATTATGGTTTAAGTTGAAATATTTCTTAACATTATTGAACTACTCCGATCAGAATGGTTAAGTATTATATTGTTCAGTTTATTATATTCTATCTTACTTGTTATGAAATGTAACAGATAGTCTTGGTATTTTAACTCCGGGATTTTCTGTTAAATATTACTTAGATAGTAAAACCAAGAGAATAGAGATAATGTATAACATTTTAAAACAATTACATTGAAATAAAATAAACTAATCAAGATAATACTTAACCATTCAGACTGGGGATCGCCAAGAATATTAAGAAATAAATCTGATATAATAAATTTGATAAGAATATTATAATATTCTGATAAGAATAAAATATAAAAAACAACTTTGAACTAATAAAAACTTTATACTAAAAGAAAAAATAAATTATTTAAAAAATCGGGTACGGGGTACCTCGGAACTTTTCCTCACCCTTCAGACTCGCTTCGCTCGTCCTCAGAATAGGATGGTTAACAAATGAAATTCCGAAGATTTGTTTGTTATATTTAGAGGTATATTCCTGCCAAAATTCAAGTTCATCGGGTCATTTTTCGAATTTTTACGATTTTTTTAAATTTTTACTGACTAAGCAAATAGGGTTAATAGAGACATAAAATTTTGATATTCCGGGCAGCACAACTAGACCCAAAGACTGATTTTTGTACTAAGTTTCAACTATCTAGCATAAACACAGTGGGAGTTATGCGTGACACACACACACACATAGACACACACACGCTGACATCAAGCTGAAATCGGTTCAGATGGACCTAAAAACACCTAAAATGGATAATTCAAGTGAAATCTCGGGTTAAAATGTTTTGGGTGCAACAAATACTTTTCCTCTATATACCTTCTGTATGAAGGTGAGGAAAAGTAAAAATGCAAAGCATCATATATAATATAGTTCTCGATATTTCAACGCAAACTTAAGTAATAAAACAACAATCGATAAACAAAGATAATACTAATATTATTTGATACTACCGAGTTTTGCAAAACATGAATAGTTGACACATCATCATATCAATACTAATATTGATATAAAAAAACTCTTTTATTATAATAAATTTAATAAAATAAAATTTATAATATTAATAATAAAAAAAACCGACTTTAAAGCACAGCACGAATCAAAACCCAAAGAAAACAGAAGTATTCTTATCTAAACAGGAAGAAGGGGGTAAGCAAAATTCCAAAAGCGTTGAAATGGTTAAGGCGTTAATTTACAATGTGTTTCCTAACTAATCAAATGCTAATAACTGGATCATATGTTAGGGTTAATTCTACTTTCAAAAATTTTATTTCACGCAACGCTACCGCAAGCTGTTCTAAAACGTCCCTTAAGATTACAATGTTGGGAATTTGTACAGTCACCGCACACAACGCATGCACGCATCGCATGCACACATCGTTATGCAAGTATTGTGAATGCACCTTTAGTCCTATAACTCGAAGGCACTATTGATGACATATTACAGAAATCCGGATTTATCATTAAAAATAATGAGTGGAGAGATGCATATAGTTATTTTTTTTTTTATTGTTCATTTTGTTAAGCTTCAAAGAGCTAATCAAAGTCTAATTTGTTATTTCTCTATCTGTGCTTTCATTGACTAGTACGAACCAATATACAGAAAAAATATGAATGAAGCTAACAATAACTGGAATGTGTTCTACTATAATGCATCTTTGCTCTTTCCTTGTTTTATAACTGTAATACCTTGTATTGTATCTGATGTAGAAATAAAAAAAAGTACACAATAAACTGTACCTAAGATTATAGAACTTATAACGAATGAAGTAAAAAAAAAAAAATTATACCTCTATTATATTATATCTATCATATAAAATAAAAGTACATAATGCAATGTAATGAAGTATGCCTTTATGGATACTAGATACGTAGTAATGATGAGATGATAAGTAGATAATGATGATATGTATAATTTACTTAATCAAAAAGAAAGTTCTCGATTTTTCAATAGTTAGCGCCAAGAAAAATTAGCTTGAAAAGTATTTAAACCTTTTTATGCTGTAATAGTTGTTTATGCAACAAAGGAGTAAAGAATGCTATTATTTCCCTGAGCACTTAGTTGGTTCCCTAAGGCGTAAGCCGAGGGAACCAAAGTATTTAACTCCCGAGGCGAAGCCGAGGTATTTATGTGTTAAACTTCCGAGGCGAAGTCAAGGTGCTTATGACTATTAACTTCCGAGACGAAGCCGAGGGGGGTAATTGCGGTAGGAAAAATAGTATTTTACTCCCAGGATGCATACATGATTTTATCTTCAGACGTTGATGCTGTTGAATTATTGTTATATTCTTATTTTCATACGTTTTGTAATATTTTATTCTAATATTGTTTTGAATAACAAAATTTAATAATAAAAACCCCCCAATTTATAAGGGGGGTCCGCCTTATAAATTTTATGGGTGGTGCCCCCAAAAAAATTAAAAAATATTTTATTGCTCCAAACCTCCTTAAAAATTTGTACCCCTTATAAATTTTGGGGGTGACCCTCAGGAAAGTATTACAAACATTGATCGGTCCCCTGTATAAATTTAGAGGACTACACTTTCCTGGAAAATTGGATATAATTGGCTCTAACTCCAATAATAGGAAACACTTTTAAAACACAGAAAAAGTTACTTTTTACTCCCAAGGAAGTTAAAAGTAAATTTTTACTCCCAAGGAAGTTAAAAGTAACTTTTTACTTCCGCAAGGAAGTTAAAAGTAACTTTTTTCTCCCTTGGGAGTGAAAAGTGCTTCTTTATTCCTTAAAAGCTAGTCAATAAACTTCACATTATACACCGTCTGGAGATTAAGGTTAGTTAATTTCAACCATACTAATATAGAATTGTTTTTTTCTTTTCCTTTTCCATGGCTGGAAACAATTATTGAGATGATATATACGTATATGATGTTATATTTAACACTGAAAGTGAACTTCATACAAATGTATGTTGTATACGCATTGTAATAAAAATGAATAGCAACAAAATAATACGGTACAGTGACACAAAAAGAAGTCTTCCACATATTTTACCGTTTCAATCGATTTTATATAAAATATTTGATGACAATTCAAACCTTTGATTGATAAGAAGAATGCGATTTACGAGTTACAAGATCAATGGACTATTTTGTAACTCATTTGGCATTAAACTTATTATTAGTTATTTATTCTTTCAGATTGAGCTAGTAAGAGATTTTTTAAAAGAGATATTTCTCTTATTATGTCCATGAGTACCTTAGCAGAAGCTAGTACCTAACGAGTGGCTACTAACAAACACGCGAAATGTGTAAAGATAGCATAGGGTTAGTTCATATTCAATACTTAGAACCCTTTTTTAAATTGATAATCATTACGTATAAGTAATCATAAGTATTGATTACTTAAATTGGTACAACTATTAACCTTGACGAGGACAAACCCTATTGAAAACCAGGTTTTGTGGCGTCAATAAAACACAATATTTAAAAATCCGTCAAATTCAATGTTAATATTTATTGCCGTGAAAACATTATTACATAAATTTATTGGGAAGCTGAATCGATTGAAATCGGTCCGAAATCGATACGACCACTGTAAGTAACCAATAGTCAAAAAACCATAATAAATTACCGGAAACGAAAATTACGGTCGTTGAAACTTAAATTTTGAGTAGGGCGTTGTTTTCAATGAATTTTTCAGCGCTGAACTGAATAATACCGATTCGAAGTCGATACGATCACTCTTAGTGACTGAAAAGTCTAAAACGGTGGTCAATTACCAGAAAACCTAAAATACGGCCGCTAAAATACATATTTCAAGTGGGGAGTCGTTCTCGATGTTTTCTCGGCCTGTGACTTGAATGAGGGTTCTCTGGAGTCGATACGAGAACTCAAAAGCTAGAGTTCATGGGTTCGACTTATAAATCGGGTTCCTAGATAAAAATCGAATCCTGGTAGTGACGATTGTTTTATCGTTCCTCTACATTATATAACTAGAAAATAATTAATTTATTTTAATTAAATAATAATTTTATTTAAAAAATAATATACAAAAGTAATACGCAATACAATCCTAATAAAGGCTCTAAAAGTCTTAGTTCATCTATTCCTAATGACATTTGATTTATAAATAAGATCTTACTAGCACAATAAGCTTAGGGCTTGTGCGTGGCTAGCTTTTCGTTTAGATTTTATTCTCAAGCTACTTTTGTTAGTACTTTATAATGAAATTAAGTATAAGAAAAATAAGTTTTATAAATCGTTTTCTTCTTTAATTCATATGAAATATTTCTAAAAGAAGCTAAAAAAAAAGAAAAGAGAAAAAAAAAAAATAAATAAATAAATAAATAAAAATAAAATAAAAAATAATAAATAAAAAAATAAAATAAAATAAAATAAATAATAATAAAAAATAATAAAAAAAAAAATAAATAAAATAAATAAATAAATAAATAATAATGTATATATACATACATAAAATAAAGTAAACTGAATAAAATTTAAAGTTAATAAATAAGATGGAAATATATAATTATTTTTAATAAGTTTGTCTAGTGGTGGAGGGTTAATCCATTCTATTATTTCTTTTTTGTAATCTTTATAGTATAAGTTAGTTTTAATATGATCGGGTAGCGTATTAAAAAGAATAGGTCCCCTCACAAAAGCCTGACGCTGCAACAATAATGTTCTACATTTA
This sequence comes from Microvelia longipes, assembly GCA_018340805.1. Lineage (NCBI taxonomy): Eukaryota > Metazoa > Arthropoda > Insecta > Hemiptera > Veliidae > Microvelia > Microvelia longipes. The sequence continues at coordinate 35,214,527 of JACMZG010001914.1, forward strand.
ACTGTTTTGACTTTTCTATTTGTTTTATTTCTTGTACTATGATCGTGATTAATATAGTCTTTTTTTTCATTAAAATATTTTAGTAGCACTTGTTTAGTAAATAAATTTTTTACTGTGAGGACTGGAAAGTCTCTAAATAACTGGTCCGTGGGGTAAAGTCTTGGTTTTTTGAGAATAGTTTTTATCACGGCTTTCTGTGCTATTTCTAATGAGTATAAGTGTGTAGGGTTAGCAGAACCCCACCCAATTATACCGTAGCTGAGAACAGATTCCACTAAAGCGTGGTAAATCCTTTTCATCAAGATGTTGTCGCAGAATTCTCTTAGGGATCTGAAATAGTAAATGAATTTTCGAATTTTGTTAGTAATATTTTTGATGTGCGTTTTCCATGTCAGATTCTGGTCTATGGTTACTCCTAAGTATTTGATGGACGAAACTCTGTCTATTGAAGTGCAGTTGCAATTTGAATCCGTATGGTTATTTAGTCGGCTGCACTTACAGTCGTGTATTTTTAGTTTATTAGTCTGCGTAGGTTGTCCTGTTTTTGAGATCGAAAAGGTTATAAATTTAGTTTTGTTAGTAATTAGAAATAATAGGTTTGTTGCAACCATTTACTTATGAGAGATAGTTGTTGTTCAACATGAGATATTAGTTGTTGCCAAGTTTCTTTTTCTGATGAAAATAATAGACAAGTGTCGTCTGCAAAACCAATTATTTCCCCTAAGAAATTTGGGATGTTGTATAGGTCATTTATATAAGTTAGAAATAATTTAGGAGATAAAACAGTTCCCTGTGGGGTTCCTGTATTTAATTTTGTTGAATAGCTAAGTTGGTTAAGTAGTTTAACTTGTTGCTGTCGGTTAGTAATGTAGTCGGTCAGTAAATCTAACACTTTACCTCTAATGCCGTAGTATTGCAGTTTTTCTATTAATTTCTTTTGGTCTACCGTATCGAACGCTTTTTTTAAGTCTAAGAAAACTGCAATTACTTTTTTGTTTTTATCTAATTTAGTGGTAATATATCTGGTTAACGTCATAATAGCGTCGTCAGTGCTTTTATTATTTTGAAATCCGTATTGAGTCTTTGGAAATATCTTATGCTTTTCAAAGTATGGTGTAAGTCTATTTTCAATGCATTTTTCCAATAGCTTAGCTGCAGTGGGTAAAAGTGATATTGGTCGGTAGTTCATAACGTCTGATTTACTACCTTCTTTAAATAAAGGGATAATAACAGCATTTTTAAAAATACAGGGGAAGACTCCAGTATCAAAAGCTGAATTAAATATATGAACAAGTGGTTTAGCTAGACTGTCTTGGCAAGTTTTATAAGTTTTGTTGTTATCTCATCTAAGCCTGGGGCTTTATTATTTTTAAGCTGTCTAATGTGGGTTGTTATTTCAGTCTCTGTAACTGGTAGCAATACTATAGAGTCAGGTATGTTAGGTAGATGTCTCGTACTAGAGTCTAAACTACAATCACAGTAATTTTTCTGTTCATCAGCAAGTGATTCACCTATACTAGAGAAATGTCTGTTTAATTCATTGGTAATATCCTGGTTATCAACTAATGTATTGCCGGATTGTAGTTTAAGCTCCCGTATTTCAGTTTGGTTTTTTTTCTTCCTAATGACTCATTTATATTTGCCAAGTTTTGTAATTATTGCTACCAGCTGATTTTATTTCGTTTGTAAGATATTGATTTTTAGCAATTTTATAATTTTACTTAACTGATTTCTATATTTTTTATAAGCAGATTTCAAGTCATCATTTTTAGGTTGTTTGTCGATTTGATTGGCCATTTTATCTCTAGTCACTATACTCTCCATTATACTTTTAGTTATCCATGGTTTTCTTTTTATGAATTTCCTATTAAGTTTATAGTTTTCGTGTGATTATTGATACAAGTTTTTAATGTATTAATAAATAAGATGCAATTTCGTTTGTATTGTTATTGCCATATAATTTTTCCCAGGATAAGTTGTTTACTTCGATAATAAGATTGGGTAGATCTATTTTATTCATAAAAAACTTTTTTTTATCAGAAACTTTGTTTTCACAGTTGTTAAATTTATATATTATTCCTACTGGGAAATGATCTGTTATTTTACTATTTAATTTATATGATATAGTATTAAGTGTTTCTTTATGTTTAGTCCAAATATGGTCTAAACAGGATTTACTATTTTTGTGAACTCTGGTATAGGTATTTATATTTGAATAGTATCCAAATTGGGCCATCATAGTGGTAAACTCTTCAGTATGTGAATTATATTTATCTGATTTAATATCAATATTAAAATCGCCTAATATTTATGATTTCATTTGTTATACTGTTTAAATGATTATATAGAGAGGCATTAAATAGATCCAGGCTATAGCCCCATAATCTGTAAATTAAGGTTACGCTAAAAACTTTGTTTTGATTATTTTTAAATTTAAATTGAAGACTGGCACATTGATCTACCGGGTTTTCTTGCCTAGATATTAATTGGAGATCGTATTTTACAAAAGCTACTATTCCATCGGCTTTATTAAATTGTCCATTTACAGGTATGGGTATATAGCCAGGTAGTGATAAGTTTTCAGGGAATACTCTAAGCCAAGTTTCTGTTAATACTACTAAGTGTACGTCTATATTTATTGATTCGAGAAGTATTGCTAATTCATCATAATGTTCTCTAGACTGCGGATATTTATACTAAGTATATTAATGAATGATTTGGTAGTTTTAATTAAAGGTTTAAGGTTATAATCTTCTAATTCTACAGTCTCTATGTCATGGTTAATAATAGGGTCCGACATAATTTGGGTCGTCGCTGTCATGGTGATGTTGGTATTAATATTTTCGTTGCTTCTATTCTATTTAAAGGCCCTATTAATCCGTATGTTTGTAGTTCTTGATAAAAACGTCACTAGTATTTTGTATTCTGTTTGTTAGTGAAGTCATGAAATCATTAGAAACAGTTGTCAAATACCTAAAACTATAAGTATGTCTGCTTAGAGCTACTATAATATGCGGTAAGCTTTCATAAACATCCAAGTGTTTTATGTTTGTTCTTATAAGTACTACCCGTTTCGATGTTAATCCCTGAGCTTCATGTATAGTATGAATTAGTATGGGTCCATAACATTTTCCTTTAAAGCTTCAATAACCATATTTTTTCCGTTGTGTAAAGGTCAGTATAAGGGTGTCTGATTTCAGTTGATGTTGACTTCCGTCTGTAATAGTCGGTCTGATGGAGCGAGTTCGTTGGTTCGTTGTTTTAATGTCTTTATAATAGTCAGATAGAAGATAGCATACATCTAAAGGACATCTTTTAGTAACAGAAAGGGTCAAACTAGGGCTACAGAACTGTGAAATGTTGGACCACTCTGATGGTAAGGAAGATCTTTCAATGTATGGTATTTGATTTCCATCACCGAGTAATATTATTTCTTTAGCTTTCGATAGTTCAGAAATGAAACCAACATAACCGGCATGCATAAGTATTGCCTCATCTATAAAGACTCGTTCATACTTTTTGTCCGAACCGTTAATAATGAATGACGAAACAGTTCTGTAGTCCTTTTCGAGCCTTCTCTTATACTTAATTTCATTATTATTCCTTAAGGATGTTCTAATTTCTTTAAGGTTTGCTCTTGTTTGAGTTAGTATTAGATCCTGTCCAGGTGTATGTTCATTTAAAATAAAATGAGTCTTGCCGCAACCAGGTACTCCGTCGATCCACTTGATATTAGGAAGTTTACAACTAGCAATGTTTATTTTACTTATTTAGATATTAGTTCTCCATCAAGCATTAGTTGGGTATCCTGTGTTACTAATATATATTTCTCTGATGTCATAAACTTGTTTTCATTTCATTAAAAGATACGTAAGATCCATTATTTTGCAGGCAGTAACCCATTCTATATGTATTTTTTGTATGCCAGATAAATTGTTTCTGGAAGTTATTGTAGATATTCATGCCTTTTCTAGTGACTTCTTTAAGAGTTCTAGCTGATTCAAGAATGTTTTTACTAGTTAGTTTTCTAATATTTGTTGGTATTTTATAGAGTTTATGAGGTCACGTTGAGATAGTAAATTTCGTAGCTCAGCATGCTATTCATGAAGATTTCATGTCTGTTGGTAGCAGGTAGAAGATTGTAAACAGAACTATTTTCAATGTGCTGACTGGGTATGTTAAGGAATTTAAGTGTATCGAGGCCTTTATAATAAAAAATAAATCTGAGATTGTTTGTTTCGGTAACTAAACTTAGGAGTTCTAAGCTGGATATATCATTCAGTGAATCAAAGATATCAACTCCAATCACAAGCGGGTATTTATTTTTAGCCCAATAATTTAAATCATTCACGATTTTTTGAATTTCTCGAATGTATTATAAATATCTGATTTTATTATTATAATTTTATTTCGTGATTCGTTGATAGGTCGCAAGTATAGGTAGAGTAAGAATCAAGTATATTAGTCTCTCTCTGTTTTATATACTTGGTTTTTAATATTGTAGACAGGCCTTTTGATAATTTATAGTTACTTTCATATTTTGTAGCAAAAGATATTAATATCTGTATGTTGACCGAAGTTGTATACAATTGATGTTCTACTTTTTGATGTTTCCTTAGTTACCAGAAATTTACTTTTATTGTTCAATAGTTCTTCTATTCGTGTTATTGGGGTAATATGATTAAAAGTGTTACAATTTGTAATTGCTCTAGTCCAGATTATTTTTTAAGCAGTGCCATAGTTAGTCCTATTTATTTCTCGCTGGATAGCGTTAATGTGCCTGGACAGTTTACATCATTTGCTCTATGCTCATCTGGTTTTCCCCGATTTTTTACAATTGTAACACTTGGTTTGCCTTTTAGATTAGGGCAATTTTTCACATCATGCCTCTCAGCACAGTGTGCACAGTTTGGTTCACCGTCTAGTTTGCAGTATTTGGCCACATGATAAAATTGTTGACATTTATAACAGCGAGAGGCTACTATGTAGTCTTTCACTCTGCAAGATGTCCATTCTATATAAGATGTGACCTTCATTTAAAATTGACCTTCTAGTTTGTGGGTCACATTCAACTACCCAATGAACCGATTCTCTATTTCTTGGCCCCACTTTGAATCTAGGTAATTCTGGCGTGGTAGTCCGCATGGTGGGCGAATTTCCTTTGGAATGCGTGTTTCCGTGCTTAACAACCCATTTCTTACTTAAGGTTTTGGGTTATGCTTTATAACTTGAGTAGTTACTCAATTATCAAGCTCTACTCATTACACTTCTATATTTTTCAAAGGAAATGCACTAAACCTTTTAAAGAAACCAACCATAAAACCAACTGAGCATTAAAAATGTTGTATGATGTTATATTGAGAAGTGAAACTATGTTGCCTAAACGGTTTTGCTGAAAAAACATTTTTCGGAGGTCAAATAACCAAATTTCGTCTTTCGAAAGATCCATTAAATGGACTTTTCATTCAATATTACTTCTCATTCCTTTCCTTCAAGCGAGACCAAAAACTTCATTTTATCACAATTGGTTTGTTTTTCATGACGGTTTTTATCAAACATTAGTTTTGTTATAAAAGGACGAAATTTGGCTATTGATAATCATTTAATGTTTGACCCCCGTAACTCCCAAAAACTATGTTCCATGTTCTCTTCGGAATAAAAGAACATCATACCGAATTTTCGAGAAAAACTGCAAGGGTCACCTGACAAGATTTTCAGCCATCTGCCTGATTTGAAATGGTTCCGGTATAAATAAGGAAACGTAAAACATGCTATTTTTTTTTTATTCCTATTGATTAAATTTTGAACCCCTACGACTAACAGGTAAATAGGGAGTCCATTTGGAATACCTAGTAGTAGTAGTAATAGGGAGGCAAAGCCAGGCAAATAGGCCACGTTGTTGGGCCCTTCTTGCCAGCCCCGATTCCTAAGCCTACACCACCTCCACTAAGAATCTCTTCTTGGAAAGGTTGATGTATTGTAGGATATCTCTCCAACTAAGAAAAGAAAGTTTCTCTTCATACAAAAGGCCTACGCCAAATATGTGGATACGAAGAGAAGTATAGACCTCACACTCTGCAAGCAGGTGAATGGCTATTTCCTCGTTAGCCTCTGAGATTATGCCTAAAGTATTAAGATGTTTATTTAATCTACAGTGACCGGTCAGAACACTAACTAGGTTCCTAAGGCAAGGCTTGCTTTTGGGAATACCTAAAATATGTTTAAATACATAATTTACAGTATGAGAATTCTTGCTGTATTACAGTAAAAATGCTGTTTATTAAAAGCTTAACTTATTTATTGAAAGGTCAAATACGAATAACGATATATTAAGGACTTCATACACTATTTCAGTAATCCTAGAAAATAGAACATATCTTTTTCAAACAGTACTTAACCGTACGACTTAAAAGCACCAACTTAATACCAATTATAAAATACGCAATATCTTTTAAACCGATGTTATATCCTTCCATAAATGTATCTAATTTTTATTTTTCTGAAAAATCATTCCTATTTTATGGTAAAAATGAATTTAGCTGTTATGTAATTCAGGTTTGAGTAGAGTTCAACTGAGAGGTCAAGTCTTCTGTTTGTTTGCTATAAGGGTATTATTATAGAGTGAGTAAAGAGTATTATTAAGGATGGGTTGGCTTATTCATTCCGTAAAAATCCCGTAAGTATTATGTGGCAGGATGTATAATGGTTTTACGTAGTATACGTTTGATTGTTGACGGGTTATATTTAAAATCTTATTGAGTGTGCTACTTATTTCCATAAACTTGCTCGTAAAATTATTCTAATGATTAGAAACAGCGAAAAAAGTTCTACAGCCCGTATTAAAAGTCTTAAAAAGGCCTAAAAGCTTCCTTTAGCTGAGAGTATAAGAATTGCTATATATTTTGTGACGCTACTGCTTAGGTTATTAAGTATATACCGAAAACTCAAGCAAAAATTGCATTGTTAAGAAAGCACGCATTTAAATAAGAGCGCCGGCTTGAAGTCCTCCGCGCAAGAATTAATTTGAAGTTATAAAATAAATACTGTTAATATGGCAATAAAAAAATTAGCTCCGGTACCAAGATATGAACCTAATAACCCTTGCTTTGAGTAGTTTCATCGACTCCGGACTGGTTTTATTTGATCCAGCACCCCAAAAAAACTTCGAAAACGACACTCAACTCAAGATGTATTGTTTTTACGACCAGTCTTACGACTTTTTGATCACTTAAAGTGTTCTTATCGTCTTGGACCGGTTTTGTTCAATTCAGCGCCCCAAAAAGCATAAATAAACACCTTTATGTCAATGATTTTTGACTCAGAAAACCGGGTTAATTACGTAATAAATACATGATTTTCTATCTATGTCCTCCCCAAGGTTGTATTTTCAGGTATTTTAAAAATACCTGAAACGGATAATTCCTGTGACATTTCTGTTTTTGTAGTTTTTCGCAAACACAATTCTTTTGCTATATAATATATATATATATATATATATAATATATATATATAACCACGGTATAAATGAGGAAAAGTAAAGATCGATATCAAACTTGATTAAACATAAAAATGTTGCAATTTGGGTGGAGGTATTTTTTCTTGTATTGGGTACTCATAGAAGCTGAATATCCTTATCATTTTAAGTTACCATTATCTTCTTACTTAAGTTAAGTACTAAAAACAACCTAAATCAAATAGAACCAAACAAAGCTGACTATCAAGTCCCTTTCATTCATAAGAAATTCTAATAATACTCAAAGACTCATTTAATGATGATGAGAAAATAATGAGTGTATGTTTAAACTCTTTATATTGTTACTTAAAACTGTTTTTTCTTATACATTAAATGTTTCAAAGTTCAAACTTTTAAGCACTGTTTTAAGTATACAGTCTTGAACAAAGCATCTGAATAGGTACTTAATTTTATTACTTCTTTTGCACAATAATGTAAAATAGTAATAGCATCTTTTATTTCCCTAAAATAATTAGAGAAAGGTTAATTTAAATTAAAAGGGAATTATAACTAACGTTTCTACTTTTCTACATTTATTCCGTAAGGATAATATATATACATAGGAAAAGTATTTGTGTTTGAAAAAAAATGCGAAATCGGAATGACACCGAAATTATCCGTTTCTGGTCTTTTTTTAGACCTCCTGAGTCGTTTTAATGCCATTTTATGGCATTAAATTATGAGCGAGAAAATGAGTAGATGGTTACTACGATTTCTCCCAGAACTTACTCCTTTCTTAAAACTTAGGTACTTAAGTTATATTAGGACCAAGATTACTTATCTATTTAAACTACATTCTTAAATTATTTATATCAATATTCAAATTTCTTAGAATCACTATCTAACAATTACTGTTTAAACTTGCTTATCATTATTATTAATTTTCAAATATAAAATGCATAAAAATGTCATATTACATAACAAACTTAGACAAATTTAACACGCTTGATTGTTGAAAAGTAAAAACATATTACGAGTTTTCTATCTTAGTGAATTATATAAATATATTTAATAAATTCCGGTCTCTGGATACGGCACGGCGGCAGTACAAAGGTTTCGTCTTGTAGGAAGGTGAAAAGTAATACTTTACGACCCCGCAAATGTGGGAGTAAAATGTTTATGATATCTCTATCATTATTTTTACAAGTATCATGATTTTTTATTATTTTCAAAAAGCGCAACAATTTATTACTTACGTTTCTTATAAATTATCTTTCAAATTGTCAGGCTATGTATATCAATGAATGTACTTAGTTACTTTAGCTCTAAATACTGTATAGCCAGCCTTGATTAGTTTATCTAATAGTGTAATATGTTAGGAAAATGTAAAACTAAAAGCTACCTTTAAAGCACATCAAGTGTCTACAAAAAATCGTATAAAAACTGCGTAGGCTTGTCATGAAGAGTTAGGTCTTCTGGTGGTGACCGCGTTAATATAGATCAAGAATCCGACGTTTCGCTACTGGGGGGATGCATCTGTGGATGTAGAACAACATGAAAGAAAACGCAATTTTCTACAAAACTCAAATCAAGTTCATTTCTCCATGATATCCTACATCCCAGGAGACGCCACCCACAGCGGAAGTGAAACGTTGGATTATTCATCAATATTGACGCGGTCACCAATGGAAGACCTATATCTTCAAAATTGTATACTTTAAATATACTTTTATACATACTGTAAACTTAAATATTACATATATACATATTGTACAGTTAGAAACATACTTATATACAACTATATACACTTAAAAACATTTTTGCAAAAAGTATTGAATTATGTTGATTAGTATTGATTGACTTACGTATTATCATCAAAGCTGAATTAACAATTAATTTAAAAACCCAGGCACCAAACTAGAAATAAAGCACATTATATTTCTTCAAAATCAATTTTACCCATTTCTTACCGTATGGTAAACTCGTATGTAATCAGGTAAATACATGTAACATTATAGAATATTATATATATTATAATATATAATATTATATATATTATTTACTTCTTCAAAACTATTGATATGTGATTTTTACTTTTTCTCATTAATTCAGTTTTTCCTGATAAAAAAAATCCGACATTTTCCGGCCAGAATTGGATCGCCGACAATTATTTTTGGATCGCGAGAAAATAATTGGTGAAAGTACATTTTATTTTTAAACAAAAATATGGGTGTAGGTTTGAAAAAAAAATATTCAAAATAAATATTTTATTAACTTTATTTTCTGGTCAAATTTTGTTTAAACTAATGTCAAATTCGATAAGAACTTAAATTGGGTATCCCCCTTCTATTCGACAGTTGACTCTTGTCCTTTATTTTCATTAGATACATACGGCTCTTTATAGGTTCATTTCTGTAACTTACACATTTTGTTGTTCGATGAAATCGTCTGTATTCTAAATTCAGGGAAAGGACAAATAGATGCATTGCTTGCCCAAGAATTTATTTAGGCCCTGTTGGAAATCAATTTAGATTAAGGTAAAACCATAACTCTTGTCTGGCGCCAGGCTGTCTTAATACCGACTTTAAGAAAAAGCCCAAGATCCTTCAAAAGAGGAGAGAAAATTGCCTAAATATTCAAAAATATCTGGCTCGCTGCGCTTGCCAATTCATGATTTGTCACGTGCTCCAATAAAATAAGCAACTGAGGAAAATTATATTATATGTTATAAGCATATAATAATCTATTATTCTAGTAATACAGCACAATGTAAGTCCCTGTATTTTTATTTATTTTAGCGATCCTTCAAAAACAAACAAAATACTAAGCCCGCAAAACGTGTTCAGTATAAGGACAAACTCCGCGTAAAAAATGGAAACATGAGAAACATTTGAGTTTTTAAGGTTATCGAATGTGTATAGTATTTACTATGAGACTATACGTATCAATAAGTCGATGAAAGATTTTCGGAAAATTTATCTATAAATATATGGACTACAATTAGTTATTTACTACCCGGTCAACAGTAAAGAGAAATTAAGTATTTATTATCTTACGAAGTATAATCTTAAAGATAAAATGATAATAATTAACGTGATAGAGAAAGAGTTATTATTAATAGACGTAGGATGACATGTATCAACTCACGACCCTCGTGTAGGTACATTGGGTACACAATGTCTAACACTATGTACCCGTGTTTATTTCTTAAGTATAATTTATTAATAGTTTAATAACATATAGAATTACAGTACATAGAAAAACTTTCACTGGAAATTAACTTATTATGTAATTATGAAACGATGTTATTAGAATATGTGATAATCAAAAACCTATTGATACCTGAGGTGGTAGCTTCAGTTAAGAGCAGTAATTTAAAACCATAAATTTACTTATAATTTAGTATTGCATTTTCAGTGTCCGTAATTTCCAAGGCACTTAGACTTCTTATATAGTACATGAAATCTAGATTCCAATTACGCCTAAAATTTAATAGACTATAATTTGGATTTATTAGATTCATGAAGTATGAAATAAACAAAGAGACAATTAAGAAATAAAAAAATATAAAATCAAGCAGTTAATAACTTAAATGTAAAAACCAGAGAGAAACGCACAGTGTTCTAATGTATAATATAGTAATAATGATACATTTCTTTATTTCCACGACGAGTCTTCGTAAATTCTATTTACCTAAAAGTATCACCACTGGGTGGTTCGTCCTGGCAAGTCACTTTGACCCATATGAGTTGTACGTCAAATACGTTTAATGTAAACAATAATCAATATTTTATTGTACATGAATTGTACAAAAACAATATTTCCATCACATAAAATTGAGTAATACAATGAAACGTATGGAATTTCGTCTTGTAGAAAAAATTAACATCTTATCTTTTCTAAGGTTTTTATTATTATATAAATTCTCCTAAATCAAAAGGAAAATGCTCCTTAACGAACCCTAACTCTGGCCTGTAAGTTAGCGAGAAGCCAGGGGCAGCCAAAACCCATTTGACGAAGAAGATTTCAGTGGAAGTCCCTTAAAGGTGTGTGAAACATCACCCCGTCTGATCTCCCCCCCCCCCTCATAGTTCTAGCTGGCTACGGGCCAGCCCTAACTTCGGCAAACTCCTTAGATGTAAATATCCTTACAGGTGTACAATTTTGTAGGTCAATGATTCGCTTGATGACCTCAAATTATAGATTATTCACTGACATAAATACCAGATTAAAACGAGACTCTGATGCAAAAACATTCCTAGGATGACAGTGTCATCAATGTCTTCTTGATGTAATTCTACTCAACAAAAGACAAAGGCGTGAATAATAAATAATTCCTTTCTTTTTCTTCCTTGGAATTAATTTACGAACGAAATATGACTCTTCAGTTCCTTGATTTAAAAAAAGCAAGGATTTTATACTCGGCACATCTTTTTTAAATTTGGGACTTATTTTAAACGCATGAAGTAATAATTCGAATTATGCCTAATGTGTGCAAATTTCTTTCGTTATGTAAATGTATGCCAAATTTTGCAAGCTGTCTAAATGATACAATACAAAGTCGTAATGTATTAAGTATCCTCATAATGACGCATATTATGTTAACCATCTTTGATGTCCTGAGGCTCGCTTTTATCACTTTCATCACGTATTAACGTTTATCATTTCTCAAAAAAAGTATAATAGATGAAATCAAAAATGTTCAATAAATTGAAGATTACCATCTGTTACTTCTTTAAATGTTCAAGATGCTAAGGAGGTATATTCAATCATAAATTAAAAAATACTTCAAATCATTTTCGTACGTTAAAAAAGACGTCGCTCGTTAAAATAGACGTTTAAACTTATATAGATTTTAAATCATAATAAAGGTGCTTTAAATTATGATTGTTTCATTTAAACTCTTAAGTCTTTAATTTAAATAATATTTTACAAGAGAAGAAGTTTATATCAATACTTTACTAAGCAACTTTAAAACTTAGATAAAAACAGGTTAATTACACAAAAGTCCTTTATTGTTTAATATATAATAACTAAGCTTTCGACTAAAAATTAGTCATCATCAGAGTTTAAAAAATATAAAATATAAAATAAAATACAATTTTACCAAACCATACCAAGGTGCAATATGAAGTAGTTTGTAAAATTGTATTTTATTTTATATTTTTTAATCTCTGATGATGACTAATTTTTAGTCGAAAGCTTAGTTATTATATATTAAACAATAAAGGACTTTTGTGTAATTAACCTGTTCTTATTTATATATTTTTTTATAAGTCCACAAAAAGAAACTTTTTAATTTTAAAACTTAGCTTACATCTTAGCAACAATACATCTTGAGTTTTGGGCTCACGAAGTTTTAAAATTAAAAAGTAAATATTATAAAATGGCGTTCGAAATCAATATAAAATTTATTGGAACGGTTTACCGTTTATAGTACTATATTCGTGCTAAAATTAAACTCGATCGGTCAAATGTTCGATCTTTGTGATTTTTTAAAAATTTAAAAAATAGTAAAAATAGTACACCAACGTTACACCATGTACTCTTCTAAAAAGGCCTATTCTTGATTCACCTACCAGGCTTGACCTATAGACTGCTGCACTAATATCTGAAGTTAGAAGGATTTTCTAATGAGATTCCGAATACGATCCTGTTATTTTCCAATTATGTCTGTAAAAATGAATTAGGGGAAATAATGATGTTTATTATTATTATTTAAACCACCTTAAGCTTTAGATTATCATAACATTCTTAAAACAAGCGAAGCGAGTCCGAAGTTACTTTCCGAAAATTATTGTGGTCTAGTAAACAAAAACACTACTTTACAAATTCTAACATGTTAAAATTTTATTTTCAATGCCCAGAAAGAAATAACCTTGCTGTTTACATTTCAGTTAGTTCGTAGTGGATGAAAATGTGATTCTTTTCATGTATTAGTGAATATCGTTGTAAAAGTTAGTATGATTTTTAATTTTCCTCATTTGTACAGTAGGTATATAGGAAAAGTATTGTGTTAGCAAAAATCCGTTTCAGGTGTTTTAAATGCCTCCCGATTGGTTTTCACAAGTGTGTGTGTGAGTGTGATGCGTGTGTATTATCACTGTAGGTCCTTGTGTATTCATGCTAGAGAGTTGAAACTTCGTACAAAAATCAGTCTGCCGCTGTAATTGTGCTAGTCGGAAAATAATGTTTTTATAAAGTTGTTAACCCGCAATAATGACTCAGCGAAAATTCCGAAAAAATCATAAAATGCGGAAAAATGATTAGATTGAGATTTGTATAAGACTAAAATATGTGCCAAATTTCATCTCATTATCAGCAATAGTTCAATTTTTATCGAATTTCTTGTGTACAGTTTTTAAAAAATTGTAAAAAATCAGAAAATGGTTTAATCGAGTTTAAATTTAGTATAAGTATATACATTTATTCAACAAATAAGTACACTATTGTTTCGTTTCAATACAACAAGTATACCTATGAGTTTTCTTTGTTTGTTGTTGATCGTGGTCAGTGCTGTATGGACCGCTGAGAATGATGGGGATACATTTACTATTTGAGGACGAATAAATGAGTTCGAAGCAAGGAGAGCGTAGCGAATCCTTTGTGATGAGGAAAAGTTCCGAGGTACCCGATTTTTTTACAATTATAGTTATCATTGTAAAATTGAATCAATCATGTAAATTAATTTTAAGTTTATGTATTTATATTATGAATACTTCCTATTTAGAGTCGTAAATGTTATAATGATCTTCATTGTATATTGTTAGTAGAATATTTTCAAAGATACCTTATTATAACCAAAGGTACCAACTAGGAATATTTAAAATATACATTCATTATAATATGCATTACAATTATCAAATGTTTTTAAACTTCTTAGATCACTGGATTTGATTTAAAGATCCTTTCTATGTACACTTCTTTCAAAACGGCGCCACAATAGTACTTTATTTAAATTTCTAAGCAAACATTTTTAAAAAAAAACCTGCATATCATTATAAAAAATGAAATAATAAAAAGAAAGGCAAGGTCTGTTATAATAATTCCGCTAATAATTTAAAGATATGTTCACTTTCTCCAGATGAATCAGTGGCGGATTCAAGGACCTTGTCGGAGGCGAAGACCTCAGACTTAAGAAGGAAATGGCGAAGACCTTCGCGACCTCTCTCACCTGTCATAACAAAATTATATAACTCCAGAAGAACTTTAACAATTGGAAGACTAATGTAGCACTTTAAAGCTTTTAAGTTTGATTAATATTAAATTCTGGTTAATAGGTTTACCATGGGAGAACCTATATCAATAAGTTTTATTGATATCCCGTAATGTTAATTAATAATTGGAATTATTTGAAAATTAAAATGCATAATATGCCATATCATAGGAACCAAACCAATACTTTTCAAATTTTATTTTCATGTGTAAAGCAATTTAATCTTTCATATAGAATATATACTTTTGATTTCCAACCCTCGACGTTTTTGCTGTAGATATAATTTCAACTCAATAGGAATGTTTTCAATTTTTTAATGAACGTACACAATTCATTCGATAAAAATTGAACTAATGCTTATAATGAAATGAAACTTGGCGCATATATTGGTCTAATACATGACTATGCGTGCCAAATCTTAAATCTATCGACAAAGTTTTCTGCGTTTTATGAATTTTCTACATTTTTGTTGAGTCATTATTCCTGGTTAATGACGTCATAAAAAATATTTTTCGGACAGCAAAACTAGACTCGAAGATTGATTTTTGTACTAAGTTTTAAATCTTTACCATAAATATACTGAGAGACACGATGATAATAGACAAACACAGACATTTACAAAAAACACTTAGAGGGTCTTAAAAACCCGGATAATTTAGTTTAAATCCTGGTTTTGGACCACACAATAATTTCCTACATATATTTATTTATATATAAAAATAATTAATTATATATATATATATATATATATATCTACAATATAAATGACGATAAGTAAATTGTTAATAATTTTCTTAAATAATTAATTAAATTTTATTATTAATTTTTATAATAATCAATAAGATTAAAATATAGGTTTGTAATTATTAAATAAATAATTACGTCATGCATTGTTAAGTGTATTCTAATTATTTGATGTATTTTATTAAACTATATATGACCTTAAGTGTATTTCTAATTATTTTATGTATTTTATTAAACTATATATGACCTCAAGCTATTGTATATTTTTGTATACTTATTGGCAAATAAAAATAGTTTTTATTTATTTTTTTTTAATAATCATTATAGAAGCCACGATTCTTCAACATCTATATGAATTTAATATTTAAAAAATATTTATTATAATTTATATATATATATATATATATAATATATATATATATTATATATATATATATATATATATATATATATATATATATATATATATATATATATATATATATATATATATATATATATATATATATATATATATATATATATAACATATAGAATTTAATTTATTTTATAACTGTATTGTTATCTATTGCTTTACTACAATATTCTTTATTGAAACACTAGTCTATAAGAATACATTAACAATTATCAAAAACGTAGATCTACATTCTTTTTAACTACAATATAGTTGTAAAAAAACTTGCTTTGATGAATCCTGTGAAATGTTGAATGTGATTTTAGTTTTAAATAACACTTCTTAAATTATATTTGTCAGTCAATAACATAATACATATGAAAAATAAAATAAAATAAAAGTTGTTTAATTATTGTGAGAGGAAATTTATTTTAAAAACGATTATTTAAAATGTTTGGAAAAACATTATTTGTAACATAAAGTTTAATAATTGCTTAGATTATTACAGGTCATTTGTAGTTTCATTATTGTTCAACACCTTCTTCAGATGTTAATTCGATTTTTTTATTTATTTAATTTCCCACACTACTTACCTCTAAGAGGATGAAAACTTGGGTTTTTTGCGCTCTTAAGTTTTTTTTTGGGAAAAATTGCTTCATATCTATGTGATCTCTAACTTGAGTTAATTGTTTTTAAAATGGAATTTATAATTTTTATTGCGACAATATTAAGTATTTTTGAATTTCGGTCGCAGCGATAACTCCCACGCCCTCTCGAAAAAGACATTAAAGAATTGTTGTAGTCGAAAACTAGAATTATTTCTTTAGAAATTTTAATATTGTGAATATAGATTACTGTCATATAGAATGTCGTAAAATAATGTAGGTTTTTATATTTTTTAAAAATTAATAAAAGAAAAAGAATAACCTAGAAAAATTAAAATATATCCAGTGAGCTATATTATAATAAAGGAAGCTGTGGTATGAGCATATTTACCACTTATTTCACATGTTTACTAAACAAATCGGATTCACTAAACTGTGACGGTCAATATTTATGGAGAATAGATAAAGTTTAATTATTTTAATTAATAGACAGAGATTGCTAGTTATGTTCTTTCTTTATCTATATTTTCGGCAATGTTTCCCTTTATCAGCACTTTGTGTACTGGAGGGGGTTACCTGGAGTATCGGAGTAGGGTACCGGTCGACGGGGCTAACCGACGGAAGTCGTAGACAGGGTTTCGCCCAAGTAAGTGTTGCCTTAGGGTCAGGTTTCTTTTGGGGCTCTCAGAGCTCATAGTTTTACGTAACATGTACCATGTAGAGTAACCTCAATAGATAATCCATTTTGTTCAACTTAAGTTATGTCTCTTATTACCCAATACCTATACCTTATAAACCCCTACAAGCTCGACGTCACTTGGTAGACTCTCTTCTGGAGTCTACAACCCCGCACTTGCTGCTTTGATATTAGTGCCGCCCCCGAGCTTGTTACAAAACTAAACCTCCCTACTTCGGACTAGCTAGCGCTCATCGTCAGAATATAATTATAACTAAATGTATACTGTAACATGTCTTCGGAATCGCTTTTCTCGTCCTCAGGTAGAAGTGACCTCAGTTTTATTCCCAACGGTCACCCATCCAGGCACTGAAAACACTCGATGCAACTTAACTTTTTTGATCCAACATAAACCATGGATATACTTGCCGTATTAAAATGAAACTTAATATGCATATATATTACGTAAAGTGATATACATTTGTACTAAATTTCAGCTAAATTAGATAATTTTCTGATTTTTCTTTTTTAAAAAAACGTGTACAAGTCATTTGATAAAAACTAAACTAAAGCTCATTATATAATACAACCTTGCATATAGTTTGTGAAGACACTAAACATAGTTTGTTGAGTTTATGAAGTCTGCTATAGTTTTTCTTTTTTTTAATTTTTGTATTGTTAATTTTGCCACCCTTATTTATTTATTTATATATATATATATATATATTTATTTTAGATATTAAGTTCTTAAAAGAAATTAGAAATTTGATTTGTAAATGTATTATTTTTACATTATCTATTGTTTTTAAGTTAGTCTACGTAATAGTTGGCATTTTTTGTGTAGTCTATGTCAATGAGAAGTCAATGTTAAGTAGTATAGTCAATAGCCATCAAAAAGAAAAGGTTAATTTAGGTAAGTTATATTATCTAATGTATAACTATGAATTTGCACATATTTATTTTTGATTTTTTTTAAAGTAATGTTTATAAAATTGAAAAGATTTTTATATTATTTGATTATTATTTAACGAGCAATGCAATTGTACCAATGTATTTATAAGCAAATAAAGTTTAATAAAAGAGAAAGAAGTCTCTCCACAAAAATATATTCTTAATAGCAAAGCGCTTTCAACCTAACAAGAGGTCATCATCAGTGCTAGCCGTTGAATAAAGAAGAGGGTGATAGATGAGTCTTATAGATCAGATATCAAAGATAGACTCATAGTCTATCTTTGATATCAACTATGAGTCTATCTTTGATATCTGATCTATAAGACTCATCTATCACCCTCTTCTTTATTCAACGGCTAGCACTGATGATGACCTCTTGTTAGGTTGAAAGCGCTTTACTATTAAGAATATATTTTTGTGGAGAGACTTCTTTCTCTTTTATTAAGATGAACTCCATTAACGCTCACCTTAGTTCTTCAAATAAAGTTATTAGCCTAGTTAGTAGCCTTATGTATGGCTAAATGCGTGCTTAATCTCAATTCGATCGCAACATTTTTCTGCGTTTTATGTTTTTTCAAAATGTTTGCTGAGTAATTATTAAGGGTTATTGACGTAATAAAAAACATATTTTTTTGAATAGCACAACTTGTCCTAAAGATTGATTTTTTGTTTTAAGTTCCAATTCTCTAGCATAAATACACTGGAAGATATGATGATAACAGACACACACACATATAGACAGACAACTTTGTGAAAACCACTTAAAATGCCTTAAAAAACACCAAAAACGGATGATTCGGGTGGCATGCCAAGCTAGGATTTATTGAAATACTTTTCTATATACCTACGGCATAAATTAGGAAAAATAAGAATTCACCAATGATAACATAATAATATGTTTATATCTACTGCCCTCCGCGGCATAAGAATATTTTATTATTCTTTAGTGGACGGATATACCTCTATGTAAAAATTTAAATTAAATTATTGTAATAAAAAATAAATAAAGGTTTAAAAAAGATATTGAAATGAATTTGGGCCCGGTCAACGGAAAAGAGGACTTGTTTTGAATGAAATTTTAAAAGGGGGCTCTCCTCCTTTGAAATTGTATTCAAAAACAGTCATCTCTTATGGCCCAATCCAATGTTACAGTCCTCAGACAGACCAATATATTGAGCGTAATATATTGTATTAAAACGGTGAGATATCATTATTATTTGATATTGATTAATACAGTAACAAATTTTATTTCTGAATTCCGGTCCTTAATAATTGTTTCTTTTTCACTAAACAATACTTCCCCTATGTGAAAGTAGAAAAGGAAACAAACCTATAAAAAACTAGGTTTTAGAACTAAATAACACAGTCAGTAGAACAATGAATATAATTCACAGAGTAATATATTGTTATACTATTACATCTGTAATTGCTAGTGTTTGATCGGACCAGATTATTTTTTTGTCTAGACTGATAGAGTACCTTGTTAGCAATGTTACACAATATTAGCTCAATTGTAAAATATTCACACAAATAAAAAAAATCTATTGAGAATTTGTTAAAAATTAAAAGGTATACTGGCAAATTTACTTTTTCACAATATTAATGTCTTTATAATGGAAAATAGTACCAATACATGTTAAAACATGTATTGGTACTACTCTCCAAGTACTATTTTCCTAATGTTACATTTTAAAGTTTTATAAATAAAACTTTAAAATGTAACATTAGGAAAATTCATACAGCTTCAATATACCGGATTTGATTGAAATATTAAAGCCGTTAGCTATACTTGTAAAATGATGAATAAAATTTAAAAAATGGGAATATCACAATAATATCAAAACCAACATCTTTTTACTTATAAAAACTTTATCAAGCAAAGTTTTAAGCAAAACTTGCTTCTTTAAAGTTTTTAGTGGAAAGATGTAGTTGGTGTTGATATTAAGTAGACTATGTCGGTCCTTACTAAAGCTATGAGGATATCGTAGTTCTATATAACTGTAATATCATAATCAAAATTCTTTTGGATTGAGATAGTCAACTCTTCATACGATTTTTTTTGTTTTCCTTATTTTCGCTGTGGTAGGAAAAGTAATTTGTTTCCTCTAAAATTCCAAAGCCATGATTTCACCTGAGTTATCACTTTCAGGTGATTTTCAAACCTCCTTCGGTGTGTGTATCTGTGGAAATTTTAACTCCCCGTATCATTATTATAAAGATTAAAAACTTGGTACTAAAATCAATCTTTAATAGTTTCGTTATGCTTACCAAAAAATAATTTTTCATGACTCTATAAATTGTCATTAATGACTCAAATAGCACAATATTAGCAAATTTCAAAATGTATTACTCAAAACCTGTGATTTACATAAAGTTGTATATGTCAAACGATAAATGCATTAATAAATCTTATAAATTTTGTTTGCCTCTGCCGCTTTGTTTTCCTTGCATATTTTAAATGTTTATATATATATATATATATATATATATATATATATATTATATATATATAATATATATATATATATATATATATATATATATATTATTTTATTTATACTATTAGTGAAAATGTCAAAACATTATAAATGTTTCAACTTTCCAATACAACATAAACACTCTGGAGCTGATATGATAACAGTAAATCGCATACAAACATTCGCATACAGACAGACTACTTGATCAAAACTTCTCAAGAGGTTTTAAAAACACCTGAAACGGAAAATCCAGGTTTAAAACTGGTTTCGGGTTTTTAGAGCAAACAAATTTTTCTGTAATATACCTGATATTATGATACCAATGAGGAAAAGTAGAAATAAATTAATTAGAAAAAAAATCTAAAATAGTAAGAAAGGAATAAATAAAATCCTCATGTAAAAACCCAAATAATAAATAATTCAAGATTTTATATAAGTTCCTTTATTTACTTTGAATACTAAAAGGTTTGATTTCACACAGAATTATACAATTATATGTAAATACAGCGTACCCAGTGACACGGATTCCAGCGGCTTCACTACTGTTTGTACTCACTATACACATAATATGACCGATATCCACCGGCTTTAGCAAATGGATTTAAAATAAGTAGTTACACTGAATGCTTTGTATAGGATGTTTTAAAGGATACTTACTGTATGTATATAGATGTATTTATTATGTACGTAAGTGTATGAACGTAGTGTATTGAATGAAGCAGTTTTTGTGTATAAATATAAGGTTTGTAACACATTGGTTTAAAGTTAATATAGGCACGTAATAATACTTCTAATTTCACTGATATGAAAAAGAGTTGATATTAGTTTAATCTTAGAATAATATTATATATAGAAAGAGCACTACTGATAACACGAAAGGTGGTTCACTGGTGATCTTAAGTAATGCTACCAACCTAACAATGTACAATTTTCTAATAAAAAAGTTGGCAATACTTTCGGTTGGTGAATTATTATGTTCTATTATTAATTAATGATTGATTATTCATACAATACTAATATAAATATCGGTGCATTAAAATATTTAAAGCATTTTAAATTGTAGTTTAACGTATTTATTAAAATTATATTAAAATTAGTCCTCGTCAACTAAATGTAGATTCTTGTATTCCGCAATCCTTTTGCCATCTAAGACCGATTTGATTAATTATCAGCAGGTGTTTTAAGTTATTATATTTGTTCTTTTTCAATCTCTTTTCGTTAATGGATATTTATGACACATATTTAAAATAATATTTTGTTGTTAGGGTGGTAACCCTACTTATGACCACCAGTCAACCGGCTTTCGTGTTATCGGTAGAATTACATTGTGTTTATGGTCATATGCTCCTTCTATATTAGCATTATTCTAAGGGTGTAATTAATTACTATTTAGTTTTTTACAAAATGATTGTGAACAAACTTAACACTTTTTCATAATTCCTTATTATGGTAACAAGATAAAGAGGCAAAGAATTATGTAGACTGTTGTGAAGCTTAAACCTAAATAGAGCAAATTCTATAAAGATAGAAGAAGATAAAGATATGCAGTCCCAGGAATAGGACCTATAGAGTCATCTAGGTGCTTAGGAGATTTAAACATCTTTTTTGAGGCAATTTAAAAAAAACAATCTTGCAAAAACACTTTGTTGAGGCCTCCCAAAAGATCTTCCTCTCAATTTGATCAAGATCTTTCTCTCATGATTTACTCGTACTTTGCGATAACCTGTACTGTACACGTAAACTGTTACTATGTCTCTGTGGAGAAGTAGGAAGGCTTTTTAATATTTTTATATTACTTTTAATATTTATTAACTACTTTGGGGTCATGACCAATGACCACTGCACATTTACAACAGAGCCCTACTATGAAACTTCATAACCAAGAATAATTCTTTCAAACCGTATCTAATATCAACTCTTCTCCTTCTTGGTATACTCTTCTTGGGTTTACAACAAACTATTATCGTTATTGTTTGAAAAAGACAACTGGACAGTTATAGGATTGCACAATTACAGCGGTCTGATGCTATTGAGAAAAGGATGATGCACTCCACTGTTTAATGTTACGTTATAATAATTTTAAAAAAATGCAGCTTAAATCGACTTCTATATAGAAAATTGAGTATTATTTCTTACACATAAGATACAAATTGCGATAATTTTTCAATCAAATTTAAAGAAGTAACCCTTGCGATTTGATATTAAAGTGTTGAATTTTGAAATAAAAATGTAACTACATTCAACTGAAAACAACTTAAATAAGTAAGCGTTTTATTATTGGATAAGTTTAAGTTATTTTGAAATCTTATTTTGCTAAGAAACATAGACGTAAAGTTCGTGAGTGAGTAAATAACGTAACAACTTGATTGGTCCATTGTACGCGGTAAGTGGCTAAATTGATAAAAATGAAAAAAAAACTAATTCGCTCAATCACATTTCATTATTCGCTTGATAAGATCTAACACTAAACATTAACAAATAGCAACACAACAAATTCTGACTTAAGTTATGATACTCTTACTTAAGATAATAGTATTATCATAACTTCTGATATTATTGGTATTATTAAGTTCTGACTCTTACAAAAGATAATAGTATTATCATAACTTCTGATAATATTGGTATTATTAAGTTCTGACTCTTACTAAAGATAATAGTATTATCATAACTTCTGATAATATTGGTATTGGTAGACAGTAAAAGAAGCCGATGTAAAAAAAACCATTCCCAGTCGGGTAAATTTTTTCGGTTTATAATTTTTTTGCTATTTTAATGTATAAATTTGCCGGAATACTTCTTTCGATTGCCTCGTTGACCAAAAGTCTTAATTCTGGCGGCGAATTTTCAATGTCTGAATCACTTGATAATGATTAATTAATTAATCCCTTTTTTAAATTACAAAGCTTCGTTAACAAAAATTTTCGATTACTTATTTGATAAATTCAACGAATAAGAATATAACGAATATATAAAAATATTCGACGTAAGAAATATAACGAAGTAAGAAAAAAAATCGGGTACGGGGAACTTTTCCTCACCCTTCGGACTCGCTTCGCTCGTCCTCAGAATAGGATGGTTAACAAATGGCCTTGGGTTTTTAAACTTCGGACTGCTTCGCTCGTCCTCAGAATAGGATGGTTACCTGTGGCCTAGAGTTTATGTACTTCGGACTCGCTTCGCTCCTCCTCAGACTAGGATGGTTAGCAAATGGCCTGGGGTTTTTAAACTTCCGAGGTACCCCGTACCCGTATAAAAGCATACATGAACGTTAAACTTCGCATAATCTTAAATGAGAAAAAGTTTCGATATTTACTCGGTTTTTTTTTTAATTTTTTGTGTTTTTGGCGGAAATTTGTAATATTGACAAATGTAAACAAACTTTTACGTTTAACAAAAGTGTCGCACTAATTAATCATTAAGTTCGCTTATAACTTTTTAACTAATTAATAGATTTTGATCGGAGTTTTTTTATATTTGTTCCTATTTTTTGCGGTTCCAACGACGTGTTATATGTCAAAAACACGTGTCTACTTTTGGTATTATTAAGCGTCAAAAATTTAAATTTCAAAAGTAAATAATTTCAAAATGGCAGCCAATATCAAAACGAAATTCAGAAGATTTGTTTGTTATATCAAGAGGTATATTCCTGCCAAAATTCAAGTTCATCGGGTCATTTTTCGATTTTTTACGATTTTTTTAAAAGTTTTGCTGACTAAGCAAATAGGGTTAATGGTGACATAAAATTTTGATATTCCGGGCAGTACAATTAAACCCAAAGACTAATTTTTGTACCAAGTTTCAACTATCTAGCATAAACACAGTGGGAGTTATGTATGACACAAACACACACACACAGACATCAAGCTGAAATCGGTTCAGATGGTCCTAAAAACACCTAAAATGGATAATTCAAGTGAAATCTCGGGTTAAAATTTATTGGGTGAAACCAATACTTTTCCTCTATATACCTTCTGTATGAAGGTGAGAAAAAGTAACAAGAAAGGTAATATTTTGTCGGGCGAATTTTATTAAGAATGCGTGTTTCCGTGCTTAACAACCCATTTCTTGCTTAAGGTTTTGGTTCATGCTTTAGAACCTAAGCAGTTACTCAATTGTCAAGCACTGCTCGTAACTCGTTTTGTCTGTATTTTTTAAAGGAAATGCGCTAAAACCTTTAAAGATAACTGACTAAGCTTAAAGATAAGTAACTAAGCTTTAAACTAGTGCAAATAATAGTGCGTATTTCTAATTTTAGGGGCATAGTTTTGTATAACCAACTGGATAATTATGCGCATTTCCTTTGAAAAATACAGACAAAATGAGTTACGAGCAGTGCTTGACAATTGAGTAACTGCTTAGGTTCTAAAGTATGTACCGGAACCTTAAGCAAGAAATGGGATGATAAGCACGGAAACACGCATTCTAAATGAAATTCGCCCGACAGCGGGTGTATATATATATATATATATATATATATATATATATATATATATATATATATTGATATACATATAATATATATATATATACATACTATATATATATATAGATATATATAATATATAATATATATATAATATATATATATATATATATATATATATATATATATATATATATATATATATATATATATATATATAATATAAAGTCTCGCAAAACGTTGTTTTCGTAATTAGGACCTCTGAAATGGATTTGAGTTGTGGTCCGCGAATCGACTTTTGCCATGACGCCTTTCCCATTATCGAATTTTATTTCCAAAGGAAATTCGCTAAAATAAAGAAGACATTTATAAAAAATGGTGTAGTTACCTTCATCCTACTCCTTGTCTTATCTTCCTTCTCTAATGTAATTCATCTTAAATTATCTTATGTCCTTAAATAAGGCAATGACTTATTAAAGCAGTAAAAATTAATTTCGAGACGAGCCTCAATTAATAGGGTTTACGATAATCATCATATTAATAATACACTATCACTAATTTCCTGAGGTAGAGATACATAATGATTACTTTATTTTTATCGCTCTACTATGGCTTCCACGTTTTCAAAAAACCCCGAATGCAACAAAACGAAGAAACGAAGAAAATACGAAGATATTAAGAATCTAACCTAACGTGATTTTATAAAAATGCATATTCTGTACATTTTATATAATAAGCACTATTTTGTTCATTTCAGTTAATTTGTACATTTTTAGATTAATTTTGTGCGAATTTAACTCATATGGATAAACAACATAAATGTACATTTTCCAATAATGAAATTCAGATTGAAAACTCTATTTCTAAAAAAAATAAGAAACAGGAACACAAAGCCTTCCCTTATTTATGTTTAACTGTCAACGGACAATAATAATTCAAAGTCGCTACTTCTTTTATTGTTGTGAATATCAATAATCGAATCTAAATAAAATTGATTCAATCCGATTGATTGTCAGTACACTTTTAAGTAATTTTTATTTTTAAGAAAAAACACTCTAGATTTGTTCATCCTCTAAACATTATTTCGTTACAGATTGTAACAAAACAAACTCATCTTAAACTCCGTCAATTTTACACACTCATTTCATACGTTTATCTTTTCACAATGACCAATAACAACGCGAGAAAACTGTTAGGGGATTTTTAACAAATAATATTGCTTAACTTGATATCATTGAGATGTGTTGTCACAACAAACTCGTTTAATAGATCTTTTTCTTCACTTCATCATAAAGTACAGATATGCGTGTCATTCTTAGCCTGTCAAAATCTGATAGTTTGACTTGGTGTTTTAACTCTTGACATGACCTTAGCCTGTCTTAGACCTTTTTATCCTATATACTCATACTGTATACCTTATTTTTCTTTTGATCCAAATGTGCTCGACACTAATGTCTGAAACTGTTAAAATCATGAACATATCATAGTGCACTGGTGCATAAAATTTTAAAAATTGTCTTTGATGCAACCAAATTTCATAACATTTTTAATGATTATTTAAACCATTTAATAGTCTATTATAGCAACTAAAATACTTCGTCATAAGTTCATATAGCAATTTATTTTCATAATTTTATTCAAATCATAAAAGTGGATTTGATTCATTGTGGATTTGGATCATCAAGAATACGTTTAGTGTTAGCAGAAACCCCAAAACGTCCCAAAAGAACATTATTTTGACTTTTGGCCAAAAAGACGAAAATTAAACTTTTGTCTTTGCGCGTTTTGGGCATAAATACGTAACTTTTAGCTTTGCTGGCAATAACATTCAAAACATTTACAAACATTTAATGACAAAAATGGTTAGGATATATGGATTATAATTATAATAAATTATTATGGATATACTTAATGTATTTAAACTAAACTTATGTAAGTCTTATACATGGCTATATGCGGGCCAAATCTCAATCCAATCGCATCGAAATTTTAATGGATATAAAAATGGAATGGGTATAAAAAAAGCTTCAGTGCATAAATATAGTAAAACTAATAGTAACTTTTTACTTTTCCCCATATATACACAAGTATGCGAAAAATTCCGAAACTGGGATGATACCGACTTTATCCGTTTCAGGTGTTTTTATTTAATTTGTATCAAATGACTTATATAATAATATTATTGAGTTAAAATTTAGTACAAGTCTGTACCTTTACGTATTACATAAATACACTAAGTTTCGTTTAAATTCATTTAGTATATCCATTTTGGATTGATCATAAAAGTTAAGCAGCATTGTGCGTGGTCAGTACTGTATGGGTAACCGCTAAGAATGAAACGGACCAGCGAAGCGAGTCCGTTGACGTGTTACAGTAAAAATTTGGCGAATTGCATATTCTGAAGACGAGCGTAGTAAATCCGATGTGACGAGGAAAA
Organism: Microvelia longipes; assembly: GCA_018340805.1. Classification (NCBI taxonomy): domain Eukaryota; kingdom Metazoa; phylum Arthropoda; class Insecta; order Hemiptera; family Veliidae; genus Microvelia; species Microvelia longipes. The sequence continues at coordinate 35,241,903 of JACMZG010001914.1, forward strand.
GTGCCGAGGTACCCCGTAATGATTCTTAGATTTAATCCCCCAAAAGTTCATCCCTTCTCCCTTAAAGAGAACTGATGCACTTGGGCAAAATCAGAAATGATAAGGTTGAAGTCTTTGCTCAACATCTCAGCAATCTTTTCACTCCTCATCCGGATATCCAAGATCCACACCATAGCGAAAAGATTAATGAAGATCTCCTTTCACCACTCCAACTATCACCCCCACCTAAAGCCTTTAATCCCTCTGATATTATGTACACCATTAAACACCTCAAACCTCGTAAATCCCCCGGTTACGACCTAATAACTTCTGAAATCCTAAAACACCTTCCAAAAAAAGGAATCCTTTTCTTAACCTATATTTTCAACTCAGTCCTTAGAACTACCCACTTCCCCACCCAATGGAAGTTCGCAACTATTATTATGATACCAAAACCCTCCAAACCAGCTCATCTTCCTTCATCCTACCGACCTATTAGTCTCCTACCCGTCATGGGTAAAGTCCTTGAAAAGCTCCTACTTCGTCGACTGCTCCCTATACTCAATCAATACCTTCCCAACCACCAATTTGGATTCAGATCCCATCATTCCACTATCCAACAATGCCACCGACTTGTCGATGTCATTGCCTCCTCCCTTGAGAGAAAAAGTACTGTTCAGCGGTCTTTCTTGACGAGGCTCAGGCCTTTGATAGAGTTTGGCATGCTGGCTTACTTTGGAAACTCAAGGGCGTCATTCCCTTTACTTACTTCCTTATTCTAAAGTCCTTCCTTGCAGATAGATACTTTCGGGTCAGTTATGGATCGTCATTCTCATCAATCTATGCTGTTAAGGCAGGAGTCCCTCAAGGCAGTATTTTAGGACCAGTCCTGTATTCTTTTATACCCATGATATCCCAGATCACCCATCAACAATCCTTGGAACCTTTGCCGATGATAAAGCTATCCTTTCAGTTCACGAGAACCACATAATTGCTTCTGATATCACCCAAAACTACCTCCCTTTTAGAGCCTTGGTTGAGGAAATGGAGGATTAAAATCAACGAACAAAAAAAGTGTTCACGTCACTTTCGCCCTTCGTATTGATACTTGTCCTCCAGTCACCCTCAATCAAGTTCTCATTCCTCAATCATCCTCCGTCCGATATCTTGGCCTAAACCTTGACAGACGATTGAACTGGCAGCTACACACTAAAATTAAACGTACTGACGTTACAAGACGATACAAGTTCTTGCTGCGTCTTTTAGACCATAGGTCAAAATTATCACTGAGCAACAAGCTTCGAATTTATAATGTAGTCCTAAAACCCGCGTGGGCCTATGGTCTAGAAGTGTGGGGTAGCACCAAGCCTTCCAACTCTCAACGCCTCCAAACCCTCCAGTCAAAAATCCTAAGGAAATCACCAATGCTCCATTCTATGTTTCAAACCTTACCATCCATAATGACCTCAATGTCCCATTTGTCAGAGACCTCTCCAAATCCCGTTATCAAAAATTCCATGAATCCCTTATCGATCATCCCAATCCTCTTGTACAACTCCTTTCCTCTGAAACCCTTCCGGACAATCCTGTCAGACGTCTGAGACGGCAGTGGCCCAGAGATCAATTAAACCCGCTATAATACCGCCTCCCCCTAAGGGTACTGCAGCCTCCTCCAGCTAAAAAGCTGTGGCTATGAATAGCCTCTATTGAGACCTTAGCTGTCAGAGGCTGCAGGCTCTTTAGGTTATATGCTCCCTATCTTATCTTTCATATTTTTTTTTTTTTATTTATTTATTTATTTTTTTTTTTATTTTTTTTTTTTATTTATTTATTTTTATTATATTATATTATTTTATTATATTATTATTATTATTTATCTATTTACCCCTATATTTTGGCTAGCTTAATTACTCCCGCCTGAGTGCAATCACTGGATTGTTTCTCTAACAAGTCTCTCAAGCCACTAAAACCATTTAACCCTAATACTTGTAACAATCATAATTGTTGTTGTATTACTCAATAAAATATGTTAAAAAAAAAAAAAAAAAGATTTAATCTAAATATCCAGTAAATTGTTAGCAACTTTAAGGTGTACTTATTTTGAATAATTTTTTCGCCGTAATTTTTTTCTCTGCAAATTGTCCCCGTATATTTTTTGCGTAAACTTTTTTCCGTTGTACTTTTTTCCGTGTACTTTTTTCCGTGTGTTTTTTCCGAGTATTTTTTTTTCTGTGTGTTTTTTTCCAATGTGTTTTTCCCTGTGTACTTTTTTTCTAAGATTCTTTCAAATTTCCCTACTTTCTTTCGACGTAAGTCATATTGTTGGACAGTAAAACAAATATAAATAGATAAATTGTAATGCAATTTAAATTTTAATTTTAAAGTTATTGTCAAACATATGTTTTTGGAAAATTATATGAAACAGTTTGTTTACATCTGTCTAATTTATAAGTTTAAACAATAGTTTTCTTATATACCTAAGGGATAAATGAGAAAAAGTAAAAAAAGTTGTTTATTAAAAAATTCAAATTAACAGAGCATATATATAACACAATAATGAAATATATTGTTAATATAAATAATTAATTATTTCTATCCCAAATTTTTTAACCAATTTATTCTTATTTTTATGAGCAATGTCTAATAACCTTTTATAATTTTTAATTATATTCTTCTAATTTTATCATCATCGTTTTTATTTTTTTATTTTCTGCTTAAACTGATTTTTAGTTTATATACATTATTATTATTAATTTAAATACTCATTTTGTTAAAGTTGATATACTTTTATTATTTTACTGTGAAATTTTTGTTTAATTATTGTCTCTTTATTGAAATATCTATTTTTTGTTAAAATTGTATTGGGCACTTGTGTCTGTTATTCTTGTTTAAAATGTTCGATAAAAGGATTTAAAATAATACTAAAAAATAGAGCCAAAAATGTCCACAGGTACATTTAGGCCTTCGTAAACAACAGGCTGCAAACTATCATAGTTTCCTAAGCTTTAATTAACCTTAAGTTTTATCACCCTTGAAATTGGGTTATATAATAATTCTAAGTATATAATAGGCCTAAGTAGTACCTTTGGGACAAGACCCAAAGATTAAGCTTTAGGCAAACATGCGACACTCTAAGGACGAACAAAGTCCGGAATCATGACTCCCTTCTAGTAATGCATTAAAGTTTTCTGTGACTGCATAGTTCTTGAAATATTGAAATTAATGAATGTCCTGTTTTAGCTTAAATAGCAAAATTATATGTTCCTATAATTTTTAGTTATCGGTAGGGGAGCTTTATTCTATGATTGGTTGCTTGTTTTTAAAACCTTGAAGAGGAAATACACTTTATCTCCATTTCCCTAGCCATCAAACTCTTTGCATGGACCAAGAGCCACCAAGCTAATAAGCCATCAAACTTTTTGCAACGATTTATCAGCTAATGTTGTCACGTTTTTATCAAATAATAAAGCATCCAGGCATTTAACCTTCCAACTGCTCAATCATCAAGCCTTCTAATTTTTTATTAAAGCAAACCCCTTATCAAATAATGACCACCAATTAATACCTATTATATATTTTATCAAAACATCACGTTTCAGTCTTTCATAAAGCAAGAAGTTTTAGTGAACAGTCAAGAATCTTGTCAAACTGAATAAATACTAAATCTCTAATCAAACAATTAGTGGTATATTAGTAGACAAATTAGAGTTGTTCAAACTCATAGCGTTGAAGAGCTCATCTTAGTATATCTTCGTATAAACTTGGATGGATACACACAAGCCACATGGTACATAGCTTGACAATATAAAATAAAGACATTATCAATGTGCACGGGTATAGAACAATACATTGAACCCGTGAACCGTGACATTAAATGTCAATTCTGTATAAAGAAAGTTCTATACTCCGACCTTGACTTCGGTTATTTTCGGTCAGATTCGTTTAGCTTCGGTTATTAGACAGGAAAATATAGGATGAGAAAAAAAGACGAATAACGACAAATGTTGAAACGAAGTAAAAACCAACTTGGTACGTGGTCGACTTCTGCGTGATTTGAATACGCACAATCTACAGCTGCGCAACATTATTGTTTTTTAGACATTTAAAAAAAGTTAAAATTATACTACAGAGTTCAAAAAATTGTGGTTTTTTTTATTCCTACATTTCATACAATATTTGAATCCGTGCTCAAGATTTATAATGTATAAAAAGAATTAACTACTAAGCCGGTGTGTGAAGTGGGGAAAAGACCAAACTCCTAAGTATTTTCTTCCCATGCTCTCTGATATAAAGTTGATCAATTCTTCATTATCATTCCATAGTTCTTCAGCTTCTACAATTTATGCTTTTTTAGAAAGTCGAAAATTCAGGCAAACGTCGTAATGAGTCAAAACAAGAATTTCTTGTTGTTTAATTTCAACACGGATAAATATCATCAGACAATTTTCATAAAAATGTTTCCTGAAATATAACACTATTTTTTATATTTCTTTTAAATGCAGATTTGAGCTAATATTATGATGCTTGTTTTTGTCAGTGGAAACTTTTTCGATTCGCTTTACTTTACTTTACTTCATAAAATACATTCGGCCATGTTCGCCGCTTTGTTTGCCGGCATTTAATAAACTTGTTTTTCTCAAAAAGAACTTCATTCGAATGGAACCATTCGAATGGATTTTCATGATCGGAAAAAATATAATACAATTCGAATTTTCCAGAACTATATGACAAAAATATAAACTTCGTATTTCATATTTATCAGTACAATGGTAAATGTGCAATACAGGTACATATACCAAAAATTATTTAATCCCATTGTTGAACGATTTCCGTGCGTAAAGGAATGCAATTTTTTTGCAGCTTCCACGCAATAATTACGCGATTAGTGGATCCTTATGAGTTTAAGAAAAGTATGAGGGCGAATTAGGTTCTCACTATAAAAAGGTGTTAAAACCTGGAGGCCATACTTAGCCCGCAAAGAAAATTCAATTGTATAGCTAATCAGACTAAATACTGAATTATAATTATCTCTTCACACTTTTCACCAAAGACATTTTTTAAACGTTCCTATTTAGAAAATATTGGTTTAACAACTTATTAAACCAACAAAAAACCAGGGGTGTTTTGTTAATAAAAAGTGTAATGGGGTGTTAATAAAAGCTGGAACCGGTATCAATTTTTCGTAAATACCTTCCTGAACAAGGATCTGCAATTCTGCCGACTCGTATCGGATGGGTGTCCCAAGAAGAACGCACTTTAGAGGTCAAATTTAGCTCCCAAATTAATAAAAAGTGTAATGGATGGAACCAGTCTTAATTTTTAGTAAATACCTTCCTGAACAAGGATCTGCAATTCTGCCGACTCGTATCGGATGGGTGTCCCAGGCAGAACGCACTTTATAGACCAAGAGCCCAGGGTTGTTTTGTTAATTAAAAGTGTAATGGCTGGAACCGGTCTCGATTTTTCGTAAATACCTTCCTGAACAAGGATCTGCAATTCTGCCGACTCGTATCGGATGGGTGTCCCAGGCAGAACGCACTTTACAGACCAAGAGCCCGGTTTTTGTGTAATGGCTGGAACAGTCTCAATTTTTCGTAAATATCTACCTGAACAAGGATCTGCAATTCTGCCGACTCGTATCGGATGGGTGTCCCAGGCAGAACGCACTTTAGGGGTCAAATTTACCACCGAAGTTAATAAAAAGTGTAATGGCTGGAAACGGGTTTAATTTTTCGTAAATACCTTCCTGAACAAGGATCTGCAATTCTGCCGACTTGTATCGGATGGGTGTCCGAGGCATAACGCACTTTAGGGGTCAAAGGCTCTGTCTGGACACCCATCCGATACGAGTTGGCAGAATTGCAGATCCTTGTTCAGGAAGATACTTACGAAAAATTGAGACCGGTTTCCAGCCATTACACAAAACACCCCTGGGCTCTTGGTCTATAAAGTGCGTTCTGCCTGGGACACCAATCCGATACGAGTCGGCAGAATTGCAGATCCTTGTTCAGGAAGGTATTTTCTAAAAATTGAGACCGGTTCCAGCCATCACACTTTTTATTAACAAAACACCCCTGGGCTCTTGGTCTAATTGAAAACATACGTTACTGAGATTTTTTAATATTATCTTCAGGAACGAAAGAAAAACGAATAAAAAACAAAAGGAAATCGAAATGTAAAAACGTTTAGAACAGAATAATCTGCGGACCGAATTTATTTAAAGTCAGATTAAAATCATAGAAATTATTAGCTGAATTCAATTCGAGAGACAGGGAGTACAAGGGATTATGTTCGAATAAAGCGAAGCTCATTTAATTCTTAATCAAATTCGATATGAGACAGTAGGGTTCTGTTGTTGTTACTTTAAAGTTCTAAATTTTTCAACAGAATTCGCGTCACATATCTTCAAAAGTGTAATGCAAAAGGCTGTACGCAAAGGAAAGCACATAATCGAACTCCCAGTGTGATCAGATTGATTTCGAGAGTATTATTTGAGAGTATATAGCCAAGATCATATCACGCCCTTGAAAATGTTTCCATAAATAAAAATGAACTGTCAGGAGCTTCAAAATTTTCATCAAAGTTACCACCTTGTTACGCTTCTTTTGCTCTTTGCACTTTTTAAAAGTTTGAAAGGTAGTTTTCAGGCGTGGAAGCTTTTACAGTTACACTTTATTACGAGATAATACGTCTTTTTATTTTATGAATTATATTAATTTACTAATAAATTGTTAGAAAGGATACTTTTATACTTTTAAATGCTAAATTTATTAATAGGTTCTTTAGAAAGAATCTGTATGGAACAAATAATATTACTATTTATATTCACACAATACGATTTCATAGTTCCTAATGAGACACAAATAGGGAACGGTTATTTTAAAAAGAAAGTCAAAAATAAAACACTTCCCCTCCATTTCCTTAATAAATGTAATTTTCTAGTGAAAATTCACTAAAAATTTAAAAAAGAGTGAATTATGAAAATTATATATTTATTGTAAGCAGTGGCGGATAGAGCCAAAAAGGGCCCAACCCTAGATCTCAAGGGGCCCAATGGGGGGTCCTATAATGCTTCTCAGAGGGGTCTACTTTTAACTAGGGTAGTATTAATGATTATAGCAAGCTTAATTTAATTTAATTTCATATTTAATAAAATTTAATAAAATTATATCATTTTATTTAAATAAATTAAAATATAATAAATAAGTAAGAATCAAATAAACTTAAGTTAATTTATTTAAATTAAATTTTGAACTAAACTATTCAATGTGTAATCATTAGGTCTTCCGTTTGGGACCTTAAAAGGTTCAAACATAAAGAATGGGGGTTTTAAATTACTTAAATGTAGGTAACGAATTGATAATATTTTGAAGTACTTTAAAAACATTTGTCTCAAGCACCTCTTTAGGCCCCTACCTTTAATAATTGGGGCCCCTTTGACTTTTTCAAATATTAAACATGTTAATCTTTTTTAATTTTCGTTGTTTTTTCTTTGTTTATTTTTGGCTGAGGGGTCCAAGGAGGGCTGCTGCCCTTGCCCTTAATGGCCAGTTTGCCCCTGATTGTAGGAACCGTTTGACCTTTGCTTGGGTGCTTACAAGAATCGAGAGTATCAAGAGTACAAATGGATTCTTACAGTTGTTCCGCAAAAATCTATGAGGAAAAGGATTCTATTAGTTTATTCTGAATCACGAAGACGCAGACTGCAGTGTAAAAATGTACTAGTAAGAATAAGTAAGTAATTATGCAGTAAAATTTCTGCGTGCATAATTGACATTTGTATCTTTATCAATTTTTTAAATTTAACTTGAAATGTTTTTTTTGTTTATTATTTGACATGTAATATTTCACGCTCATTTTACTGGATTAGAAGTTTTGTCTTTAAATTACCAACCAATATTGCTACGTCTTAGTTCATAAAAACAAGTGATAGAATTGAATTGGTTACTGTATTTTGAATCAACGTTTTTTTCCGTATATAAAAGTATTTGTTAGTTACAAACAATTTTATATTTTAATTCGACAAATTTATTAAACATTTTTTAATTTCCAATAAATTGATACATCAACACATTAAAATTTAAAATCACCGAAAAACCAATGATTTATTATTTTTTTCTTTTAATATGAGATATGTTTGTTTATTAATTTGTAAACAATTTCTCTAGAAGTGACTAATGGGGGTCATCATCAGTTCACGGAATAGTATTCCTCGAAAAAATAAAAGTTATTGATAAATTTATTAACTACGTGAATATTTTGCTATAATAGTTTTCTATATTTATTAAATCATGACGATTGAAATGAAAATATTTAAAGAAATATTCTTATACCACTTCAAGTACAAACTTATTTCTTATATTTAAAATTATTGAGCAATCATAATTTATTCGTCGTGCGAATTTTTATGTTAAATCAGAAATTTATTTAAGAGTCTATAACAAATGCTTTAATAACAAATCCTACAGCAAATGCTATATGCGCTAGTGCCAGATTTGAATAAAATAGAAATTTAATGAAACAAAAAGTTTGTTTAGAAACATTCAAATTCTCTTAAATCCTTCCAAAATACTAAAGTGGTCCGCGACCATACTTCACACTGTATTCTAGAATAAGAATAATTATGGAGTTTGGGAGAAAATTTTGAATGTTTAAAAAACTTTTAGAATAATAATAAAATTCCTGTTTAACGCCTTGTCTTATTCACGTCAACTCCAAGTAGTGGCTACAGGCCAAAGGTCTGTATTTAAAACACCTTTATAAAGAATTACGCCTATGTCGTTGTTTTAAAATTAAAATAAAGTTCTGCAAAAAATAAATTTGGATCTTGATAGACATATATTTTTGGAATCAGAAAGCCAAACAGAATCGATCCTTCAATCCCATCTCCTCTTCCGACATCCGAACAATAAGCGTCATTTTCATGATGAAATTCGCTATCAGCGCATAAAGTTATGAAAACTTGATCTTGATAATATATGGTCAACCAAGCCTTAAAAAACAGGTTCCGATGATCGAGTTCAGGATGTACTTTCTTGTACCTGTACCAGAACAAGAATCAAGGTCGCCTCTCTATAGGACATCTTCATGACATAACGGACGATACTAGTTCTCGTCTTTTGTATGTCATCTCTTATTGTTATTAATTGCTCTTAATTTTTAATTTGTTCGTTATCTCATATTGTTAACAATAGCTATTGATTTTATTTGTGTCCATATTATTTTTATCAGACTAAATTAAAATAATGTTTCTACTTTGAGAAGACTTGACCAATATATGATTAATTTAATTCGTGTTAAGTTATATAGTTAGTCAAGTTCATAGTCAGTGGGACAAGTTTACACGATTATTTTAAGCTTTAACTCCTTATCAAATATGTTGACATCTCTCTTACTTTATTTTAAAAACATGTCGAAATAAATATTTATTGGATAATAGATGATGTGCTTTAATATTGTCAATACCTTTTACATAATTTATTGTCAAGCTTTAAAGTTTATAGTAAACATTTGTTTTGGGTATTCGTAACATTCTGAGGACGAGCTAACCGAGTTCGAAGTCATAACTCCCTAGATTTCGGAACACTATTTTGTTCTTTGTACCAAAGTATTGCTACCTTAAGCTTTAAGTAATCATAACATTCTGAGCTAATCAATACTACTAATAGATCATTTGAGATCGTAAATATGTTTTAAAATCGAAAGAGCATAATAATTCCTACGAACATAACCTAATTATGATTTTCCTAATTATGTAATCCTATTGACAGTTTGTGGGTATCTTAATAATTATAATTATTAATTATTAATATTAATATTAATAATTATAATAATCAATTATTAATATTAATTAGATTAATAATTAATAATCGTTATTATTTCACAAAAATGTAATAGATAGCTTCAATTAATAACAAAAAAATCACTAAATTTTTTTAAATTAGTATAATTTTGTACCTCCAAGATTAAAGAATAAAGCTTAATAGTGGCTTAACCCCTTTCCCAATCCGATGTTTTTAAAATATTCGCTTTTAGTCTACTTCATTGAAAACGTTAAAATAATAATGATAGCAATTTTCAAGTTTCCAACTTTTTATTGAATTTTCCAAGAAAATATGAGCCTATGAGGTTGGGGACATAGAGGAGGGTAGGGTTGGGGTGGATTTTTTGGAAGAGGGGCACTTCTAGCAAACGCGCCACCGACGCTGCGTAGGGCCAAGAGACCGAAGACTCTTGTTTTAAATTTTAATAACTTTATTGATTATTGTCTACAATATTTATATTAGACATTGTGCTAATAATGGTTAACATAGCTTGGTAACTTAAAAGGAAGAATCACCCGGTGGTGATACTCCTTAGAGTGCTAAGTACATGAACACTGCTTTAGGAATTATTACTATGGTAATTGGTCTCGAGGCCACTTATCGTCCAAGACGTCGTGGAGGATCGCCAGAAATCGTTCTAGCTAAAGGATTAGAATAAGATTATAATTTGGAACAAAAGTCCAACTGTTTTTAGAAACAGATCTTAAATGAGAGTTGCTTCAGGAAAGGAAGTTACAAAAAAACAAGTTATCAGGCACCTTAACCTTGACCACTAAGCCAGGATAGTACAAACTTAAATATAAACTTGTTATAGAGCATAACAACCTTATAAACTAGTTCTTTTCACTTTCACTAATTCCTAGGTCTTCTTCGTCTAGTTAATTATGTAATTGGCTCATCTCCTTTGTTTTAGGAGAGCTTAGGTATTCCCTGATTATTTTTTCGTTTTTTTTATTTCTTTTAATAATTATTATTAATTTGTATAATTTGATATAAATTTATCATATCAATCATATCGGTGCAAAATCTACAGAGTTTTATAAAACATGAATAGTTGACAAATATAATTTTGCGATAAACCCCTAGAAAAATTGGTTAAACAAGAACTGTAATAAGCAAAATGCTATGCTGCATATAGGGTTTGTTCAATTATTCGACATTTTTAATTGCTCGACATAATGTCATGTCCTACTCATCAGGGCGCTGACAGAGTCTGAACTCAGTCTGCCCTTTACTTAAATTTACTTAAATTTACTTAAATATAATGACACTAACACCTGTGGAAAAGAGATGGACAGTGTGAATTAAAGTTACTTTTAGTTGTCCATTGTTATTATCATTGGCGACCATACGAGTACGGAAAGCAAGTTATTGTGTATAAGTATCAGCATAGTCTGCAATATTTTAATTTAAAATATTAGTTCAAGATTAAATCAAGTAGGATTGAAAGTTGTAGATGTTGATTTTCATTTTGAAATACGCCACAAGAAAGGAAATCAGATGAGAGCAGCAGACTCTCTATCAAGATATCCACTGAACATTAATGTTAATGATCCAAGAGATATTATCCAAAGAGCTTATCTCTATTAACAGACTTCTCACAGGCATTGCAACAATACTGACAATACTGACTGACGCAGCCGTATCAACAGTAAACTATGGAATGATCCAATTCATTTACTAAAAAAATAAAGTAATCCTGCTTGTCGATTCTGACTGTAGGACACTATTTACCAACTCCCTATAGATATAAGAACACTTTAAACACTTTAAGCCAGTGGCCAGATAATCCAAGATAAAATCATGGACCAATCTTGATTGATCATCAAGATCATCATGCAGCCACCAATGTTCCCTTGATAGCTCGTATATTTACTTACATTATCATTACTGAGTTATAACGTATCCATATCACACAATGTTTCCTAAGCGTTGGTTGCTCCAAAAGAAAGGATAAAAACTTGCCAATTAGCTAGCCTGAAATGAAGAGAGGCCTTCATATTAAAGACCACCCAACATTTATTTATCCCTTGGGACCAGCTCTGTCTCCATTTTAAGGAGAAGTTAACAAAAGTAAGCACGCGACTTAGCATGAAACAAAGTGGCTTCCCTGAGATGTGCATAATAATATAAATATAATAATAATATTTATTAATAATAATTGAAATTCATCTATAACCTTTAAAGTTCAAAGAGAAGGTGGAAAAACTGGCAAGTTAAGTAATTATATTATTATTTGTGTGTTTTGAGGAATGTCAAAAAGCGCCTTTTGTTAGTTAGTCAAAATGTTATTTTTATTTTGTTTTGAGGTTCTTACAAATTAATTTAACAATTAAACTTGGCAGATCGTTAAGCTTGTATTGAAACTTTTTGGAGGAGTTAGAGGAAAAATACAAATACGACTATTATTCATAAATATTATAATAAAACGAATCAAATGTGAAAGTTACGCCTGGCCAAGGGGTTATCTGGAGGTTAAAAGCCGTAGGTTTTATACATTTTTTAAAAAAAAAATATATACACGTTCTTTTACACTTAAAATTTTATAATAACCAACTTCCCGATATCGTAAGTTAAAAAACATATGACACATCAAATTTGGTAGAATAATTAAATTACCACCCAGAAGCTTAGAAGACCGAGTGCTTTTTTGCCAGATTTTAAAAGCATGTAATAAAATTTGATATTTTTACGATTATTTGTTAAAGAATAGAACACAAAAGCGCAACAAATTTTTATAGTCTTTGACTAATTTTATGATTTTAAACTCCTTTATTTGGTAGAGACAGTTTAAAATACTTTTGCATAATTTTAGAACGTACTTACTACTGCGTGAGATACTTCTATAGCTATTTAGATCACCTGGAAGCCTTTTTGATAACGTTTCGGACACGTTTTGTAAATTGGAAGCCACCATATGTCTTACTAGACTTAGCTGTAGTGCAATATTAAACCCTATCAATATTTATTAACGTATGCGTTACTCCGTCCTTTAACTCTTTAGCGTATAGCGTATAGCCCCTCGTATGTATGTATATACAGATATGATGTATTAATAATTATAATAAAACAAACTTTAAATATTATCATGACAATAAGAAACGACAGTGACATAACGCGATTGTTAATAAATATAATTATTTATTATTTATTTAATATTATTGATATTAATATAATTTATTTAATTATAATTTAATATTTATTAATAATAAATATTATCGACTATGAATAATAAAAATAACGACTGTAAAGATAATGACTGTAAGAAATGACGCACTAAGAACGACTATTATGCTCAATAATAAAGATATTCTTTAAGTATGTTTGTTAGCTTTAACTTTTGTCTGTATAATTAAAAACATCGGGTACAGGGTACAACGAAACTTTTCCTCGTCACATGGGATTCGCTACGCTCATCTTTCCTGCTTCGGACTCGCTTCGCGCGTCCTCAGAGTATACAATTCGCCAAATTTATACTGCAACATGTCTCCGGACTTGCTTCGTTTGTCCTCAATTAATAAATGCATCCATTTCATTCTCAGCGGTTACCCATACAGCACTGACCACGCTCAATAGTGTTTAATTTTAATAATCCAAAAAAAAATCATGTATACTTATTGTATTAAAACTAAACTTAGTGTACTTATTCAATAAATAAAGGTATACAATTGTACTAAATTTCAACTCAATTGAACCATTTTCTGATTTTTTTAAAAAACGTGCATAAGTCATTCAATAAAAAAGTAACTAATACTGATAATGACATGAAACTTGCCACATATGTTATTCTTCTACATGGCTACATACGTGCTAAATCTCAATATGATCGGATAATTTTTCCGCGTTTTATAATTCTTCGAAATTTTCGCTGAGTCATTATTGGGGGTTAATGACGTCATAAAAACATTGTTTTTCGAATAGCACAACTACAGCGGTATACTGATTTTCGTACAAAGTTTCAACTCTCTAGCATTAATTCACTAGGCGCTACAATGGTAACACACACACATACAACTTTGTGGAAACCACTCAGGAGGCTTCTTCAGGAGACTTCAGATACTTCCAGTTTCAACCCGTTTTGGAATTACCGGTTTTGCAAACACAATAATTTTCCTATATACCTACGATATAAATGAGGAAAAGTAATTTATAAAAGTACATAAATAGATTCAAAAAAATTATGATACTAGACAATGTAAAGGTGTCAGTAATTCTATTGGTGAGGAAATTTGTTTTATTGACAAGCATAATGAGCAATAAATAATTTTCAAATATTTATATATAATAAATTTAATATATATAATAAATTTTCTAGCTACTACATAACATAAAAATGTTAAAGCAATTTTTCTTATTTTAAAAATGTAAAGTTCAGATATACTTTTATATGACAGATATGTAATATATCATAGGTTTTGCTGTCTAGGCAGAAAAGTAGGTACTTTTTATTTGGCTGAGCTCTGGGCCGATAAATTAAGATTTTGCGAGGCGATGACAATGAAATCAATTTTTTTCTGTTTTTCAGGTATTTGAAGAAATAGACAAAACGAAAGGGAAATAAGAAAAATTCAACGCGAAATTCATGGGATTAAAAAAAATAAAAATTGCTATTACAAAAAGATTGCATGATTTAGTTACTTTAGATAAATCTAAGGTTAATAACTGAATTACAATACGACCAAATTAATACATAGCAAAGTTTCAAATTGAGTTTAAGAAGTTTAAGAGTAAATTGATTGAGATTAATTTAAAATTTTAATTGAGATATTACTTATATTGCTGATTTTTTTTTGATGAGATTTTGCAATTTAAGTCAGAAGTATAGTTAATAAGAATCACGACTAGCTCCGTTTCTTTACATACATACACACACAATAGAGGGACTATATATATACATATAATATGAACTTTTGTTAGATTTAATATTAAGTAAATAAAATAAATTTAATATAAATATAAAATAAATATTTTTACATAAATATTTAGCATATTTTGTAAAAGGAAGAGAAATATTCTACACAAAGTAATTTATATTTGATTACTTTTTTAATTAAACACTCCATTAGACTCCAAACACTCCTTCAATTAAACACTCCATAAAAAAATTAATCAGTAGTTTTTTTTAATTTTTATCATTTGAAGATGAATTTGCCTATTTCCATGACTTCCCTTTGTTTTTCTTATCAGTATTCTTCATATTTTACAAGCATCCTGTAACAAAAGAGAGAGCATGATCGAGCAATTAAATAAATTATTTACATGTGGCTTGGAGGAAATTTGTTTCCAAGGGAACGTTGTTTCCAATACTTTAAAAAATTGTTTGTCCTTTTGTATCACACACCTGACTACTTCGTTACATTTATTCTATGACGTTTTGTCTCTCTTTTTAAAATAATTCTTGCACTAGCCCTTATGCTGGCGCACCAGTCCTTAGGCAAGCTAAGGACCGACTAGTTAAAATATCTATATTATACTAGAACCAAAAGATTTGTAATGCCTATTGAAGTATAAATATAATTATTATCAAGTAAACCCATTGACTGGACTAAGGACCTAAGTTGGTCTTTAGCTTGATTCATTCTATGGTTCGACTCAATGACCAAATCCAGGTTTGAATACAATATTTCATTATATATATGAATCGCTCAATCCTTGAAATAAAGCTTTGCTTCAAATTACTTTGTTTTAAATCAACTAGTTTAAAATCTTTTTTTTGTCTTTATTGGTAAGTACAACTACATTTACACTGTTATAAGTAATTGAGATGATTGGATATAAATAAGCAAAAATAATAAAGCTCGTTAATATACACAACTGGTCAAAACTGAAGAATGTTAAATAAATTAAACACAACTTTCAGTTTAACACTAATTTAATTGTGAGCAATCAATTAAACGCAGAGCACATTGCAAAGAATCAAAGAGACTAACACTTATAGGGGGGATACAACCGTTCTAATCCATTCCCTGGGTGGCTTAGTACCATAACTGTTACAGTGTTACTGTTATGTGTTGACTATTTTGTCTAAATTAAGTAAAATGAGTTGAAATAATATGTAATTCTTCTTTAACATTTAACAGAGAATGTTAAAAAATCTAGAGGAAGAAATGTTAAACATTGGACTAAAAATAAACTCTGATAAATCAAAATATATATGTCAATCAACGTGGAGGGAAATCTTCAGGTATCAGTCAATGAGAAAGAGATAGAAAAAGTTCACCAATTTATTTTCTTAGGTCAGTTAATATCCTACGAGAAGGATAATGAAGACAAGAAAGTGCGAAGAAGAATAGCATTAGGATGGTCGACCTTTAACAAGTACCGATGCTTATTCAGATCTGACATTGACATGGTGTGGAAGAGACGGTTATGGTCCATATGTGTTCAGCCAGTAATGTTATATGGAGCTGAAACCTGGGTCTTGAGTTCTAATATCATACAAAAGTTGAGAGTCGCTCAAATAAGTATGGAGCGAAGCATGCTGAAGATTAGCAGAAAGGAAAGGAAAACAAATGAATGGATCAGGAAGCTAACAGGTATGGAGGACATAGTTGGAATTGTGAGTGAAAGGAAATGGGGATGGGCAGGACATATAGTTAGGACTGATGCCGATAGATAGACAAAGAAGATTATACAATGGTATCCAGAGAGAGAAAGAGGAGTAGAGGGAGACCTAAAGTGAGATAGGATGAGGAGATGAGTATATGTGGACAGGAAACATGGCAAAGGGTAGCATGGTATAGGATGGAATAGGCAAGGATGGGAGAGGTGTGCAAAATTTTTTTCTTAAATAAATAAAATTAATTAATTAATAATATTGCATTATGTATTAGTAAAAAATAGGTTATTAGTAAAATAGTATTAGTGAAATTTTATGATGTAAAAATTATATAAAAAAATGTAAAATACAAATAAGTTGTAATAAATAAATAACTATTTTATTAGTTAAGCAAATTAGTTAAATGGTTTAAGTTACGTTAGTTAGGTTTAGGTTACGTTAAGTTACGGCTACCAAATTTAATTTACTCATTTGTTTAGTTAAATAAATTATTCTAATAAAGAAAGTATAATAAGAAAGTATTCTTAAGGTTAATTAAGAAAAATATTAACAAAAAATATAATAATAAAATAAAATAGTTAATTTTAATAGAAATAAATTAAAATTAAGTTAATAATTAAGTAATAATCATGTAAATTAACAATAGTGCTTCATAACAATAGAATAGTTAGGGAAAATAATTAAGTCAGGAGTACTTAAAATCATCCCTCAGTAGAGGGCACCACGGCTTAGTGCCGACTTTGCACTGCTATTAAATGTCAAGTATTTTATAATAAGTGTATATTCTTTGTGCAAATAAATGGTTATTTATTTATTTAATTTGTAATTATTATTTATGTATCGCAAATTATTATTTATGTATCGCATATATTCTTTAATTATTTATGTTGTATAAAGTGACTTAATGAGACGTCACCGAAAAATGCCCGCCATTTGTTGGGCGTAATATCAAATGTGCTCCGATAGGGGTTTTAGGGGGGTGGGGAGATTCTAGTATCTTTCTAGGGAGAATCTAGTAGGAGTAAGTACCGTTATGGCACCCACTGGAGACTGTCTCACTTCTAGACCCCTTATCACTGTGTTATTCTACATACGTCCTTCCTCGAAGAATTAGCCTCTTAGCAAATAATATATCGATAAGAATAACCATTTGTAGAGGTTACAAGACAATCAATTGTAAGTATCGATAGTATAGATCGAGTTTTCAGGCAACTTTGAGTTTAAATTTCAATAACAATAAAGTATCAGTAAGTTTTCTAAATAGCGACGCCTATTGAAAAAATGTAAAATTAAGTCCTTTTAAATTCTCTAAATTGAAAATATACTAAAATGTACTTTAATATTGTCTTAAGCCTCACAAAAAAACTTTGTACTGATGGTTAGCATTACAGTCATTTCGACATGGGTGGTGGAAGGAGAAGATCTATTCTATCTATCTATTATATGAAGTCTATTCTCTCTCTCTCTCTCTCTCTCTCTCTCTCTCTCTCTCTCTCTCTCTCTCCCCAAAGTAGGACGACAAAACACAATCAAGCGGTGTGCTCGATTGTCAACCTACCAAATAAAAAAAATCTGTAATCATGTACAAATTATTTCATGTTCATGTGATTATTTCTTAAAAATAAATTAAATTTAGTACCTGCTGATAAACAGCTGTGAGCACGCCTTTTAAAATAAAACAAAAGATACCCTTTTAGCGAATTTCCTTTAGGAATAAATTCGCTTATGGGATAGGCGTCATGGCGGTAATCGAACCCCGGACCACGACACAAATCCGTTTCAGAGGTCTCAAATGACGAAAACATACGTTTCACGAAGATTTAATATACATATATATATATATATATATATATATATAATATATATATATATATATATTATATATATATATATTTATATATATATATATATACATACATATATGTAAGTAATATACTATGTATGTATTTTTTAGACACATTCTTGTAAACACGCTATCTTTTGAACGGATTAATATTACGTAATAAAACTTAGTAAAAAAGACAACCTTAGGGAGGACACGAACCCTATTGAAAATAAGTTTTTTGTGACGTCATTAACCTGGTTTGCTGAGTCAGATAAATTTTCAAAAAAATTTAGGGTTCATATTTTTCGCCGCAACAAAGATCAATATTTAGGTTTTTTTTTGGGACGTTAAAGCGAATGAAACCGGTTCGAAGTCAATACGACCAATCTAATTACCAATAAGTCGAAAAAACGGTAATCAATACCAGAAACCCTAAAATTTGGCCCCTAAAAATCACATATCAAGTGGGGAGTCGTTCATCATGTTTTGTTGAACCTACCAGAATTGTTGTTAAGCACGAAAACACGCATCAAAAGGAAATTCGCCCGACATGCAGACCACCGCGCCAGAATTTTTATTTACTTAGGAACCCTAAAGAGTGTGATTTCTTCTTCACCTCCCACCTCCTCAAAATGGCTTTAGTAAGCATTTACAGTACTTAGGTAAGTTCGTTTACATATTAACTGAATGCAAAATATGTTATACGATACTCTCATTGCAATAAGAACGCTTGCGTTAGCAAAACTTTTATCTCTTCATTTTAATTTTAAGTGAAATAACATTAAGGTAACTTGGCCGACGTTTTCACGTCATGGCGTATCAAAAATACTTATCGCACCGAGTATATCTGATACACCTTCTCGTGAACAGAAGAATTATATTATAAATTTTAATTAATTATTTTTTATCACCTTACACACCAATATACACCATGTTTAAGACTAAACTTACATTAAAGTATTGAGTTGCATTACACATCAAGACATTAAAATCTTTTTATAAATAATAGGGGTAAATTTTCTACATTACATTCCTAAAATTTCACTTAATTACTTAATTAATTAATTTCACTTAATTATGCGTTATTAAAACCTCCTAAGTGGTTCTTACAAAGTCATCTCATACTACTAATAAATTGAAGATCTTTCTTAAAAGAATATAATAAGGTATTAATAGATTCTTTCACTAAGTAGATATAAGAGTCGTGACTCCATATTGTATCTTTATAAACCCTCAAATCCTTGATTAATTACAAATTGAGTCATATTAGACCTCCCTCGTAGATTATTAGACGAATCATTAGAATGTCTTAAATTTTAAGTAACGTAAAGATAGATAATTCATATTTACTTTTCATAAATTAAAATTGTGTTTACTTTAAAAATCCAAAACTTAGGTTTCATCATAATTATCCGTTTCAGGCATTTTTATGACGTTCTGAGTGGTTTTTATCATGGTATGTATGGGTGTGTGTATGTGTCTGTCTGTGTGTCTGTGTCTATAGCTCTATAGTCCCTGTTCTGTGTCACGCATAAGTCCCGCTCTGTTTATACCAGGGATATGAACTTTGGCATAAAATAAGAATTTAGGTCTAGTCGTGCTGCTCGGACACAGTTTAGGACAGTCGAACTACCTAGTTTGCTAAGCCATCAAACTTTTTTACAAAACATCGGGTACTGGGTGCCACCGAAATTTTCCTCATCACATCGGATTCGCTTGGCTCGTCCTCAGATAGTAAATACATCTAATTCATTCCCAGCGATCACCGATCCAGGCACTGACCACGCTCTAAGCTGCTTAAATTTTATGATCCGACAAAAATTATATGGATATACTTGTCATATTGAAATTAAACTTAGTGCACTTATCTATTACGTAAAGGTATATCCTTATAATACCACATTTTAATTTTATTGGATAATATTCCCATTTTTTACAATGTTTTGAAAAACGTACACAAGTCATTCGATAAAAATTTAACTATTGCTGATAATGAGATGAAACTTGGCAATATGATTGTCTTATAAATAGCTTTAAGCGTGGTAAATCTAAAATTGATCGACGTAGAAACATATTTCCGCGTTTTATGATTTTTGAAATTTGAATTAAAAATAGTCACACAAAAATTATCTTCCGGATAGCACGGCTCTATCTTCAGCCTGGTTTTCGTACAAAATTTTAACTCACTGGCATAAATACACTAGGAGCTACGCTGATAACAGACAAACACACATTTACTCATACACTCGTACACACAAAACTTTTTGAAAACCTCTAAGAAGGCATTAAAAATACCTAAAACGGTCACCCATCCAGTTAATGACCTCGCTCTGTGCTTTTTGAGCCAAATGATCAGAAACACCCCGTAGATATACTAACAAATTATTGAAACTAAGTATACATATTTATTTTCTTAAGGGACCACTGGACACGCTGAATTTTAACTGAATTAAAAATAATTTTTTTATATTTGATTAATTTAAAAAAAAAAAAAACGACATGCCTTTCGATAAAAATTGAAACAATATACAGAGAATAAAATTAAATTTAGAGCATTAGTTGGTCTAATAAAGGACAACATGGGTGTCAAATTTCAAATTAATCCAACGTTTTAGTTTTGCTAAGTCAATATCATAATGGCGTTAAAATATTTTCAAGATAGCATAACTAGACCTAGTTTAATTTTTTCAACATGTTGCAACTTCGTATAGCATTAACCTACTGGGGACATATACGCACACCAAACATTGTGTATTTTTATTTATAAAAATTACATATACATTTTTATACCCCCTTTTGGCAGTTTAAAAAACTGAGCTTATGAGGTAGCTGTCATGAAGAAGGAATATATAGGAAATTGTGTGAAATCGGCCAATAAATTATTACACGGAAGTGGTAATCGTGAAAGGGGATGACTCCTTCAAATATAATCATATATATTATATATATATATATATATATATATATATATATATATATATATATATATATATATATATATATATATATATATATATATAATATATATATATATATATAGTTGTGTGTAATCGGTCAATAAATTATTACACGTGTACAACTATGTATGGTAAATATATGTGCAATGTTAAATTTTATTATTAAAATTAGTTCCAATTTTATTAATTGACATATTGAGAAACAGAGCCTGTCTCTTTCTATAGAGACAGAGCCCTCACTCTTGGTGTTTTTATCACTTACTGTTAGCTCTCACTTGAATTATGTATGTTTAATGAAATTTAATAAAAATTTAAAGTGGAAATGAATGTTATTATTATTATTATATAATAATACGTAAAAAAATCAAGAAAATCAAACATGCGCCCGCAAAGCAGCCACAGGGAGATATAGAGCCGCAGAGCGGCTCCCAACACCGACGCCGAGTGTTGGAGCTGGTTTTTATGGAAAGAATTTTAAAAAAATAGCGGTTCATTTATTTGATAAATCACTCTGCGTATCCAGACACAACCCATTTCAGAAATGTAACAATTTATGAATAAATAACGTTCATTTGCAATAGAGACGTTACTTTAGATAGGGAAACTATAGTATGATTATTATTATTACTCATGCAGTAAAATGCAGCACGACTTCTCATTAATGTCTGATAGGATGTATTTTACACATAACAAGGTATTTTTAAATAAATTTAACGCTTTTTCAATAAAATGATCTTAAATACTATTATTAAAGTAATAGAAGTTATATAACTAGGATACAAAGCATGATTTTAATGTTGCGAAAAGTTATTCATTTAAGAACAATAAATATGGTTTTATATTCATCTAATAAATAAATTATATCGATTTATCCAAAGAAACATCTATTCCTGGCCATGCGTTGCATCAGGATCTTACATCAAACTGTTTTTTTTTTATATTGGACGTCATTTAAAAATTTTCGGTTATTTTGACAATTATATGCATGTTATGTATATTTCTTTTTCTACTGTGCAAGGGCTTTAAAAAATATGGAACACAATTTTTCGCTCGAAATTTATTTTCTAATTGTGCACCATATTGGTCACCATTTTAAAAATATTGGTCGCAATTTTTATACCTCTGAAGACTAATTTTTACTACATGCACTGCACACTGAATTTCATTAAAATCTGTTAAAGTTTACGGCAGTAGTCTCAAACTTTTGAAATGAACTCAGTGACATTCGTTCACTATTTAGGTAGAACATAAAACATATGTCATATTAATTAAAATGTCCAATTATATTAAAATAGCGGTTTTAGATAAACATATGCAAGGGGCAAATTGTCATGTATTCATCCCCAGAACCCAATAAGCCCGGTGAAAGTATACTTTCCAATTCGCATTTTTCTTTTTACGTTTTCCAAATCCAGTGTTGCATGGGACACCCGAATTACACCACTAAAAAGAAGTTCCCCATACACAAAAAAGTAACTCAACATTTATTAATTTATGTAAAATGGTTCAAAAGTTAAGAGTAGGGGGTAATTTTTGGTCTACTCTGTATAATGCGTACGATTCTGTTCCTACCAGCCTGTAGAAAACGTTTCTACATATATATGCCAAATAAGCAATATATCAGTTGTAGTGTAATATATATATATATATTATATATATATAATATATATATATTATATATATATATATATATATTATATATATGTTATATATATATATTTATATATTGGTATATATTAGTGTGTCGTCGAGCCATAAGCATTTATACGTGTAAACAAATTCTAGTATACCTTCTGCCATATGTTGTTCATAGTTAATATATGTGAAAGCCCAAATCGTAAAATACATTATCAAGTATTATTTGCTTCTCATACAGCATTATAAAGAAGCTTCATTGCAAATATATGACGCAATCAAATACGGAACTCAAGTTTAACTTCTATAAACGCAAAATAAATATACCCGCATAAGCACTTAACTTTTATTATTTCAACAATACACACTACCTAATTTTTAAAAGCCGTTTGAACTGTAAGTATAAAAAGTACACATGCTATAATAGTTAGTACGCTAAATACTAGAAGCCAATACTGGGTTTTTACAGCCAAGATAAAACGTATAAAAAAACTGTACGTCTTTCGTAGACTGTATACTAACTGTTATTGCGCTAATACAAATATTGTGTGTCCTGATTTCGCTTAAATAATAGGCAGATGTACTAACGCCAAGTTGTGGTGGCACTGATATTATATATATAAATATTATATATATATATATATATATATAATATATATATATATATATATATATATATATGTATGTATATATACATACATATATATATACATACATATATATATATATATATATATATATATATAATATGTATGTATATATACATACATATATATATACATACATATATATATATATATATATATATATATATATATATATTTATACGCATAGTTGTTTATCAAACAATAGTGTTTCATTATTAAATTGTAGGGTTGGCGGAATGGCGGAAAAAAGCGCATAAGTCATTACTATAATAATTATAATTATTATTTTATCACATTTATAAAAATTTGGATTTACTCATAATGTATTTTTACTCATTTATTTTATAAACAATAGTTTTGACGTTAAAGTGGTTAACCACGTTAAGTGGTTTTTACGTTTAGTTAAGTAAGGTCTGATTAATACTTTAATCGTATAAAAAATTGACTTATGTGGTTTTTCCCGCTGATCCTAAAATCTATATAAGATTTTTAGAAAAAAGTTAAATTATTAAAATATAAAATTTGTATAAATTTTATTTATAAAATTGATTGATGTGATGCTTTAATAAGCACCACCCTTTAGTTATCATCAAACAGTGCTGCCCTCTAGTCAAGTTTGATTTGCGAATTGTGCGACCTACGATAGTTAAAAATACTACTAACACTACACACTACTACTAACAAGACCTAAGAAGTGCATAAACTAATCTCAATCTAATATAACTAATAGTTTACTAATTGTGTATTAATATAGCATTTTAATCTTTTACCAATCATATACAGATAAACTATTATTTTGTAAGACGTGTCTTTAAAGTAAATACTGGTAACAATACAACGTTTTTCAAAATTTGCGGTAACGGCGCATTATTATTCGTACTCCCACATACATACTAACATACATATATATATATCTATATATATATATATATTATATATATATATATATATATATATATAATATATATATATATATATATATATATATATGTATGTATGTATGTATATGTATATATTATCTGAGTAATGTGGGATCCAGTAGTCAGAACTTTATTATCTGCAGCCCAGGTAGATCTTCAACGTAACATTATGGTATATAAGTTGTTTTTAAACTAAATAAAGAAGAATAAATGAATTATATTCATTGATTCTGCTTTGAGGAGTTTTTATTCATAAAATAAATAAAACCAAAGCTAAAAAATTTCTTATTTCTATCGTGACAAAAAGGAAACCATAGCTAAAATGATCCCGCATTTTGTTTTATACCTTGTTAAAGAAAAGGAAGAAAGTTTTAAGGAAGTAACAGATTAAAGTACCCTCAGCTTTATATTTCAATGTCAATCTAGGGAAAAAAGTTTTGAATGTAGATCCTTCTTGTGATTAAGTGATAGTGCGTGGTGGTAACTTTTGGCTTGTAAAACGCAATGATTAACCTCCCAAATCCTTCACTATCATTATTCAACTTTCATTCGTTTGGGAAAAATACTTAAAAGGAACAAAGTAGTAACAAAAAGTCAAGGAAAATTCAAATTATACGAAATAATAGCAAAGAGTCAGAAAGCGCGCAATTAAATTATGTCAAAGACGAAGACTGTAAAAATTCTAAATGAAATTTATTCGTAAAACTTTCCATTTTATTGTTAATTCCTTTTTTAGTGATTAATTCATTGTAATTCAATGGTTTAGTTTGATTACTCGTCATTTCCGATATTCGTTGTTTTATCATTTTCTCTAACAGATTAGAGCGTTAAAGTTTTTTTTGGTAGGTCTTTAAACCTTGTTGACCTTTTGAACATTTTTGGTAGAAAGTTATGTATAAATAATTATGTATCGAAATATAAAAAAAATATTAAATTTCTTTTTTCTTATTAGAGGAGAAGAAGGATCAAGTCTTTTCTCCATCAGGAAAGAAGAATATGGTTCAAGCGCTTACTCCCTCAGGAAAGAAGAAGAGGGATCAAACGACAACTTCCTTATGAGAGAAAAAGAGGGATCAAGCGCTTATTCCTTCAGGAGAGAAGATGAAGGATCAAGAACTCCCTCAGGAGAGAAGCAGAAAGATGAAGCTCGTAATTCCTCAGGTGAGAAAAAGACGGATCAAGCGCTTACTCCTTCTGGAGAGAAGATGAAGGATCAAGGATTCCCTCAGGAGAGATGAAGAAAGATCAAGCCCGTATTTCCTCATGAGAGAAGAAGAGAGATCAAGCGCTTACTCCTTCTGGAGAGAAGATGAAGGATCGATCCTGTAGTCGCTCGAGAGAGAAGAAGAAGGATCTAGCACTCCCGTTGGAAAGAAGAAGAAAGATCAAGCCCGTCTCCCCCTCATTACCTGAACAAGGGATGCATCGTAGCCGTTATTACTTGCTATACATCTTATCGTAGAATTATCGTGGACCTTGTTGATAAACTTGTATTAAAGAAGAGGCAGCGTCTTATCTTTAAATCTATGGGAGAAGAAAAGGCATTAGATGATATGAAATGGTGTTCCGTTCCACATATTGGCCTCTTATCCCAGAGAGTAGCTTCCATCTTACAAAATAATAATTTGAACGTGTGTTTTAGTATTTGCAGCACACTTCGCAATCATTTGAGTCAGGTTAAGGACCCCGTACCTAATAAATCAAAGAGTGGTGTGTACATGGTTTAATGCAGTGTTTGCAAGTCGCAGTACTTAGGTCAGACAGGTAGGAGCATAAGTACCCGTATTTCGGACATTTAAAGAAAACTGGTTGCAAGTTCTACTACCATATCAATGCTGAAGGTAAAAAGAATGGTCCGTATCAGGTCGGGTTCCTTAATTTTGCAAATAAAGAGCGTACGCTCTTGAAGAAATTAGAGATCCTAAGTATGGCCTCATGTTAAGTTAAGCTCTTTGAATAAATCACTAGTTTTGTGGAGAGACTCTTTTCATCGTTCCATTCATTATAAACAACTCCACTGGTGCTCATTCAAAATCAATCATTTGATGTAGATGTACCAATGAGATTTTTGTTTATTTTTTAAGAAAAGGGGTGTATAAATTAACTAAATTTGTATTAGCAAATATCAAGAAATGTCAATTTTGCAAATTAAATGCAATAAAGATTTAGATTATTCACTTAATTAACTTCGCCAAGAATGTTAGATGACATAATATTATGAAAAAGGTTTTTCTTACGTAAAATCTTGTAGCTGTAAATAAATTTAGTCTTAGTAATAATACACGCTAAAACTACAATGTTGATTAAACCAATCTTTGATATAGAAGGAAACAGTATACAAAAGAAACTTCTATACTCAATACATCACAAGTATTAATATTAATTAACACATGTTTAGCTTTGCGGTTTCCCCTAATACATTTTGTTTCTGTCGCGAATGTTCGAATTGTAATTGTATTCGTAACCGCAACATTTTAAACAAATATTTTTTTAATACTTATAACTTTTTTTCTTTCTTTCCTTCCTTGATGACTTTTATTATTTCAAGACTTTTTAATTAATGTTAATTCAATTAATAAGAAATAAATGTAATATGCCGGTTGTATCATTAATAATTTAAAAAATATGGTACAGTTCAAGACACAATATGTTTTTAGTGTAAAAATGTATTGGTTCTTCTTTTAAGATGATTAAGACGTCTTAAAACTTTCTCAACTAGAATACTTCGCTAGACATGAATTGCATTTATGTACGAATTTATAAAATTTGAATTTTATCAAATCGAATAGTATAATTTAGTTATGCTCACGAAAAAACGAATTAAAAACCCCGGTTTCTATACAGTGACAGTTAATTTAATTTATTTATACCAGGCATATTACAGTATAAATAAGGAAAAGTAAAAAATAATAAAAATAAATAAAAAGAATGAAACCTTTTAACATTTTTTTAAGAAAATCCAGTTGATTTGAAATTTAGTAAAAGTGTTTTACGTAATAAATAGTATAATAACTCTCGTTTTAATATAGCAAGATATGGCTAGTAAACCCATATAAATACATAGATTTTGAAGAAACATTGTAATTAGGTCCCTAACCTCAAAACTAAATATGTTCATGTACGTTTCGCTGTATATGTTTGTATGTAAACAAGTTTTGTAAGCACGGCTCGTGTGGATAAACATTTGTAAATAAAACTTGTTGGATTTCAATTAATCCTTATTGAAATCCAGATTGGTATAATAATATAATTAACCCGGTTTAATGAGTTTTACAAAAATGCACTAAAAAACGGAAAAATTAAGAATTAAAATGTACGCCGGGAAAAAATGGTTCCTATTTATAATTTTTGGGGAGCTGAATCGAATAAAACTGTGATACAACCATACCAAGTGACAATAAAACAAAAAACCGTGGTAAAAAAACTTAAAATACGCTCGGTCATCTTCTAAATAAGTAAGAAGATCTGCTAAAGGTTATTTAAATCTGGCCATTTTTTGACCTAGTAAGTCGCAAATTTTTGGGAAAAGTTCGTTGAGAGCTTTATCATAAATATGTTAGGAGCTAGGATACAACACACATAGACAGACAAATTTGTGAAATCCACTCAGAAGTCTTAAAAACACCTAAAACGGATAATTCAGGTGCCATCCCGGTTTCATTTTTTCGCAAACTAAATACTGAACCTTTAAAATTATAGATTACCAATGATTCTCACTATATATCAAATACAATAACTAACAAACAAAAATATCCCAAAACACATAAAGACAAACATCTATTGTCTACATTAGTATATGCGTCTCATTCTTTTAGAGAACAATATGCAGGATGATTCGCTTATTGTGATATAGTTTATTGTAATAGCCGTGGAAACTGTTACAAATTCAACTAGTTGGTGGAATGATACATGAGATGAAGATATATGTCAAAAAATAAATTAATTATGAACAGGTCCAGGATTTTAATCGGTTTAATTAAAATTTCTATTAATTTTGCATAATGAATTGTGTTTTATTGATTTAAAATAGTACTTGCTTATAAACATTATTCTTCTTCATGATAAAATAATTGATAGGGTATAATATTATCTATATTGTATTTTACAAGAAGATCTAGTTTATGTTTTGATGTAATATGATCAGGAGAATAATACATGTGTTATTGATTGTATTGGCTAATTTACCGGGGATACGAGTAATAGATTTCGAAAAGTGGCGGTGGCACCACCACCGTATCTATAGCATCTATATTGAGATGCTTTTGAAAAGCAGAATGAAAGTTCTGCTTTTAGCGCATGTTTTTGCCTAAGGAATTAACTAACAACAGTATGTTATGTGAACTAAATGGTAGTGCGCACTTCTTGAGTAAATGAGAGTTTTTAAATTAAAGTAGGAAATAAATTAATAAATTAAAGTACGGGGTATTTCGGAACTATTCCTTGTAAAGGTTCGCTAGGCTCATCCTCCCTACTTCGGACTCGCTTCGCTCGTCCTCAGAATATACAATTTGTCAAACGTAGACAGCAGCACATCTTCGGACTTGCTTTGCTTGTCCTCAGATAGTAAATACATCCATTTCTTCCCAGCGGTTCCCCATCAAGGCACTGACCACGCTTGATGGTGATTAACTTTTATGATCCAACAAAATTCATAGATGTACTAGTTGCATTGAAACGTAACTTGGTGTACTTATTTATAAAGTAAAGGTATATACTTGTACTATATTTCAACTTAATTGAATTTTCCGTAGTTTTAGAATTGTTTAAAAAGCGTACTCAAGTCATGTGATAAAAATGTAACTAATGCTGATAATGAGATAAAAATTGGCACACATGTAATCTTATACATGGCTACATACATGTAATAATGACCCAGCTGAAATTGCGAAAAGTCATAAAACGTTTAAAAATGAGATTTGGCATTTTTAAACGTTTTATGACTTTTTGCAATTTCAGCTGGGTCATTATTGCGAGTTAATGACGTCATAACATAATTTTCATTTCACACACCATTTATAAAAACCGTTTTCGTTAAAAACATATAAAACTGATAATCAGCAGAAAATTTTGTGTTAGTACATAAGAATATAATGTACATGACTGACTATAGGTATGTTTAAGCGGCAATGCTTTAGTTCCAGAGTCCTGGAAGTTTTTTTGGAACCCAAGTTTTATGGAAAAATCTTTCTTCTAATATTGGTTAACTGGTTTCAGAACTTCTGGAAACTTATTACTCCAGTTAAACTATTGAATTAAGTAAAACTTATTTTTAGAATAA
Organism: Microvelia longipes; assembly: GCA_018340805.1. Taxonomy (NCBI): domain Eukaryota; kingdom Metazoa; phylum Arthropoda; class Insecta; order Hemiptera; family Veliidae; genus Microvelia; species Microvelia longipes. Next base: position 35,271,527 of record JACMZG010001914.1, read on the forward strand.
GATATTGTTCCAGTTCTCAATTGACGACAGCTGCGAAGCCGTTATTTATAGTATTTACCGCTGAATATAGCAATTTACCGCAGGCCTAAGTTTCAAGAGGTAATTTCGATAGCATCATACTCAGTGAGAAAATGTTATAAGAAATTTCGTGCCCGCTTCTTTGATTCATCTCAATATTATACATGTTTACGAGATGAGTTATTTCATATTTTCATTTAAATTGCGTCACTGCAAGCTAAATAAATAGAAACAATTTTTAATAATAAAAGTGAAATCAGTTCTATTGGATAGTAAATGCCGGAGGCGAAACTCGGATACAACACTCGAAAAGAAACTTTGATTTGAAGCGAAGGCGTCTTTTATACATCTAACGATGGATAAGTGTTCTATTTTAGAAATATGAGATTTGCAAACTGAACTTAACTGTACAAAAAAAACACTTTTAATAAGAGATTTGGTCAATGATAAGGATGCAAAGCTTCATATAATGAAAACTAAATTACTCGTTACGTCGGGTGTGATTATGGGATCAAGTGATGGAATGTTCATAAATGAATAATGTATGAATAAGAAATATTTATTCTTCATACTCATTCTTCAATATTCACTGTCATTCGACTAAGTAATAAAACCACCAGTACCAGTAAATTGTTTAACAAGTAGTTGGCTCAGATTAACAAAGATTCCTTTATCAAATGTAATTTAGGAATGAATGATTAAATGACCAAATATTGCCAAAACAACAAACAAATGGCTTGGGTATGGACATAAGAATACTTGCAGAGTTTCATCAAAATATGATTTCTTAGAGTTTCGATCTCAATAAAGGATGTAATTATTCATGAAAATGATTTTTGGATGAAAAGATCACAAGACTGTTATCAACAGGTATAACTTAAGTAAGTAATTTAGTATTAAGTATAATTTAGTAAGTAAGTAATTTAGTATTAAGTATAATTTAGTAAGTAAGTAATTTAGGCTTTATGAGTATTGTGTAGTATATCACGTGGCGGAAAATGTATGGTTCAAGATGAATGTTAAAGATGTGATGGTTTGTATAATTAATAGAAATTATTGACCTTTTAGTGTTCATATTTAAAAATAAACCTCTCTTGTTTTGTACTCAAATTCTATTATTTCAACCTGGAAGTTTCTGAAAAGTAAAAACCCATCTAAGATTTCATAACATTTGAGAACTTCTTAGTCTCTTCAAAAGGACTCTAAAGGTGAATTCAAAATTTAGGAAAATCCAGAATATCTTGAAGAAACAAAGAAACAACAGAAGTATCCTGATTGATCACCCTAGAAAATATTTCAGTCAAAATATAGGCCTTAGCCTCAGACGATGCTTAAGGTCTAGTCACCAGTGACTAGGAGAATACTGGGATAAAGTAAGCCTTTTATACTTGATTATCATCACCATGTTCAGTTCAATAAATAAATAAATCTTCCTGGTGAAGCTTTGCTAAATATATTTACTTTGCTACTGAATACAATGTGGTTTAAAGGTATAAGTACTAATCAGTAATATCGAAAAGATTTAATTATCAAAAACCTTAGTTTAGGGATTCATTATATGGCATTAAAAGGGCTCTACAGAAACATAACCTAAATTAAATCATAAATTCACGAATTCTCATAAATGTAATCCCAATTCATCTGCATCCACAGCAATAAACAAGCGTTGAAGCAAGTAATCATCTTATTTAAAAAGCTCTACTTCATAAACGAACTTAACATGGATGACATCATAAGTCCTACACCTCGCTGCAGCTCCAGGGTATCTCACAGCTTACACCAAGAGGATATCTTCCTTTCTCCAACGTAGTTATTGGAACTTTCTAATTCTTCTTATTCTTCTACGTAGTGTACTTGTAACTTGACCTCTACCTTGGTAAATAATTTTTAACATTTTAAAATTATTATATAAGGCTTATAAAGTTATTTTTATTACTGAGGGCTTCTTCATTCTAGTGACTCACTATTCACTAGAAATACTTGTGTGGTCACTACCACACATTAGCTGCTTAAGTATTTGTATTATATTAAGAAAATAATCCATCGCTAAAAAAATGATGGGAAATGAAGTTTAAAATATAGAGTAACAATTGTTTGCAAACACGAATGATGATCAAAGAGGTTAAAAACAACTTTGTAAATGGAAGTACCTTATTTAAAGCACTTGTAAAGCCATCTTTTAGCTCATCCGTCGTGCTTACAAACAATCTATAAAGAGTTTAGAGGTACTTAAGTCAGTTTAATACTTTTAATTAATTTATCATATGTAACACAATTAAAAAGCAGAAAAAGACAAGACTTCTTAAAGACTTTAGGCTTTGCTTGAAGATTAAAATGAACATACATTTTAATCTTAATTAAACATACATACGCTAGTTTACGAGGAAAAGTACAAAGTAATGAACCAAATACAAGAAATCCAGCAAAAATATAAAAACGATGTAAGAAATTTTAAACCCTCTTTTATAAAACCTTCTTCTTTCACATTACTATAACAAAAATTCAGGTGTATTTCCTTTTAAATTAGTGTTTCCGTGCATAAAAATAAATTTCTTGCTTACGGTTCCAGTTTATACTTTATACCTTGAGTAGGTACTCAGTTATCAAGCACTACACATAACTCATTTCATCTGTATTTTTCAATAGAATGCTCCTGGATAATTATTTTTCAATAATTATCCTGTTGGTTATACAAAACTTTTCCTCAAAAATTGACAGTGCACACCATTATGCACTAGCTTAATGCTCAGTTGGTTTCTTGGTTGATTTCTTTAACCACAAATTTTTCGCCTTTTTGCGGCAAAAAATGATAACCTTGATTTTTGCCAATTTTTTTAAAAATCAGCTGATTCAACAAACCGGGTTAATGACGTTACAACTGTTGGGGAAATTTAGTTTCTCTGACAGGGATATTTTTATTAAGAAGTCGTCGGTCGTAAGTATTAGATTTAATCAAGTTCCTACATTCATTAATTATTGCACTGAAAACTATGAACAATTACAGAATCGAACCACTAAAGCGGGAAAACTATGATACTTGGAAACTACAAGCTAGAGCTATCCTAACTAAAAATGGCTTATGGAAATACGTGTCTGGAGAGAATCCCAAGCCTACTACATCCAAAGATGACATGGACAAATGGGATGAGGACGATCTTAATGCTAAATCTGATCTTATTCTCATAATATCTCCTGGCGAGTTAAAACAAATTAAAAATTGTAAAACGTCAAAATATTTGGGACACGCTGTCAAACATATACCAAAGCAAAGGACCTGCTCGCAAAGCAGCATTACTTAAAACTTTAATTTTAAATAAAATGAACGACGATGACGATGTTCGGGATCATCTTAACAATTTCATAGAAACTGTTGACAAATTAGGCGATATGGATGTTAAAATAGATAAAGATTTGCTCAGTATAATGATGCTTTACTCGTTACCCGCCAGTTACGAAAACTTTAGAATTGCGATAGAGTCGCGAGACCAACTCCCAAACCCAGAAAGCCTAAAAATCAAAATTATTGAGGAAAATGAAGCTATAGTACGACACACGGCTAAAATCAATTGACACCCCGCCAAAATCTCAATGCTTTCAACCCTCATTTTTAAATAAAACAATCCCTTCTTTATAGTAACAAAAAAAAATCCCTACTCTGGCAACACTGAAAGTCAGGTTATGTTTTGAATTTTATGATTTGTTTTTATTTGATATCGTATTTTTTTTATTTTAAAAATTTATTTATTTACTTTTTAAGTAGGAATATCGTTGTATCTTATAAATTTACCTAAGTGTTGCATTAAATTTGTTCGGGAAGTATGAATTAAGTGAAGTTAAAGTTTTAGATTACGTAATGCAATGGATCATAATAGTTCTATGATAAAAGTTTGACGATTTTAATAAATCGTCAGCTATAATTACTTTTTTCCAAAATAAACTGCTTTTTTTGTGTTATGTTTGTATAATTGAATGCGTATTGTTTCATTTTATAAAAATAATATGACACAATATGCATTCATGACTTAAAACAGTCAAGAATGTCATCTATTGAAAGACATTGGCATTTTCGAAAAAAAATGCTGTTTTTTGGTTGACAGACCCCAGACCCTGCGCTGTATTCTAATAGCAAGAAATGCTTGAAGAATACATCAATGTCCATGCGTCAAATATAGGCGCTCAGATCATATTACAACTCTGCAATAATTGGATGAATTAAACAGATTGGAATGGAACGAAACGAACTCGAACAGATAAATATGCACAATGAGGGAAATAAAAGCGACGCGAGGTTACAAATATTTACAACCAGTGTTGCCTCTTTATGATTTTATTTACGAAAAAGGTAGTTTTTTATTCCGAGGTTGGCATAAAGTGGAGGGGGAAAGAGTGGGGTCGGTCTGAGCCAATAGAATTCTTTCCCTCACAGATTTTTGGCGGGGTGTCAATTGATTTTAGCCGTGTGTCGTATTATAGAAATAAAAATTATCCTTCTACTTCGAGTCAAGATGCGTTTGTCAGTAGAAATAATAAAAATTGGAATCATAAAAATCGAAAACATAACTCGTGTCAAAATACAAATTTACAAAACAAAAGTAGATTTGACAATAAAAACAAAAATAATGTAAATTTGAATAAATCAAATTTTGAAAATAAAAATTGTCAGTGCCAAAATAAAAATAAACAAACACTAAAATTGGAAGAAAGTTATACAAGTACAGATAATTCAAATGATACGTGGGTTATAGATTCGGGTTGTACCTCACATTGCTGTGCAACTAAAGAAAAATTTTGAAAATTTTAAAGAAAAATCTGGAACGTTAAATCTAGCATCAAAAGACGGGAAAACTAAAATAAAAGGGATGGGAGACGTAAAAATTGAAAACAAATGTAACTCAAATCTATGTAATAAAGCTGAATGTAAATTAACTGTAACTTTGGCTGATACATTATTAGTGCCAAATCTCAGCACAAACTTACTATCAGTCAGTAAAGCCACAGATAAAGGATGTACAGTTTTTTTCACTAAAAATAAAGCTACAATAAGAAACAGACAAAAACAAACAGTTTTAACAGCACACAGAACTTCCAATGGTTTTGTACGTAGTTAATGAATATCAACAAAGCTCTAAGCGGCCATTAACTTACAAAGTAAACACATCAGAGGACGAAATAATCTGCTGGCATAAAAAACTGGGACATCTGAATGAGGCCGGTCTAAAACAGGCTCAAAAGCATGAATTACTAAATGGATTAAAGTTCAACCCGGCATCAAGTATTGGGGATTGTGAAACCTGTATAAAAGGGAAAATGTTCAGATTTCCATTTCGAAAAAACGAAGAACCAAAAGCAACTGAACTTTTGGAGATAGTACATTCCGATATTTGGGGTCCATTTCCGACGCGATCACCCGGCGGTGCGCGGTATTACGTAACATTCATCGATGACGCGTCGCGATACTGTAAAATTTACTTCTTAAAACATAAAAGTGAAGTATTTGAAAGCTTTAAAGAATACAAAAGTGAAGTCGAAAACTCATTACATAGAAAAATAAAAAATCTACAAACTGACAACGCTGCAGAATACTGTAGCAAGGAATTCAATAAATTCTTAAAAACTTGTGGAATCAAACGAAGATTATCAGCTCCGTATACTCCACAACAATGCGGTCTTGCTGAACGTAAAAACAGAACGTTGCTTGAACGGGCGCGGTGTATGATAATAGAAGCAAAATTACCAGACATGTTAAGCTATAAATACAGCGAATTATCTTCTGAATCGGTCTCCTTGCAAATATCTAGGAGGGAAAATTCCGTATGAAAAATGGACAGGAAAAACTCCATCAGTTAGGCATCTTCATATATTTGGTAATAAATCATTTGTTCTCAAAAAGAGGCCAAATAGAAAAAACAAAATTGAACCCAAAACAGAAACTGGTATATTTATGGGGTATTCAGATACTTCCAAAGCTTATCGAATTTGGGTCCCTAGACTAAACAGAATCGTAACAAGTCGAGACGTAAAAATTATTAATAAATTAAACCACAGCTATTCAACAGAGAAAAATCAAAATTGGTTGCCAAATAAAAGTTCAAATAATCAAAATGATGATGAAAGTGATGAAGATGACATAGTAATAGTTCCGATCAGAAAACAAAAAAATAATATTGAAGAAATCAAAGAAGAATCCGATGATGACAACTCTGTCGTTGATAATCAAAGCGATGACGAAAGTGATAATCAAAATGATGATGAAAGCGATGATCGATATGACGACAATAATAATAATCAAAATAATGATAAGAATGATAAAGATCATGATAATTATAATCAAAATAATAATAATAATAATCAAAATGTTGTTGATGTCCTTATCAATGAAAAAGATAATCAAAATAAAAATTCTGAAAATCTAGAAAGTGAAAGTTCAAAAAAGAAAACACAAGCTCCAGTTTGGACAAATGATTATGACATGTCGTACATTGCTGGTGAAATGGATGAGCATGAAGTTGACCAGACTGAATGGCATGACGCAATTAAAAGCGAAATAATATCACACATCAAAAATGGAACTTGGGAAATAGTTAACAGAAAACCTGATAAAAATGTTATTAGCTATCGTATGATTTTCAAAAATAAACTTCATGCTGATGGAACCTTAGAAAGGAAAAAGGCTAGACTAGTTGCGCGAGGATTCGCTCAACAACCAAATGTTGATTACACTGAAACATATGCTCCGGTTGCAAAATTAAGTTCTATTCGGTTTTTACTTGGACTTGCCGCTGAAGAAAACTTAAAATTAGTTCAACTAGATGTTACTACCGCGTACTTGAACGGTAAAATCGAAGATGACATTGAAATTCATATGAAAATGCCTCCCTACTTAAATAAATTTTTACAAGAAATCATTCTCGATGAAAGTGGGAATGAAGACCAAACCATTATGCTTAAAGCTAAAAGGATGCTTGAAGATATCAGAAAAGGAAAAGGTGAAAAGGTCTGCAATCTCAAACAAGCTCTCTATGGCTTGAAACAGGCGGGGCGTCAGTGGTTCAAAAAGTTAGATGAAACTTTAGATGAACTTGGCTTCAAACCATCCGAGGCAGACCCTTGTATGTACATAGGTACGATAGGGGGAGAAACGGTTATAATATCGGTGTACGTAGACGATCTGATCGTTGCATCGAAAACAGATAGCGCGATAAAGGAAACTAAAGAAAAATTAATGCATAAATTTGACTTGCGCGATATCGGTGAATTAAATTACTGTCTTGGCATAGAATTTTTGATTGATAAAAATAAAAACATCATTTCGGCAAATCAAAAGAAATATATAGAGGAAATTTTGAAAAAATATAATATGGAGAATTGTAAGACGGTGAGAACTCCTATGGAAGTCGGTCTGAAACTAGAGAAGGCTAAACCTGAAGACAAGACGAGCGATTTCCCATATCAGAGTCTCATCGGATCTCTCATGTATTTAGCAGTCGCTACACGTCCTGATATAGCTTATGCTGTTAGCTTCCTGAGCCAGTACAACACTTGCTACAGTGACATTCATGTTCAGGCGTTGAAAAGAGTCCTTAGATATGTCAAAGGTACGATGAACCTGTCTCTTACATATAGGAAGACTGGAAAAAATATATATGGACTGGCGGATGCTGATTGGGGTGCCTGTGTAGTTGACCACAAATCCTACACTGGATATGCCTTTATTCTAGCAGGAGGACCTATAAGTTGGGAGTCAAGAAAACAACGTACGGTTGCTCTCTCCACCGCCGAAGCGGAGTACATGAGCTTGACTGAAGCTGCAAAAGAAGCTATCCACATCAAACAGCTAGCTAATGATCTTAATCTATCACATGATAAGATTGTTATATTTAATGACAACCAAACTGCACAAAAATTAGCTGTAAATCCAATTATCAGCTCAAAATCAAAACATATCGGTATAAAAGAGCATTTTATCAGAGACACTGTCAAACAAGGATTGATCGAAATCGTATATCGACCTACTGAAAAAATGGAGGCAGACATTTTAACTAAATCAGTCGCTGCTCCGAAACTAGCTGATTTCAGAAAAAGTCTTGGGCTCAGAGACATTGAGGATAACCCCTGATAAGAGAAAGGGGGAGTGTTGGGGAAATTTAGTTTCTCTGACAGGGATATTTTTATTATTGACACTTCATGTCAATATAAGTAAAATACTCTCCTACTGTCGTTCGTTCTGTTCTTTGTTAACTACTTAATATAATATGATCTATCTGTTAATTCCACTGTGTTATCTGTCTACTTTCCATTAACAACAACCTGGTTTTCAATAGGGTTCGTGTCCTCTTGAAGGTTGATTTTTGTACTGAGTTTAATTAAAAAAATATGAATCCCCTTAAAAGATTTGAAAGAGCGTATTTACATGAAAGTGTCTAGAAATACATACACCCATATTTATATATAACCTAACCTACCTCCACCTCTATAAAAACCAAGGACAAAACAAATCCATAAGTTTGGTACGAAACACTTTGAGAGTTAATTTAGAAAACTAATAAGATTTTTTCTGTATTGAATTATTGATGAGTGTGTACTAGTAATGCAAATAAGATAAAGCAACCAGATGAGAAATGAAGATAAAGAAACCAAACAATGTAATATAGCCATAAAAGACTAAAAAGCCAAAACTTTAAAACAGACAAAATGTCGTAAAATAATGCTAATTTACTCGAATCTTGTTGCGTGCACCTCTGTTTAAAAACTTCGAGAAAACAATAAAATTTCAGATGAAACAAATACAATACAAGTACTTTACATTTAATAGTATGCAGTTCAAACTTAAGTTCCTGTAAACTTTCCTTTGACGAACATCAGGAAGTTAAGTCCTATATGGCCGTGAGGTCAGGAGGAATGAACTTTAACAACAATACTGATCTATGTAGCATTTTCTATTCCTTGATTAATTCATGTAGATTATACTATTTATGATTAAGCAATTCAAGCATTGATTATACGAGTATCACACTTGCAAGACAAAACGTTGTCTTATGTATGAACTTATTTAGTGCGTTCGAAAATAGCGAAAAATGCTTATCGACTGTATGTATCACATAAGCAGCTAATACTGAGTTAAACATGATAAACACAAGTCCAAAGCTCGCATAGCATCTGATCAAGAGAAGCGACAGGGATCTCTTGGCTATAGACTCTTGGTGGTGAAAATCCTTAGCTGAACCCTGATAAATTTTAGATTTAACAAGGCGGTACTAGTAACAAATGGAACTAGCCAGTAATAAAGGATATAATCACAAAACTATAAAGTTGTTTGATTGGGCTGAAATTTTATACACATGTACAACTGTATACAGTTGTACATATATTTTATATTTTATTTACCATGTATACATGGTAAATAAAATATACGATACCCAATTCCATATTTAATATCGTAGTAGGGAGTAGTACGATAGCAAATTTAGTGATTCCATGTTTGATATCGTGAGTCCGAAGTAGGGAGGATTGAGGATGAGCGTAGCAAATCGGATGTAATGAGGAAAAGTCCAGAGGTACCTCGTACCCGATGATTTTTTTCTAATATATTTGGAAACTCGCTTATATCGAGGCAGTATGCCTCTAATATAAATTAATAATACAACAAACTGACATATTACAAAAACCATGGGGCTGCGAAGCGCACCCCCAGCCCCGAAGCTTCCGAGTGTCAGAGACTATAGCTATAGCTAGGTCCAAGGGGCCGAATGCCTCTAGTTTTAAACATGGAAAATAAAACAGAAATTATGGTACACTATGCCGTTTAATATAGCTCGAAAGGCTAATATGTGACAGTTTTCAAAAAAAATCAAGTAATGATTTGTGTAAAGGGGGAAGGGAGTCACTTGTGATTCCATTTTTCACCACTATTTTGAGAGATCAGCGCTAGTAGTATGTCAAAGATAGAAGAAGAAGGAAGTTGACCATCTTGCCGTATAGAATTACTTTATCAGAATTTTCGTCCTTAGTCAAATGGAAGTCAAGTTTTTATTTTGATTTATTTTTATTATGTATCCCTCAAAACATTAAACAAATATCTGACAAATGACTATACTCACTTCGACAATGTTCGTATTTACGCTCATAAACCATATACTCTCTCTTATCTATGTCATAAATAAAGGAAAGAAAACATATTCTTTTTATTTTCAACTTCTTGCTCTGGCTTTTAGACTGAATGTTGACTTTTCAACTATTTTAGTTTGATTAAAGAGACAAGGACAAAGGTATGATAAGTCTTTTACCAACAAAAATGGGTTGGTTTTCGGTAAACTATTGGAATGAATGCGAAGTGATTTCTATTTATGCGTAATTTACCAGTGAGACAACAGACCTACACTCTGTCCATAAGTACAGATAATTAAAGTTGAAGTAAATTAAACTTTTACAAAAGAAGGGATGAAGTGTGACGGAAGTTATAAACTTAAACAGTGCTATTTCAAGAGAAGGTATATTTGAGGGGTTAACTTTATGACCTTAGTAAGGTTATTATTATATAACCTGCGGGGAGGTCATCTCATCAGAAAGTCCAGTTCTTAGCAGCTTTTATAAGCTATTTTCTATCAGATGAAGGGAAATGCACGAAGTTGTAATATTAGCGAACGTAATAGAACCTATAACAATGTCTACTGTAGACTTAACTATTGTTTCTAACAAGTTATTAAAATAGATAATTTGATAAAAGTTTAATAAAAAATTGTACATGCCTATAGAAAATGAAGAAAAATGGATCCAGGTCTAGAGGGTCTATATATGACTAGGAAACTTACAGGTGTTATCAAGTTGGCGAAGTTGCCATAAAAATAAACAGTTGACAGTAGAAGATCAACTTCATTAAAATTTAAAAATGTATTCATAATAACAGATTATAATTGAAGTGGTGTATTGTTTCTTTATCCACAGCCATGAGCTTGAATGAGGTTACTAGTATCAGAATATGACCATAAATGAGGTTAGTAGTATCAGAGTATGAACTTGAATAAGTACCGGAGTATGAGGTTGGAATCGATAATGGCTTAATAAAGATCATTTATGTATTGTAATGAGGGAGGGGGGGGGGGAGGTCTAAGCAAGTAAGACACGACAATTACTCAAAAAATCGGGTACGGGGATCCTCGGAACTTTTCCTCACTATCGGATTCGCTACGGTCATCCTTACTACTTCGGACTCGTTTCGTTCACGCTCAGAAACGAATTGAAACCACAAAATTCATATTGCAGTACGTTTTGAGACTCTGCTCAGACAGTAATAACATCCGTTTTATCCTAGCGGTCACCCATCCAGGCAACTTACTTGATGCTGCTTAACATTAGTGGTGCAACTAAAACCGCAATAAAAAATAATAACTTATATTATTTACAATTACAACTTATATTATTATTAAAAGTCGTAAGTGTACTTATTTATTACATAAAGGGATTCACGTGTATCAAACGAGTTTCTAGTGTACCAATAAATGATTTTTCGATTTTGAACAATTTTTCAAAAACGTATACAATGCTAATAATGAGGTGAAATTGGCACAATTGTTCATATAAATGTCTGCAGGGGTGCTAAATTTCAAATAAATTAAAACATATTTCCGCGTGTTTTCAATTTTAGAAATTTTTACTGATTCTTTATTGCTTTTAATGACGTCAAAAAAAATTATTAATCATTTTAAATAATAAAAATGCATAATTTATTATTAAGTTATTTCTAGCAACCTTCAAATATTAAATTAGGCAATACATGCAATACTTATACGTATTGAATGTATAGCATATTGACACAATTTCATAGAAAACAGATAATTAATTTAACTAATATGGGCGTCCGCAGGATTTTTTCCAGGGGGGTCAAAGCTGCTAAGTTCAGTAATCAATAATGTGCTGCGGGTTTAGTTTTCAGCACACTTTGAAAAAAGGCAGAGATAGGAGTTCAGCAAACCACAGAAGTGGGGATTTACTAAACTATATGTTAATGTATTGACAAAAGTTATGTAATATTTTAATTATTGTCCTTAAATAAATATTTTAATTTATTTAGATCTTTAGAGAGCGAAGCGAATTTCTTCAAACACATAAAATAAGGGAACATCAACCTAGCAAGCAAAGCGAGCTCCTTTTAATGTATCTAACATTAAAAACTTTAGTAATGCTGTGAGCCCCTTTTCCGACATTCACGTAAATATGTTTATAGCAATCTTGTGAGCAAAGCAAACCCTTTTTAATGTTCCCTAAATTATATTTTAGCAATTTTGCGTGCGAAGCGACCCTTTTTTCCTCATCCATGCTTATTTACAGCCAGGGGCGGACTAACCAGTGAAGGTGAGGGCGGCAGCCCTCCTTGGGGTCCTTCAGCCAAGGACTTAAGAAAAACTTAAGAATAAAATTAAAAACAACAAAAATTTAAAAAAATTATTATCATATAAACATTTTTAATTATAACACATAACTACGAGTATATCCTTTTATTGTAATCATGTAATATATTCATAACACCAGAGTCAAAGGGCCTAATGCTTTAAGACAGGGCCAAAAGAGTTCCTAGAGATATTTTTTTTTAAATCAAGGGTCTTTAAGGCCCCATTTTATTCTACCTGGACTTTTAGGGGCCCTATATGGAAGGCTAGGGCCAAAAAGACCCTAGTATACTTGATCAGGGCTCTATAGCAGCATAAAAGGATATTTATGTTTTTAATTAAACATATATTCTAAATTTTATCTAGACGTTTAAAGACCCCATACGAAGAGAAAGCCAATGATGGCCCTTAACATACTTTGTGAGGGCCCTAAAGCAGTAGAAAAGGGCCTTAGCGATTGATGTTTTTAAGTACTTAAAATATTTTTAAACTTACTACCTAAATCTAGGTCCTTAAAGGCCCCTATTCTATAAACATGGACCTTTAAAAGTCCCATACGGAAGACTATGAGGCCTCAAGGAGCCCTTAACATACCTGATTAGGGTCCGAAAGCAATACAAAAGAGCCAAGAGATTAAACATAAAATAGATTAATTAAAAATTACATTTAAATTAATAAACTTAAGTATTCTTCCAGTTTATTTTAATTTTATTTTATATTTATCTATTTATTTGGAAAAGCCATACAGGAATATTGGGCTCCTTGAGATGAATGTTTGAGTCTTTTTAGGCCAAACCCTCCTTGGGCCTTTTTAGTTTAGATCGCCATTGTTCACTGCAATACAGGGAGCCTCTTCATTGACAATCACAGCAATTTAGCAAGCAAAAGGAGCACTTTTTAATGTACCTAACGTGATATTTTAGAACTTTTGCGAGTAAAGTGAAACCCTTTTTTGACATTAACGCATATTTACAGCAATCTAGCTAGGGATGCAAGCTCTTTTTAATGTACCTAAAATAATATGTTTGCGATTTTACGAGGGAACCTAGCTTTATAGCATATGTTTGCATTTATATTTATGGCAATAGGCCCCTGTAGACGTACGGTTTTTCCCGACGGTTTTGGACTGTCGGTTTTTCCCGCGGTGCAGACCGCGGTCCGGACCGCGGTCTGGACCGCGGGAAAAAACGACAGTCCAAATAATAAAGAAAAAATAAAGCGCACAGTCCAGATCCGCGGTCCAAAAACCGTGAGATGGACCGACGGTCCAAAACTGCTAATGTAAACACAAAAACTGTCGGTTTTGGACCGGTCCGTGGTCTTTCCGCCTGGCGGAAAGTTTTTTGTGACAGTCCAGAGATAATTTATTTTTTATATTTGTTTTTGTTTATTTTTTATGTTTCTTGTACTAGAAAATTAGTATTATTATAGAAAACAATTGTTATTTATGCAGTGTTATTAGTATTATAAAAAAAGTAAAAGTGTCTTTTTACTTATTATTATTATTATTATTATTATTAAAAAGTTAGAAAAAGAATCATTTTTAACCTTTCTTTTTCTCATAAATATGAGATAAAGGATAAAGTAATGTATTTACCTTATAATACATTTTTAAGGTAAATATATTAGGTACATTCAACTTAATATGAGGTACATTTCTTCACAGTAAAAGGAAAAGTTATGTGTGCATGCAAAAAGAAATAATCGATGATTGAATTGTAACTCTTTAATGGTCAAAATAAAAATATATTAACTATTAAAAATTAATGGAACAGGGTTCGAATCCTAATATAGTAACTTATATTTTTATGATTATTTAAAATATATAAATTAGCGTAATCATGAATGAGAAAAAGTTCCAAGGTACCCTATACCCGATTTTTTTATTTTATTTTTCTTTATTTTTAATTAAGTGCTGTAAAGTAAAAAGTAAGTAAAAAAAAACCGACAGACTTGATCCGCCAGTCTGGTCTGCACGTGTAAATGCACATAAAACAAAAAAACTGACGGTCCAGGACCGCGGTCCATCACACGGTTTTTACCAGCGGTCCAATCAATCCGTCCCAGCATTTAGACGCACGGTTTTCCCCGACGGTTTTGGACCGACAGTCCAAAACCGTCGGGAAAAACCGTACGTCTACAAGGGCCTAATCTAGCGAGCGAAGCGAGAATCACAAATACAGGGACTTTATTAGCACCTTTATTTCTTTAGAACTTTATATTTGCATATCCTTTATTTATAAATTTACGTATATATTTATAACAATCCAGCGAGCCATTTTTAATGTACCTAATTTTTATTTTAGAAATTTTGCTTGCAAAGCGTGCTTTTGTGCATATATTGACGTATATTTTTAAAGCAATCTATCAAGAGAAGCAAGTCTCTTTTTATATATCCACTTATATATTTATAGCAATTTAGCAAACGAAGTAAGCCTGTTTGTATTAAAATATACAATAATGATTCTAATTGTACATTTTAGCAATCTTGCGAGCAAAGCAAGCCCTATTTGCATATATAGTAACAGTAATCTATAGTGAGCTTTGAAACTTTATTACTTTGGAACCATATACTTTCCTAATATGTACCTAATATGCTATTTCAATTTCGTGAGCAAAGCAAGACCTTTATTACCTTTTTAGAGCCAAGCTATTCTTGTTTTTTTCTAGCCAGCGAAGTGAACCTGTTGGTAATTCTTTTCCAAGATTGAGCATTGCGAGACCAAAGTAATACGACCCTAAAATAGGGGTAAATAAGACAATTGGAGGACAATCGAAAAGATTGCAAAGTCTTTGGATGTCCATTTTATCCGCCGAGCGCAGCAAGACCGAAGTAATACTAACTTAGGCTATGGATGATGCCCAATTTTTTTTTAAATATTAGTATTATATATATATATATATATATATATATATTATATATATATATATATAATATATATATATATATATATATTATATATATTTACAATTCATTATTATTTATATCGGGTTTTGTAAAAAATCTTGCACATTTCTTGCATTTATTGTCGAATTGCCTAAAGCATTTCGACCTTTCCGAGTGACCCCACCTGTTCACACAACTTATGAAAAGCCAAAAAGACTTAAAATACTACTACTAGCACTACTAGCAAACGGTTGTTTTAATTTATTGTCAAAACAAAATTTACAAAAAAAAAATGTAAACAATTTTTTATCTTTTATTTTTGAACATTTTTGATGATTATAATATGAACACGGCTAAAATCCAATTGACACCCGCCAAAAATCTGTGAGGGAAAGAATTCTATTGTTTCAGATCGACCCCGCTCTTCCCCTCCACTTTTATGCAACCTCGGTATAAAAAATACCTTTTTCGTAAAATAAAATCATAAAAAGGCAACACTGTTGTAAATATTTGAAACCTCGCGTCGGTTTATTTCCCTCATTGTGCATATTATCTGTTCGAGTTCGTTTCGTTCCATTCCAATCTGTTATATTCATCCAATTATTGCAGAGTTGTAATATGATCTGAGCGCCTATATTTGGCGCATGGACATTGATGTATTCTTCAAGCATTTCTTGCTACTAGAGTAAGCCAGGGTCTGGGGTCTGTCAACCAAAAGACAGCTTTTTTTCGAAAATGCCAATGTCTTTCAATAGATGACAGTCTTGACTTTTTTAGTATGAATTGCATTTTGCGTCATATTATTTTAATATGAATACGCATTCAATTATACAAATCATAACAAAAAAGCAGTTTTATTTTGGAAAAAAGTAATTTATAGCTGACAATTTATTAAAATCGTCAAACTTTTATCATAGAACTATTATGATCATTGCTTACGTAACAAAAACTTTACTTCAACTTAATTCCATCTCCGAACAAATTTAATGCAACCTTAGTTCAATTTATAAGATACAACGATATTCCTACTTAAAAAGTAAATAAATAAATTTTTAAAAATAAAAAAATACGATATCAAATAAAAATCATAAAATTCAAAACATAACTACTTTCAGTGTTGCCAGAGTAGGGAATTTTTTTTGTTACTATAAAAGAAGGGATTTTTTTTATTTAAAATGGGGTTGAAAGCATTGAGATTTTGGCGGGGTTCAATTGATTTTAGCGTGTGTCGTATTATAGTTAAATAAAGTTTGATGGATTGTTAGGATTTTGAAATTTTTTAAACGTGGTTTAAGTTAATAAAAAAGTCATTAAATTTAAGTTATAGAAGTGACCGAAAAGCACAAATCAAATGATTAGTACTAAATTAGTGGCACATAATGTCAAAATTGATCAAACCGAGTACTTTGCCATTAAATTTCCATTACATATCTCAGGAATTGTATGACATATTCAATGTCATACAATTAAAAAAAAGGATTTAAGGGAAGGCTTCGATTCCACAAATTGGAATCATAGGTTTTAAGATTTTTATAAATGTTCAATAGGTTTAAATAAAATATGAAGTAAAATAAATAATATCATCATTTGTAGAAACATAATAAAAAACAAGAAGCCTTCGGCCTTTTGCCGCACCGCATCTCGGCGCTGGGGGCCGCTTCGCGGCCACATGGTAGTTGAACTTTATAATTTCGTCATATTACTGGTTTATATAAGTGGCATACTGCTACAATATAAGGAAATTTTCAAATGTATTAGTGAAAAAACTTGATTTGTTTACATTTTGTCAATTAATGACATATTGTTTTGTTTGACATATTTATGTCAACCAATAAAACCAAAACAAGTAATAATAATAAAATGGAATTTCGTACTTTTGTGAACCATAAATAATATCAGAAAAATATGTGTAAAAAATAAAGAGAAATGTCAAAAGAAAAAAAAGCTAAGCAACAAAAAATAAAAAAAAAACAGTTTAAAGGCACTAAACAAAGTATAAACAAACTAACCTACTACAATCTACACGTTTTTTACTGTAATATTATCATCAATATCCCCATTTAATCAGAATGAAGTTATGTCTAATATTTTTAAGAAAAAATATTTAAAATACAAGCTCAGTCAATGCTGGAGTCAAAGGTTGACTCACAAATTATTTAATAATAAGGCGTTAAATATTAATAGCTTTCGATCAGACATTGTCTTGAAATATTCATTCTCTGATAAAATAATAATAAGCAGTTGCTCAACACTCAAAAACCAACGTATTATTCTTTTAAGGTTTATTCAAGTTATTACTTGGAAAATGTTTGAATGCATCACAGCAAGTGGTCAGCTGATGAAGTTAATAAGTCTTTGAGCTAGATATGACCGTATTTTTTTTAATTTGCTGAAATCGTAAAAATTTATTGATGAAAAGGCCATGATGGAACAGGTCACTGCAGATTTTTCACTATGCGACAAATGGTTATGCATCAAAGTAGTGTAGTGAAACTAATTTTTGTCGGTTTTATCCATAAAGTATCAATTTTAGATAGATATTTTCAATCTCTTACCAGATCACGTAAGAAATATTGATGATCTAAAATACTGCAATAAGTTCAAATCTGAAATTAAGATCTGGCTGACTATCTTATAAATTTTATTTTATGTATTCAAAAATTGTTTTCTTTTCTTTTAGTAATGTATTTTTTATATTACTTTATGTAATAGTATTATTATTAGTATTTTATTATTATTTATATTTTCTTTTATTAATTTTTATACATTTTAACTACATAAATAAAGAATATGTGAATCAAATTAAAAAAAAATGTATAATAAAAGATACTAAGAGCCTCCTGTTTCAAGGATTACCTTTTTTTAGGCTCTGAAGTTAATAATAAAAATTTGTTTAGTGCCTAAATTTTGTAAAACTTTAGACTTATTTATAGTAATATACGTATCAACTAATAATGTAATAAATAAATATAGATGGGGACACAAAAGAGGTGCTTGAATGAGGTTTACTTTAAACATTTCGTTCAGTACCTTGTCTTTTAGGGTGACCCTCTTGGATCCACTAAAATTTGACTCCACATGTTTATAACCTGACGATATAGGAAGAATATAGAAGTGTTATAAGTGCCCAAGAGAATAGCGATAGGTGTTGGCGAGACTTTTTACTTTTCCTCATATGTACCATAGGTACAAATGAGGTACGGTTTACCTCAAACCGGGATTTGGAAAAAAAATATTGAAAAATCATAAAACCCGGAAACAAATTGAGATCTATATAAGTTTTATGCAGCTATGTTTAAAACTTAGAACGTATGCCAAGTTGAATCTCATTATCAATATTAATTCAATTTTTATTGAATGACTTGTGTACGTTTTTTAAAAAATTGTAAAAAATCGGCAAATAATCCAATTGAATTTAAAGTTGGTACAAGTATATACCTTTACGTAATAAATGTGTACACTAAGTTTTCAAGGTTTCAATACGACAAGTATATCCATGATTTTTGTTGGATCATAAAAGTTAAGCAGCACTTTAAATTTTGTGATCTTATATTCTCAGGAAGATCGAAGCTAGTCTGAAGTAGGGAGGATAAGCTTAGCGAATCCGATGTGATGAGGAAAAGATCCAAGGTACTCCTTACCCGTTTTTTATATTTGGGAAGGCTTAATACGTTTCTTCTCCTTTTTATATTAGCTGAGGGCTGAGAGCGTTCAGGAGCAGGGGCTTTTGTAATGCAAACGATAGTATAGAAATTCCTAAATTACCTTTATAACAATAATGAGAAATGACATTATAAACCGCACAATTAATTCAATAAGTAAAATACAGTAAACCTTAAGCTCATGCTTATATGTTTATATATATAAACAGCTTATATGTTTATATATATATATATATATAATATATATATATATATATAATATATATATATATATATAAACAGTCACCGAGAGGTACCATCACCAGTTCAATGAAATATTTAAGTAGTTGTATATATAAAGTGCTGATATTGAAACTATAACTACATTTTCAAGGGTTATTTTAATAAATTAATTGTAGACTTCACAATTATTCACTTAACACAACAAGCGGATTTACCCCCAACTTACCACTCCACCGCTTTCATGGCGATAACATCATAAGCGTCATTATTTCAATTTGAGTGAATAGTAGTGATTTTCAAATTGAATTTCATGACGTAACAAATTCAAGAATTAAACATCCTTTGTGTAAAATCCTTTTGCCTTTGACCCTATCAAAATACAGACAACTTAACGTATTATTACTAATTTTTCTTTAAAAAATGTCCAAAATATTAAAATTAATTTAATTACAACGGAAAAATATCTATATATATGTCAAGCAATAAAATTAATTACGTAAAATACAATTAATAACAAATAGCACTGGACTTTCTAAGCATTGATTTTTTAAATTTTTAAATTAAAATTTTTGTATTAAGAATTTTTTTAAATTTTAAAAAAGTTTGTTTTTAAAAAGTTTGATGCCATTTTTAATATATTAAATTTTCTTATAATTTTTATATTGATAGATAATTTTTGAAGCAAATGTGTAAGTTTTTTCCGATATTTTTGATTAAATTGGCAGTAAAAATTTTGCACAATACATTGTTAGATTTTTTGCCTGCATGATGGTGCAATGTATGTCAATATATAAGATATTTTTATTAGTTTTTTGTTAGTTCATTGTAGTATGTTGAAGAGTTAAGTTATAAAATTCGTAATTTAGTGTTAATTCAGGTTTAAAAAATGATTTTAAAGGTAAGCTTTTTACTTCTCCTCACCAATTACTGCATGTATTGTTCGCCCGAAATCTACTAACTTAAATATGCTTTTATTCTACAAGAAGAAACAAAAACGTACTTCATTTAACAAAGTGTAAAAAACAAAGTAAAAAATAAAATCTTTGTTTTTTCTTGCAGAATAAAAGCTTAGTTAAGTTAACAATGGTACAAAAATGGAATTTGCAAAATTACTAGTGCCAAAAAGAAGAAGTTGTTGTTCACCCTAACAATCCAAAACCAAGATGACGCTTTATGACGTTTTAAGTGGTTTTCATAATGCTGTCTGTCTGATGAAATCTGTAAAGGATACCATCATCCTTTTCTTAACAACTTTCAAATCGTTTCGCTCATCCTCAGAATGCATGAGTAGATATCCTATATATATTATATATTATATATATATATATATTATATATATATATATATATTATATATTATATATGTGTGTGTGTGTGTGTGTTTGTGTGTGTTGTGTGTGTATGTAATGTACATACATTTGTATATACACATTATAAGACAACAAATTTGTATAGGGACCTCTATTTTAAATATTCAAGCTTTTGAGGAGGAATAGGTAAATAAGATAATAGGTATAGATAATACATTAGATATATATATATTGAAAATTTCTTTTACAGTGTTTTAAATAGTTTTTTCCTTATTGAATAGACTTTTAATCAATAAATTAATCGGAGATCGAAAGTCACGGGATGAGCGAAGCGAGTCGGAAGCCATAACACCCGAGACAATGCATCAATAATCAATTTTGTATTCTGAGGTTGAGCGCAACGAGACCAAAGAAATTTCACCTATAGATTTATATTTGGGTCAAAGTGCAACTTGATTGACTAAATTTAAGATTTTTAACGAAATTCGTAAATTTTTACTAACTCAACGAAATAGGGTATCGTATAAAAATATTATCTTTCGGTTATTACTAGATTTTATTTTTTACTTTTGTGTCAAGTTTCAACTCTCTCACAAAAACACAGCAGAAGTTATGCGTTACATAGACACACACAACATGAAACCTTTAAGCACGTCATAAAACAGATAACTTTGATGAAACGTTATAATTATGCCCTCTTAGAGGGAGCAAAATATTTTAATTATAGTTAGCAGAATTTGTTTCCAGAATGATATATTTTAAAAATACATAGCCAGCTTTCGACCTTCAATGTTACGGGGGTCTTATTACACGATATTAGAATACGCCAAGTGGGCCAGCAGGTAGCAGTAGTAATCGTAAAGAAAGCAGGTCTGTCAGGTCCTGTGGTCAGTAAATTTATTTATAGCGGCCAGTATTGGTCTCAGAACACTAAATCAATTATTTCTGTTTTAAGGAGTTCCTATACAAATTAATAACCAACAAGAAACTTTTTTATATATTTTTTAAATCCGTTAATATTTGTTTCTAGGTAGCTACTGTTTTATTGATTTTGAACAATGTATTGGCATTTCCGAAACAATCGGGTTCGTCTATAAATGATGCAGTCAGTACATCTAACGATCAGCTTAGAAACAAAAGAGAAAGGACTGGACCCGGTAATAATCAGTTACCTAGTGGTAGTTACGGAAGTCCTTTTCTCCCAGGAAAACCATTAGGATCAGATGGTAGCTATAATTACCCTCAACCACAAACACAATTTTTCCAAAACGGGGTGTCATCGGTCAGTTCAACATTTTCTGATAATTCCAGACCATCATTCGATACGAGACCTCAAATCCACAAACATATTTATGTCCACGTTGCACCACCTGAACCACAGATAGACCGAAAACAAATCATATCACAAACATCGCAGCCTCAGAAACACTATAAGATCATTTTTATCAAAGCACCATCCTACTCGTATCAAAGCCAAACAGTTCTTCCAGCACTTCAGCAAAATCAAGAGAAAACTCTAATCTATGTCTTGGTTAAGAAACCTGATGAATTGGGTGAAATTAAATTACCTGAAATCAAACCAACTCAACCCAGTAAGCCTGAAGTTTATTTTATTAAGTATAAGACTCAGAAACAAACACAGCAAGTCGCAACTAACAAGAACTCATTTACGACGGGCGGAACTCCATTTACTGGAACATCGACGGGCGGAACTTCATTTATAGGGGCATCTAATGGCGGAACTTCATTCACAGGGTCATCAACGGGCGGAACTTCATATGTAGGGTCATCTAATGGCGGAACTTCATTTATAGGGACATCCACTGGCGGGCCTACGTTTACAGGAACTTCAAACTTCAATAAGAATTCATACCTTCCGCCAACCTCAAATTTAAATTTACCAAACCCTAGACCTAACCAGCCACATAGACCTGTTTATGGTCCTCCACAGTAATTTACTAACACAAAATAAGTTTATTTAAAAAGTTGTATAAACGACAATTATTTTAATGAAATACTTCAAATGAGAATAATTGTTTGACAACTCTGTCGGACAACTATTTGTCGAACCTATTATAAATAATTATAAGTAAAACCTTTCCTTAGTCCAACGGCTCTAAATTTCAAGACATCAAACATTTTTTTAAAAAAATCCCTTTCAAATTTTTTTACCAAATAATGCTTTAAGTATCATGTATAATTTTGCTTAGTAAAAAAACTTATTTTTATAATAATTTAAGTGGGTTATGTAAAATATGTACAGCTTAGTTGTAAGTTTTTCTTATTAAAGAGACGAAAATTGTAAATACATTTGTATACTTCTACTAATGGCCTATTTCATTTGAGATTTTGATGAATTCTTTTAGTCCGAGTAATTTTATGGTAACTGGCAAAATATTCAATGTTTGATATTTAAGGTGTTGGTCAATTCTGACATATTTATGTTAAGAATACCTTATATATTATAAATATATAAATATATTATATATTATATATATATATATATATATATATATATATATATATATATATATATATATATATATATATATATATATATATATATATATATGATATATTACGTATTTAGCTTTACGTAAGTCTCATTTCTAGTCAATTTATGTTAGGTTTTTGTATTATCTATTTTTGATATATTGTTTGTACTATGTTTTAGTTTTGCCCTGAATGATGGCTACATTATAGTCGCCGAAACGTTGGCTAAGTAATATATTTTTTTTACCGAGACCGATTACCCGAGTTAAGTGAGGTGTATGAACGTATTATATATATATAATATATATATATATATATATAATTATATATATTATATATATATATATATATTATATATATATATATATATATATATATATATATATATATATAAATATATATATATATATTATATATATATCATTTTGATAAAGCTTTTGTATGTTTTCAAACTAAGATTTATCATATTTTTATTATTAACGGTAGACTCAACAACTACAATTTTTAAAAAATAAAAAAGTAACCTTAATTTTGACTTTTTGTTAAAAAACCATTATTCATAAAATTATTTGTCATAAAAAATTTTCCCTGAGACAATTTTCCATAAAAAAATTACAAATTAAAATTTT
This sequence comes from Microvelia longipes, assembly GCA_018340805.1. Lineage (NCBI taxonomy): Eukaryota > Metazoa > Arthropoda > Insecta > Hemiptera > Veliidae > Microvelia > Microvelia longipes. The sequence continues at coordinate 35,295,130 of JACMZG010001914.1, forward strand.
CAAAATATACCCCCTTCCCATTTATCCAGATAGTTGTTATATCTGGATGAATGCGATACATCGCTATAAAGGTCATTTATACCAGTGAAACACAAATGGTCATTGGAAACATCGATTTAAATAACAGTAACTGAGATTTTTTGCTTACAATTTTGGAAATGGAGGGGATGAATTTTGAAAATTTTTGTTTTTTGTGGAAAAATTGTCTCAAAGGGTACTATTAAACAATTTTATGAAGAATACTCTTTTTTCAAAAAGTCAAAATCAAGCCTATATCTATATCTTCTATATATTTTCTCTTCATTCATTTTTCAAAAATTGCTGTTTTGGAGTCTACCGTTGAAAATAAAACAAATGGTTTCCTCTTTGCGGCTCCGCGCCTGTCTGTGGCCGCTTCGCGGCAACAAGGTTGTTGCACTATATCAGATAGTCATATTACTGGTTTATATAAGTGGCATACTGCCACGATATAAGCAAATTTTTAAATATTTCAGTGAAAACAACTTGATTTGGTTACATTGTCAGTTAATGACATTGTTTTTGTTTCGCATATATATGTCAAGATATTATAACTAATACTGATAATAAAATATACCTTTGTAATTTTGAGAACCATATATAGTAAGATATGTTTAAAAAATTGCAGCTTAATATAAACACTATATGAAGATTGGTGATTTTTTTAAATGTTTGTGGGGTCATTTTTGTGTGGGTTAATGACGTCACACATATTTACGAACAATAGTGTTCGAGACATTGACAAGTTTGATTTTTGTACCAAGTTTCATTTCGATTCAAGAAAGGGTTCGAAAGTTATCGTGTCCCATAGAAACGTCTCGGACACAAAAAATCTCGTAAATATACAAACAAAAACATGCAAAAGCTTTTATCAAAATGACTTTTCTCGGAAAATGAAATTAATAGTTATTTACACGTATCGTTAAATCCACTTAGAGACACCCTGTTAAGAAATATTCACTAATTAAAAATTAAATTTACTAAAAATTGAATGCTTATTAGATGAAGTTTAAACTTATATAAACATGTTACTTTATAAAACTTAAAAATGGCGATGTCAATTTTTTTTTAGCATTATAGTTGGTTTTATTGTTTGACATATATAATTTTATAAAAGATACGGCTTTCTATATTACGTTCAGATATTCGCTAATATTGTGACAGACTGCCGTATGCCACTTAGAAAGACTAGTAATACGACCACTTAATACAGGACAACAATGTTGCCACGCCTAAAGAGGCCACCTAAAGAGGCTTCCAGCGCCGGCGCCGCAAAGCGTCTAAGAAGTCGAAGGCCTCTTGATTTCTTTTCTATTATACGAAAAATAAATAAACGTTATTAAACGTAAAAAAGCAGGTATACGCGGTGGTCCGCAAAATTCCTTTGGAATGCGTGTTCCCGTTCCCGTGCTTAACAATTTATTTCTTGCTTAAGGTTCCGGTTTATGCTTTATAACTGAGCAGTTACTCAATTATCAAGCACTGCTCGTAGTTCATTTCTTTTGTATTATCAAAGAAAATGCGCCAAATGTTCCTGTTAGTTATATAAAACTATGTCTCTAAAGTTGGCAGTGCACACCATGGTTTGCACCAGTTCAATGCTCAGTTGGTTTCTTGGTTGGTAACTTTAAAGGTTTTAGCGCATTTCCTTTGAAAAATAGAGAAGAAATGAATTTGAGTAGTGCTTGATGATTTTGTAACTGCTTAAGTTATAAAGCATAACCCGGAACCTTAAGTTGGAAATGGATCGTTAATCACGGACTACGGAAAACGGGACTACAACGCGAGAATTATTTTGTATAGTTATAAACTTATAAACAGTAAAAAAACGATAAAAAAGTATCTTCTTTAGCAGGATTCGAACCCAGGTACTCTGTCTTTGAGAGCTCGAATCGAATCTGGACCACTCTCATTCAACTCACAAGCCAAGAAACATCGAAAACAACTTTCCACTTGAAGCATGTGTTTTACCGGCCGTATTATAGGTTCTTTGGTAATTGACCACAATATTTTTGACTTTTTGGTCTCTAAAAGTGGTCATATTCATATTCATCACCCAAAAATATATAGATAGCGACACCTACTCGAAATTTAATTTTCATCGATCGTAATGTTTGTTTCCTGTAATTTATTGTTTTTTTTTACTTCTTGGTCACTTAGAGTGGTCGTTTCGACTTCAGACCGGTTTTATTCGATTCAGCGTCCCAAAACAAATATAAACAAATTTGCCATTTTCACGACAAAAAATTAAAACCTTGAAATCAGCTGATTTTTTGGAAATTTTGCTGGCGCAGCAAACCGAGTTAATGATGTCACAACAACCTGGTTTTCAATAGGGTTTGTGTCCTCCCCAAGGTTATTTTTGTACTAAGTTTAATTAAAAAATATTTATCCTTAAATATTTATATATCTTTTTAATAGCGTGTTTACATAAAGTGTCTAGAAATATATATATATATATATATATATATATATATTTATATATATATATATATATATAATATATATTATATATATTATGTCTATGTATTTAAGATTTGTATTCATAATTTATAAATTCAATATTTTAAATTCAAGTCCTTTTAGAAGTTTTCATTTAATAACATGTATTATTTTAAATAGGGCATGTGATAAAATAAATGTTTTTTTAAATACGGTTACTATCTAAAAAAAAAGTTAAAAACATCGAAAAAGGTACCTGAACACCTTCGATTGTTGATATATTTAAATAAACATTACAAAATTACAGTTATTTATATTAAAACGTTTAAAAAACAAAACAATGTGTTAAAATCATACGATAATTGATTTATTATTATCTTAATTCACTCTTAGAGGAGGTTTTAATTAGGTTACAGAAGGCCCTTGAGAGTCCCAAAAAGATGTTTTAATGTTCTTAGTGTATCAAAATAGGCTATGCCACCTCACAAGAAGAGATAAGAAAAAAAAGAATTCTTCTGCCAACATTACAAATTAAGTAATAAAACATTTACCTAAACGGAGATTGCAAAACTTAGACACACAAAGTTCTGAATAATAAACTTTTTATTGCTGTGATAAAGTGTCCAAATTATCATATTTTACATAATCAAACCTACAGGTCAGGTTGGCTACCAAAAACGGACATAAATTGGCTCATAAAGCATCAATATGACAGGTAAATGAATGAGAAAGCTTTATAAGTTCTGTCAAACACATTTAAAAGTTATAACACTGATTTTAGTTTATTACCCTAATAGCGAATTTTATAAAGATTAATTACAATAATATTATCCTATAAGAAGAAGAAAGGATTAATGTACTACGAATATTAGTTCTACGCTATTAATGTCAATGACGAATGCCCTTCTTCGAGTTCAACTATTGATACCGGTACCACTATTCGTGATTCAAAGTAAAGCTGATACGTTTATAATATCACTTTTAACGAACTTGAAAAAAAGGTGATCAAACTCATATTGAATTAGAAAACCAATTCTTTTATGTTTTTATTGAAATACAAACCAAAACTGTAAACTTATTATATCAATTGGTTGATTATAACCATATCTCACTCTTAAAGGAGGTTTCAAAGAGGTTACACAGAGCCCCTGAGAGCCCCAAAAAGATGTTTCAGGCCTCATAATGTATTGAGATACGCTATGCCCCCTCTAGTATATATCTCTATGGCATCAGCAATAAATTATACATCAGTGATGCTTACCAAAAGGAACACCAGAGAAGATCTTCTTTATTTTTCTTTTTTATTTTCATTTTCATTTTTAGTTTTCTATATAATCAGTACAGCCTGAAACAAAAAATCCAATGAATGTGGAGACTAGGTAGAGGATATTTTTGGATATCTTCACCAGTTACAGTTAACTTCGAAAGGAAATGTAAATACATTTCCTTTCGAAGTTAAATATACAGATAAATATCTGTGAGTTTCAAATATTGATAAACTATCGTTCATCTGTTCTCTCTTTCGGTATTAATTATTTGTTCAACATAGGCTTATTTTTCCTTTTAAATTAACTAAAAAATAATATTTATCTTACAATACAGTATTTTAAAGTATATTGGTCAATAAAATATTGTGAATGAAGGATACCACCAATTGTGATGAAACCAATTATAGGAAATCAGAAAAATTTTACACCCCCCCCTCTTTTTTAAACTTTTTTTAAATTGTTAATTACAGGTTGCTCGTTTAGTAATGGTCAATAACCAAAAACACTCAATTTTGAAATATGGTCATCTAGACCATAAAAAGAAGCCAAAATATGTATACTCATTGACTTTTTAGAAACCTTTAATGTGTGCACAATTTTATTTTTGGCATATATGATAAGTTAACAACTATCACTAATCACTAACAAAAAGATATTACTCTACAACCTCATTTCCAATATATTTCACCACGTAATAAATAAATTTACTTACCTTATAATATCAGCAGTGAAGTTCTACATTTTGCCACTCTAAATTGATGTGATGCCCTTCAGTAATTTACAGGGTGATGAAATAATATAATTAATAGTTCAACAGTGATAAAAATCTAATAAAAATAATACAAACTGTGTTTATTTTAAGCGAAACCAACAAAAGGTAATAAGGAATCTAGTAATAAACTCAATTTAGACTTGTTATAAAAACTTTAAAATCAATTCGATCGTCTCACTTCATTGAGCAATTCAGATTATTGAAGTGCGTTTGAAAACACTTGTCTGCTGGCACCAGTTAGCAGCGGGCTGTTCAGAACATTTTCTTAAATAAATCTAATAAATACGTCTACACTGCATTGATAAACTCAACCTGGCCAACCATTTAGATAATTTCAAAAGAGAATATTTCGCATATGAGGTATAATAAAACGAACGGAATTTTCAGTCACTGAGTCACCGGGTCTTTGAAATAGCTTAATCAAATTTGACTCGTATTTGACGCAATAATACAGCACAGACTAGACCTGAAATTAATGATAGAAAGTAGTAAAAAAATCTAACCTTTGTAGCCTCCTATCCTATGATGGCTACCCGCTAGCGGCGATGTCTTCCCTATTTGAAAGATTCTTTGATTACATCATAATACAGCATGAGAAGGAAATTAAATTAGTACTAAGCTCCAAACAAATAATGTATACAGTCGAAAGATAGTCACAAAATTGGAATGGGTCAATTGGGAATTTATATGGAACTAGTCTCATTGGTCTGCAAAGACTTGAAGTCCAATAGAATTGCTTTACACAAAGCAAAATACATGGTTCTAACTTCCGAAAAAAAAACTTTGCTGTCTGAGTCCTACATTACTCATACTATAGTATGTTCATACCTGTATTTGTACCCAGAAAGGTTAACATCCACCACTACTGGTAAGAGGTTACCTATCTTCCAGAATTAGTTCTTAATATTAAAGATTAATAAATATTGAATAGATAGATAGATAAATTATATATGTCAATCAATATGATATTTAATTATTATTATTAATTAATTGTAATGTAATAGTTCTCAGACAAGTTGAATAATTTTTTTATTGAATTTTATTTAATGTAATTTGTTGCAGTGTTGGTAGTGTAATGGCCGTGTGTATAGAAGACACTGAGGTGAGGAAGTAGTGGGGGGCTGGTGGGGATGCCAGAAAAAATAAAAGGCAGTGTCGCAATAGCCTCCATAGTCAGTCGTGGGAAACTGACTCCTTGGGTTAGGAGCTCTTCTTTATGCTGACTGGACTCTTTCATACTCTGGGTTTTTCTATACACTGGCAGTTATGGCACATTGCAATACAGTGTTAGTTTAAACTGATGAGTAGTCTTTATTTATTGCCTCCTTTCCCTGCCTCCTGCTTAGTTAGCGTAGGGAGTATATGGGTACAGAGGAGATCCTTGGGACTCCCTTTTCGACCACACCCGGCTTCCAAGATATCTTGGAGCTTGTCTTTTTTCTCTTCTCGCCCGTGGAAGGCATCATTCCGGCTTGATCTTTCAGACCGGCCCGCCGAGTAGTCATCATGCTCGGCCCCTTTGGACCTGGGTTCTCTTTTTTTTACTCGCGCTAGCGCAATATCAACGCTACCTTCTTGATCGCCCACTGGTAAGAGACCATTGCCAGCCCGCGTTTGAGGCCGCCGTCCTAGTCATCATAGGCGGCCTTTGAACCAGTAGCTGTGCAAGTCTTCATTGCCAGTGCGATTCAGTTTTACCAGGATTTTGCGTGTCCGCTACAGCTATCATCATAGCATTTTTATTGGTCGTAGAGAATTTCACCGAACCTTTCTCGGTACTGGTCGAGGTACTCCATCGCCAGTGACCGGGCTCCTAGCAAGGGTTTCATGCGTCTCAGCTGGAGGTTATCTCACTCCAGCCCTTAGAGAGTAGGAGTTCATCTACCAGCGTTTCGGCTTTACTGGCGAGGTATCATCGCACTTAGGCTCTTGTCTACACCGCAGTCCAAGTTATCATTGGCAGCCAGGGAAGGGTTTAGCGCCTCGTTAGGAAGTTACCATTCACGCTATAGGTTTCCTTCCGTTCCTCCGGTGACAAGTTACTGCAGCATTGCCAGCCTTCCGCTTTTGCCCGACTGCTCTATTTGTCATGACAGCCTTCTCCCTTAGCTGTAAGCTATCATTACCTGTGAGGCCAAGTTTCTTGCCGTATCATTAGCAAGAGATCATTGCTAGTCTTTTCAAGTCTTCTGAACCACTTCTGACCCTTCGGGCAATGATACTGTCGATGTTCATCGCAGTAGAGAGGGCAAGGCAAGGGTTTTTCCGTCTCGGTTGGAAGGAATGACTTCCAGCCTTCTTTTTCATTGATCGGTAAGGACGCCACTTTCGATCCTTTCGTGGGACTGGTAGGACATCACTGCCAGAAGGGGTATCCTTTACTTAGCCGTTGACCAAGCTATCATTGGCGACGTATTACTCCCAGGCTGACACTCTGTGTCTGAGCCAGTCCACTTTCAGTCCAAAAATAGCAGCGGTGAAGTGATCATTTTTGCCGCCGTACCACTGCTATCATATTAATCCCGTCCGCTGTGCAAGTTATCATTGCCAGCGCCGTACTTTATCAGCCGCCAGTACGATATCATTACTGGTCGTTTAGGTTAGAGCTGTTAGTTCAGGTTAGGCTTAGTTAGCTTCGTTGTTGCAGCGATTTGTCTCTTTATCGCTTAGTATTTCTAAAGAGAGACTGGCGACCGTGTATTCTTTCTCTTTTGTCCCCGAGGCTGGACCAGGGTCAAGTGACTGAGGTCCCCTCGGTGGTACGTGGTGCTGAGTAGCGCCCGTACGCCGGTGTCGATGTGACGCCGCGTCCCGGTCAGTGTCTCCGTGAGAGTAAGGGGCACAGGACCGGTTGGCAAGGTAACCTTAAAGTAGTTTGTTTACTTACTACTTTCTAAAGCATCATAGTTTGACGCCATTTAATTGTTATATTTTGCCTTTGACTTATTACATAAAAGATAGTTATGATAATTTGCCGATTTTTTTTTTTTTGATTGTGCCCTAAGAACCAACCCAAATGGTCAAATATGTTTGTATTTATCACGTATCATGAACAAAAATCGAATTATTTTAAGTATTTAAAATCCCTAGAAGAAAACTCGATTTCCTTCAGTACACTCATACTACAAATTTCTGAACTGTACTTTAGAAAATTTGATCTCAGAAATAAGATTAATTATCTGAGCTCATTAAAAACACTGATATCTACAAATCATATTCCGTCATTTGATAATTGAGAACCAAAATTAAACAATTAAGTAAAGACAGAGTTGAAATATTATGTAAACTAGCTCCATATATCTTAAATTTAATCTCGTTATGGTAAATTTAACTCAAGAATAAAAACTATATGTTTGGCTGAACGTATTTAATGTTGCGAATAGAAAAGAGGCCCGCAATGCACTGAAGCACAGCATGAAAATACAAAAATAACGCTGTATTATGAAAAGATCAGTTGCGTGTTTCTGTTAAAACTTTTGATATCGAAACACTTAATTAGTAGTAATTGCAACTGATCCTACGAAAACAACTATATCAGCTCGATATTGTGAAATCGATTTCGATATCGAAAGATTTAACTGAAACATCCTTAGAAATCTTTCTCTAACCTCTTAACTACCGGCGGCTGACACCTCCAAGGCGAAGGATGCTGAAGTTCTGGGGCCTTCATGTCTTTTAAGTATTTGATGAACTAATCTTCACTCTTACCACCAACACGAGCAATTAAGTTTATTAGAGATATTTAACTACTATAGATCAACAAATATTTAAGGAACTATTATTGAGGAACACGCGTGCTAGTGCTCAGGATAACAATCCCTATACACTATAGGTACGCACGTTTAATCAACAACACTGAAGAGCTGTATAAAACAGGCAGCTCTCAAATTCACTAATGAAACTGTAATTTAAAGCATAAAGCACAATAATAAAAAAAATAATTTTGTTCCGAATCACAAAAACACCACCCAATCAACCTGAAACAAAAAAAACAAATTTAGTTTAAAAACAAAAACACTTATCATATAGTTATTAATTGTATCTATCTTTTCACTGAAGTTTGCTATAAAACACTAATTGTAAAATTTAATTACTGCGGTCAGAACTCTAAGTTACAAATCAATCAAAACACGGGCCTTCGGCCAATAACTGCTGCGCCGCCTCAGTCCTTCGCGACTCATCCACTCTGCGGCGTGGGCGCCTAAAGCCGCTTCGCGGCCACATTTTTGTTTCGTATTATTAGTTTTTTATTATTAATTATTATTTCATGGCTTTTTTTCCATGGATTTAGCGAGTTTTCATAGCCTCCCCCTCAATATTAGCCCCCTGTTAAATATTTAGGAGGTTAGGAACTAAATTACGGGAGGCTACGATAGGGGCCAATAAAATGAGAAATTTATTTTTAAAATTGTTATTAGTGATATAATTTTCACATTTATCTATTTCCAACTCCCGCCTGAGTGCAATCACTGGATTGTTTCTCAATCAAGCGCACCAAGCCATTAGAACTGTGCTATCTCTGATACTTGTAACAATCACAATTGTTGTTGTATTATTCAATAAGTAAAATTAAAAAAAAAAAAAAAAAATTGTTATTGCCAACCTTGTTTTATTATTGCAAATGATTACGTTTATAAAGAATAAATTTAAAAAATAAGCTACTTTACTCTTGGTGGGTTTTAAAATAATAGTGCTTATAAGATACAGAATATAAATTAAATTAATACAATGAAAAATCTTAGTTTTTCAAGAAATGAAACCTATTGCGCAATCGGCATACATACATACACACACACACACACACACACACACACACACACACCCACACCACATATATATATATATATATTATATATATATATATAATATATAATATATATATATATATATATTATATATAAACGACATAAAATAAGTACAAATAGAAGCGGGAATTCTTCCTCTTGTTACGCTCTAGTTAGCCTACTGTACCAAAAATGACTCCCACGGACCTGGAAATAGCCATCTTAGAATCGTAAGCACTCTGAAATTATATAAACCGGTTTCAGCTCAATCGAACCATCTTAAGTAGCACAATGGCAAATGACTTAATTATTACATCATTACCAATAAGTAAAAAAGGTTTCTTTTATTAAACAGAGCCTGATGTGGGTGTAAGATATTGGTTCAGAGTTTCATATATATGATGTATTCATGTATACGTCTATACGGCCCCGAAGGGGCCATAGCAAGCCACTCAGGCCCGCGTAGCGAACCTACAAGGTGAGGCGCGTGTGAACATTTGCTAAATACATGGCAAAATGCAATGTACAAACAAATAATTATAAAAACAGTACATAATGAGAAACAACAACAATATCAAACTCTCGTTGCCGCGAAGCGTCCATAGTAGGCGCCCGACTAAAATGTTTAATTTTAATGTTTAATTAAAACTAATTATGCACACAATTACCTATACAAACAAATACAATTGTACAAATACAAAACTAATTAGGGAATGCCTAACTTCAGAAAACATGACTAGGATGTAGGGTATTTAGGAATATTCTAGAGGACTAGGATATTCTGTTCCTGTCCAAAATTTATAGTAGAAACTGAATAATAATAATAATCCCAGCTTCGGACTCCCTTCGCTCGTCCTCAGAAATACAAGTCGTTAAATTTATACTGCAACACGTCTTTGGAGTCGCTTCGCTCGTCCTTAGATAGTAAATGCATTTGTTTAATTCCCAGTGGTCATTTATCCAGGTACTGAACACGCTGCTTAACTTATATGACCCACAAAAAATCATAGATAAACTTATTGTTTTATAACGAAACTTAGTATACTTATTTATTACGTCCAGGGGTACACTTGTACCAAATTTAAACTCAATTAAAATATTGTCCAACTTTTTACAATTTTTTAAAAAACCTATACAAATCATTCGTTAAAAATTAATTTAACCCTAATAATGAGATGAAACTTAGCACTTATGTTAGTCTTAAACATGGCTACATGCGTGCTAAATTTGAATCAGATCGCATCATTTTTCCGTGTTTTATAATTTTTTGAAATTTTTGCTAAGTCATTATTGCGGGTTAATGACGTCATAAAAATATTTTCCGAATAGCACAACTACAGCGGTAGATTGATTTTTTTTTATAAAATTTCAACTCTCTTGCATAAATACACTGGGTGCTATGATGATAACACACACAAAAAAACACATACAGACAACTTTGCGAAAACCACTCAGGAGGTCTTAAAAATGCCTGAATCGCATAATTCCGTTTTCATCCCGGTTTGGGATTTCTTGCAAACACAAATACTTTTCCTACATACCTACGTTATAAATGAGGATAAGTAAAGAAACAAGCAGTTTCAACGGCAAGTTCACAAGAAAAGAGCTTCATACCACTGCTGTAATCTGTTATCCAAATCCCTAACTACATTACTTTTTTAAATTAAGACCTTAGCCACCATCCAGTCCATATAGCCAAGCCACTATTTACTTTAGGAACCATTTTATTTCCCAACTCGTATCATACTGCACTCTAGGGTCCCCCAGAATCAAACCATTTTGACTGGCACTATCTCTAGCCCATTAAAAATTCATGGTTAAGTTATGTAAGTATGCATAACATTATTCATGTTATATGAAAAAGTATGCAATAGAAACTGATTATAGGATAGAAAATGGTTAAGAAAAATATTTGTTTAAGTCTTATTTGCTTACCGTTAAATCTACAATCAGATCACCGATGCACTTGTTAGCAATTCACTGTGTACAGCCTGAGAATCTTAATCCTTTGGCACAATATCAAGATCTAAATAATTTATCAAAAGAAAAAAATCAAACAAAATGAATGATTATATGAAAAGCAATGATTATAAGTTACAATGTCAGCTAGAGCATCGTCTTAAACGGCTGACATTTTAGGATCAGCATGCGAATCGGTAGTAGGATTATGATACTCAGATGAATTCCACTGTTACTCGGGTTTCGGTCCTTCGACTTATAACACTCACGAATTTTAAAAAAATAACGAAATTGTATCGTCAAAACTAATATTAACACTAATCCATGTTATATTGAGTATTACAAGAACTATTAAAACGTACTTAAATGAATAAAGAGGCGCTACTTTAAAGTTAGACTAGAAAATTGAAAGGAAATGAAAATTCACGTTTGGTTTAAAATTATCAGCGCTGCCAACTAGCGATATACCAAAATTTTGAACGACTTTTTAAATGTAAATTTGATTTTTGGTGAAATTATAAGAAAATAATTGAGCTTTAAAAGTTATTAAATAAGAAACGACCAAATAAATTAATATAAAACAAGATTTCTAAAATTTAAGAAAAAAAATGTAGAACAAGTGGGTTTTAGAAACTGCTAAAAACACAATATAATTATTTTAGGTTCCCCCCCCCCCCCGTGTTGGACCCCTTCCCATTTGAAATTTTTTTCCCCACAGCAGAGGGATAAATCTAGTTATTACACAATAAGAAGAAGGAATTAAATCGTCCTTAGGTACCTTCAGGTACTGTTGGTTGTTTCTATTTCAAGTAACTTGTATAATGACAGTGACTAAACAAATTGTAAAGCTATGAAGTTGTCTTTTTGTCTAAATAAAGAGTTAATAATGTTGAACCTGGAAGTACCTTCGTTCTTTTCCCCCCTTTTTTTCTGACCCTACCAACGATCTTAAGTAGAGAAATTCATTAAAGATCCTTGGAACCGAAGTTCAACCAGTTTTATTATTTGTCAGCAGCATAGGTCAGCAGACTAACAAGTTCAAGTAAGTTTTCTTATTTTTTTGCCCCCCCTCTAGTTTTTATAATATTTTTCTATTCGAAGGAAGATGATATCTCACGTCACGTACCTTATTGGACATTGCCTCGTTATGATTATTTATAATTTAGTGAAATAGAATCTACAAGTGACTTTACTCACGTAATTTGGGCTGTCCAAACGTGTGCCCATGTCTAAAGGAAAACAATTTAGCTGCTAGGGCTGCATTTAGCGTCTTGAGCCTAGAAATATATTACTAGAGGGGGCATTGCTTATCTCAATACATTTAGTACGTTCGCACACACTTCTAGATCCGTGGATCGTAAAGAATACGATCTCTCAATACGGGAATATTAGCTGTATGAACCATGCGGAGGGGATCCGATCGCATACGCTAGAATTAGGGAGATGGAATCTAAATGGATCCCCCAATACGCTTAGTATGTTCACACACTCTAGATCCACGATCGTATAGAGTACGATCTCTCAGTAATTTAAGCTGTATGAACCATGCGGAGAGGATTTGATCGCATATGCTAGAACGAGGGGATGGAATCTAAATGATCCCCCGATACGCTTAGTATTTCACACACACTCTAGATCCACAGATCGTATAGAGTACGATCTCTCAACACAGTAATTTAAGCTGTATGAACCATGCGGAGAGGATTTGATCGCATACGCTAGAACGAGGGGATGGAATCTAAATGGATCCCCGATACGCTGTATGTACCTTTAGAGATGATTGTATTTAACGGATAACCTTCTCGTCAAACTTTTATTTCACTTCTATATTACCGTTTTTGATCAAATAACTTTTGGAATATTATTTTTTAGGTTATTAGGGTGAAGCGCAGGTGGAGTGTATTATAATAATGAATATGAAAAAGCCTCTCCACAAAGTTAAAACTTTGTGGAGAGGCTTTTTCATATTCATTATTATTATTTTTTAACTTTATTATTATGCAATGAAATCACAATTTAATTTAATATTTTTTTTATTTTAAACTTTCTTATAACCAAAAGTGAACCTTCACTATGAAAGACGCCATGTTTTGGCAGGATCAGTTACCACGTAATCTCACTCGAACGACTAAACAAATACGCTGCTAGAACCGTGAAGTTAGTTGACTATATTGTATACGTATTCTATACGATCTGCGGATCTAGAGTGTGTGTGAACGTACTAGCTGTTTGTACCTTTAAAGACGATCGTATTTAACGGATAACCTTCTCGTCTAACTTTTATTTCACTTCTATATTACGGTTTTTGATCAAATAACTTTTGGAATATTATTTTTTTAGTGTAACATTATTATTATGCAAAGAAATTCAAATAATTAAATTTTCTTTCTTATAACCAAAAGTGAAACTTCACTATAAAAGATGCGATGTTTTGGCAGGATCAGTTATCACGTAATCTCACTCTCGATTGACTAAACAAAGACGCTGTAAGAACCGTGAAGTTAGTTGACCATATTGCATATGTATCCAATATGATCGCCTGTTACATACGCTGTGTTTATGTAGTAATTGAGAACTTTGAATATTTTTTAAGCTCTGTATAACCTCATTGAAACCTTCAAGAGTGAATTAAGGTTAAAATTGGGACTGCTAAAATGATGTAGAAATTTATACAGTTGGGGTAGGGGATACAGTGTTCCAACTCCGTTGAGATATGATGATACAAATGGCTATTGGCCATCAAACTTGTTCACAAACACAAATTTGTTAATTTGTGCAAATCTCAATTTTCACGATATTTTTGTTGTATTGCTCCAAATTAAGTAAAAATTGATCAAAATAAGATTTTTTATTTGTTTTTCTTCTTTAAAATGATCAAAAACTAACAGTGATGCCCTAGCTTTGCTTGGCAAATATTTTATTTGTCAAACAAAAAATTATTAATAATTCCTTTGAAGTCTACAAAAATAGAAATTGTTAACAGCAAGGAAATTCTTTACTTAAGATGTTTGTGGCTATCTGGCAATTCTTAAGCCGTGCTTTATGATTGCTTAGTAAGTTCCTTGTTTTGATAAATTGACAATCAAAAATAGAATTCTTAAATCGTGTGTCTTTACTTCTAATGAGAATGCAATCAAATTTAAATTTGAATCCATACACAAAAAATCTGGATATGCACTTATACAATACAAGAAATAAGTGTAAATTAACAATCCCTTACCACAGGCTGTGTAAGGCAGAGGTTGGGCACTATATTCTAGGATTAAAGCTATTTAGTCATTTAGGTACCCGAATGAATTAAAAATATTGAGCTTAAAGAATTTAAAAAAGAGGTTAAAAATATAATTTTAAAAGCTTTGTATAATGTCAATGAATACTTTTGTTGTAAAATTGTTTAAATTGCTTGTATACAATGCCTATTGACTAAACCTATTGTAAATTACTCATAATGGTTATAAATAAAATTCTATTCTATTCTAATAATATTCTTAACAAAATAGGGCACACATTGAACAATTCAAAAAACGCCTATTATTTTAGAAAACAAAATTGCATTATTTTAGATTCATAAATATTATTTTTATATTATTTTAGACAAAACTGGTGTTCAGTGGTATAATTTCAAGTTAGGTCAAGATCTATCGTTTAGATTCAATCTGTTAGCTGTGAACATTTTTACACTTACCCCTATAATTATTTTAAAAAAGAACACGATGACGCGTAAAATGTGTTTATTCTGACCTATGAGGATTCTAAGTTTAAAATTTAGTCAAGCTCTATTGATTAAATTCCGAGATATTAGACTAAAATTTGATTTCCCTACACTAACTCCCTATTGTTATTTAAGAATAGATTTCGATGATTCAAAATATGTGTTCATTCTGACCCATTAGTAGTCTAAGTTAAGTTATATCTTATAGTAAGATTTTTGAATCTTCCCTCATGACACCTCATTTGGCTTCTCAGTTTCCATTGCCTTTTTAATTTAACAACATTTTTCTCATAACTACCCCTCTCCATGGGATTGCTAGTAGTTAGTTTTATCCTTATTACTACAAAGTTTTATGTAAAATATAGTGTTAAATTATGTCTTTTATCGTGTTGTAGAGGTTTTTGGGGCATTTTAAGGCAAAAGAGAGCTTGGCAAAAAAAACCGATTCATTTCATTACATTTTGTTACATGACAATGACAATGATTTTGTTAGTTTCTTTACTGGAGATGCTTATATTTCTGATCTAGAATGATTTATGCTCACAAATCCTTAGTTTTTGCGAAAAAGGGCTCAGAGATTGATGTTTTTAAGTACTTAAAATACTCTCACTTTACTACCTAAATCTAGGTCCTTCAAGGCCCCTATTCTGTATACCTGAAACATTAAAGGTCCCATTTGTAAGACTAGGGCCACAAGGGGCCCATAACAAACTTCATCAGGGCTCTAAAGCAGTACAAAGGGGCCCTAGAGATTAAAAATAAAATAGTTTAATGAATTATTTCATTTAAATGAATAATCCTAAGTTTTATTAAAGTTTATCTTATACTTACTTACTTAAGTTTATTTTAATTTATTTAATTAAAATAATTTAATTTTATTTTATCAAAATAAAATTAAATGAATTTGAGTAAGCTTGCTAATTTAGAGGATCTTAGTTTTAGTCTAACTTAACTGCTAATATACAGAAAAACCCTGCTCTCTTATAACGAATATTAAATTCTATTTTTTTTTGACACTTGATGAAATCAACAACAGTATTATTATTTTATTTTGACTGACACCCGTCATCCTGGTGGCCGTATTATAAATATTGATACCACGCTAGTTAAAAGTAGACCTCTCCACTTGAGAAGCAGTATAGAACCCCCACCCTATTGAGCCCCTTGAAATTTAGGTTTGTTCCCTTTCAGCCCAAACCCTCTTTGAGTCTTTTTGGCTCATTCTGCCATTGAATGTTCTCATAGATAATATATTTTGTATCCAAAATTCAATTCAGCTTGGAGAATGGTAACTTTCCATTAGCTTTCTCTTTTTGCTTAGATACTTTAAGTTCTTTCAGCCTTTGGTGAGAGAATACCTCATGTTCTAACTTAACTCTATATACAGAAAAACCCTGCTCTCTTATAACGAATATTAAATTCTATTTTTTCTGACACTTGACGAAATCAACAACATTGTATGAACATTATATGACAACATTGTATGAACTTATTGCAAACATTATAAAATTAATTATACAATAACAATGGTAAATATTACTATTCATAAAATTACTGTTGCTCACTCATACTTAGAATTTAAATTCTTCCTTTTAATTTTTTGGCCTAGAAACTTCTGCTGCAATAAATTCAAACTTAATCTGAGTTACACAATCTACAATTGTATGCCAGTTCCTCGATCTTGACTATTTGAGGGATTATAAATAATTACTCATTTACATTTCATTTTTATTAAATTATTTTTTTTTACATTTGCTTTCCTATATTCTTTTCTGATAAATTACATACTTATAAATAATACTTTTTTAAAAAAGTTACATTATCACAGACATGATACTTACATTAAAACAAGATAAATAAATATAATTTTGTTAATAAATAAATTAATTAATAAAAACAGATGTATTCAATGTAACTGGTTTAAACAGCACTCGCCATATGTCATAAAAGTTATGAAAAGTGCTTGTTTACATAATAAATATATTCTATTGGTTTCTTTCCGTCCATAAAATAACGGTTCATAAAGAAAGACCGTAAATGATTTAATTTTGTTATGTTATAACTTTTTCTCTGCTTTAAGGTGTTGCTTATAAATTTTATAATTGGTTAATAAATATTTTATATTTTTTGTGCCCGTTTATTTATACAATTTAATTGATTGCTAGAAAACCAAAGATTATGAACCTACAGACTATTGACAGCTTAGGTTTGCCAAAACGAATAAACAAGAACAGTATCACTTCGATATGATAGGGTGAGTGATATTTTGTTTTTTCTTCATTCTAAAGAACGAATGGAGAAGTTATGTCTTTTTTGTAAGTATAATTATACTTATTTATCAAAAAGGCAGAGTAAAAAGTACCAACAGCAGCTGTACATAAGTTATTAGTAGGTATTATTTTCTTTTTTGAAGTGTAGGAGAATTTGCAGCAAGCTATTAATTTTTTTATCTTCATTTTAAAGAACAAAGGGAAAAGTTTTTGACTTTATGTTGTTATAAGTATAATATACTTGTCATAGATTGTTGAAAGTTCATTTGCATTGTTAAAAACAATGTTTTTAAATAGTTATTTACAGCATGCTTATTTTATGTTATACTTCGCGCACTATATCTTTCTTCACAAATAAAACAGCGGTTTTAACAGAAGCAGGCGTGCAACTTTGGAAATAAAGAAATACCTTCAGGTACTTGAATGATGTCACAGGATAAAATGACCTGACTTACCCCTACCTACACATCGCCCCCCTTGCAGCTGTAGGTACTTTTTTCTTCCCTTTTAGTTTGTTACAAGTGTTGCATTTTCCCTTTCAGCTGATTTAGTATAATGCCTGCGATTTAATTTTTATATACGAACAACTTAAGTTAGCTAACATAACTAAAAAGGCAGAGGTGTGAACTTAAAAAGTTGATACTTCTTTTTACTGTCGTTAAATTAATCAATCCATTGCCCATCATCAACTATATCGAGTTGATTTATTCAGTAAACAAACAGCAGTAAAAAAATGTTTTAACCACTCCTAGTGGTTCTTGCTATTTGGTAAAAATGCCTTCTATTAAAATTAAATATTTTTGTAGTAAATGTTAAAGTTTAGTTCAAAATTAGTAAAATTATACTTTTTTATATTTTAATAATTTAAAAAAAATCTACATTTTCATTAATTTTTTATTTTTTTGTTCAATGTAAATATAATACAACTATTCCTATATTTATACTACAGAAGTAATTTACGTAACTTTTTTTTGGATACTTTTACTTTGGTCTTATACTGATACTAACCCCCCCCCCTCTTTCCCGTTTGAGTTTCACCCAACCAATATACAAAAAGTTTGACAGCACAAAAAAACAAACTAAATCTTAACCAATATTTCAATACTATAGTAAATAAAATAATTTAAGATCTTGAACTCTCTTTTAAATAAAAGTAAATAAGATCTATTATTCTCATTTTTATCAATAAATTGACAGTCAAAGTAATTGATCAAATAATAATAAATACAGAATTTCACTCAATAAAATTTATTTTTAATCTTCATGCTGAAGAGGTAGGTCTAAATTACCAGTGTAAAATTGCATCCTCACTACACCCTTACCAGATTTAAAATATTCAGGCGTATTAACTATGGACTCTATTTCTTGATTCAGTTTCAATATTTCATTTGAGTTTGATTTTTGCTTTTGTTTTAATATTTTTTATTTGTCTATTAAACTGTTAGTGTCTCTTTTTTAAGTAATTATTTGTAATTACTTTATTATAAAATTATTATGTAACTAATTTAAACATTTAGAAATTATTTCCGGAAAATTTATTTTTTAACTTATTGTTGTAGGTCTAATGATGGCTTTATGGGTTAAAAGTTTGCCAAGTTTTGAGTATAAATTTTTGAAAATACTATTTTTTATTTATTATATCTAATACACATCAGATAACTTATTTGCACTTATTGTTTTTAGTAAATTTTCAAAGAAAAAATTAGCTTAAACCTCAACAATATATATATATATATATATATATAATATATATATATATATAATATATATATATATATATATATATATAATATATATAATTCTGATTAGGGAGATAATATACTACCCCAGTTTCATAAGCTCATTTATACTCTGAAAATTCGCTAAAAACAATAAGTGTAAAAAGTTATCTGATGTATATTGGATATAATAAATAAAAAATAGTCATTTTAAAAATGTATACTCAAAACTTGGCAAGCTTTTAACCCATAAGGCCATCATCAGACCCTTAACAATAAGAAGCGGCCCCAGTGCTGACACCACGTAGCGGCTAAGTAACCAAAGGCTTCTTGTTTAATTTGATTGATACAGCTAGATATTTTAATATTATAAGTACTAGTGAAGGGAGTTGTAGTAGTGTTAATTATATTTTTTTCATAATTTCTGTTTTCTGAATTTTTGGTTTGATAGGATAAATGTAATATTGTCAATTGTAATTATTTAAATAGATATATTAGTTCATTGTTCATTTACACAATTACTGCTGTAAATATGGCATTTAATTATTGATGCTAAAAATTACAAAGGGCATATGATTTAAAAAGTATTTAATTTCTTTTTTATATGCTTGCTAAGGTTATTTATTAAATCACTTACAGTGTACTTTTTGTTACTGAAACATAACTTACTAAGTTAGATTATTCAAAAATAGTATAACACATGGTTATAATTAGTTGAAAGAGTGGAAAATAATGTGAGGGAGCCAATGAGCTTAGTCCTGGGTGTTAAACCACACCCATAATGTTATATCAGGCCAACTTCATTGGTTCCTAAACACTATTTTCTCACACTGTCAACTGATGAAAACCGTGTGCAATACTATTGTTGGTTATTACCAACTACCCTGAATGGTTACTATTGTTAAGGGATTGACAACCTGAGTAATAAATGTAGCACAAGTTTCTAAGACGAAAGAAAAGTAGTATAAATAGCTCGATAGCTTATCCTCCATCTGCTTGTGTGTCAACATTTAAGTAACTAATTTAAATAAACTCCACAGCAAACATCTCTAAATTGATCTAACAAATAGTTCTTTACATACTGCATTATTAGGATCCTGTTATTTATATAATGTTGATACAGTTTTTATTATTTCTTTTATACACTGGATTATTCTCCTACCTTACTTCAGGATTATTCTCCTACCTTCACATTAAGGCTTGCTAATTTTTATTTTTTTATTTTTATTTTATTTAAGGCAAAGCCACGACAGTACTAAAGTATTATTCACCATTGTAATCAGTCGACAACACGGGAAAATGAGAAACCATTGAGGTAGGCCAGATATGGAGTTGTGGGGGTGGTTTAGCTTCTAGGACTAGTCTCATTGGCTTTCTGGAATTTTTCCCCACGCTGTCAACTGATAGTAACTATTTGTATTTCTATGGTACTATTTATGCTGTGATAATATTTTGTATTATATGATCTCACAAACATAATATAAGAAAACAAAAAAAAATTTTTACCATCTAGAAATTATGTCTGAGTGCCATTTAAATTTCCTTTCCAAAATAATACATACAAAATTTTATGATCTTAAAAAATACTTACTTTAAGTTTAACATTAGGTAACATTTAAGGGTTTGATACAATTTAGGAAATATACAACATGGATTATAAATACATAATTAGTTTTGGATTACATTTTGTTTATATTTACATAAATACATGGACAAAAAAAATATTCTCATCTGTACTGTCATGGATCATCATTAACGATTTGATTTTACCAGTATGAAGTTTAAATAAAAATTACATCTCAATAAAAAGTTCACTTATCTTGTGATAAAGCCATTTGAATGTTCTAAATTGTTTTTGTCACATTTTTTTATTTGTCTAATCATATTTCTCTCTCAGTATACTGTTAAGTTTAGTTTACATGTTTAATGTTTTTTATCAGGTTATATAACTATTAGCATACATATTATTATCTGTGACTAAGAACTATTAGACTACCTAATTAAAGTACAATCAATTATTTAAAAATTTATATTTATTTGTGTCACGAGTAAAATTATGCTTCTAATAAAATTTACAACCTTTTTATACAAATTAGGTGTAACTGCATTATGTTGTTCTAGGTTTTCATTTTCTTTAATATGGGACATACATAGGATTTTATAGAAAATTCTGTGGATATTATAGTGAAAAATATGAATTTAGTCATTTTCAAGCTTTATTCATTGATAAGATAAAAGTCCCTTATGCTAATGTTTGGTATATGGTATGCTCAATACTTATACTCAGTAATTATACTTATATATTTATTTTTATAGTAGTTTACCAAGAAACTAAACATGAACAAAAGTATGGATGGTAAATATCATACGGTAAATACTACTTTCTAATAGGTTAAATTATCAATTATTGATTATTTATCAACTCATCAATACTAAACTTATCATTACTCATACTTTGTCACTGTTTTCCTTCCACACTTCTGTTTATTATCGTCTTTCGTAAATTTATCTCCACAACAGTACAGACATTGGTTTGTAATAAAAAGCATGTAATATATTATACAACTAGCTACTTAATATAATATTAATCGCAGGATTTTGACGAGTTATATTGTGTATTTTGTTTGGGATATAATATACATATATAATGCTGTAGTGAACGCATTCATTGTCTTTTGATAGGATGCAGAGGTTGGAATGTTTTCAAATAAGGAAGAAAGTGTTTCAGACTTCAAAATTAAAGTTGAATATTAGTAAAAATAATTATTACAACCATATTCTCAAAATTCAATGCAGCTCAAAATAAAAATAACTTTTAAAATAAATACATTATAATGTATTTAATTATTCATAGATATCTTTATTGGTATCTGTAATATGTTTTAAGAGTCAAACAAAAAGGATCTCTACTAAAATCAGCTTAAAGGGAAAGCAAGACACAAATTTATTTTACATAAATTTAAAATAACCAAATGTTATTTTACCTTCACCTCTAGTTAAGGTTTTTAACTAGAGGTTTTTATGAATTTTTCTTTGATACTGCAATCATATTGCTTTTCATTATAACAGCTGATCATTTTGTTTGTAAAGATCCTTGAATTTAAAATAGTTGAATGGTTCTTTATAATCACTACTAACAGACAATTAATGGTTCACTACTTCTGGATTAAATGTTATTATCTGTATTTTACTTACTAAATAAACTAGAAGATGAGAAAGACTTATGAAAGGTTGCTTTGCCATTTTGTAATGTATTCAGTAATTTGTGATAACTTGATCATTCATCTTAATTAGTATTGATTCATAGTATTGTATTATTGGTATTATGGTAATATTCTATTATTCCAGCTCTAATACAGATTTTCATAACTATTCTAGCAGTTCTGGATTTTATCATTTGATAGCCCTACCAAAAATCAGGGGAATATTTCTATTTTCTATTCTAAACTGATCCTTCCAATGGTATAGGGTTTGAATGTACCAATAGAATTTCTTCTCTCACTGATTTTTGGTGGGTTGTCGTCTAGCCAAAATAAGAACTACAACTTTAATTATCTAGCCTCAAACTCTTTTGAACTAAATTTACAGATAATATAATTTATTTCCAATTTAATTTGTTTTAAAAATATGTACACAAAAATAATAGACTAGCATAGATTGATAAGGGATTTAGCAAAAATAGGATTATATTTTAATCACTCGAAAAGAACAACAGTCTTAATCCAAATATTATGCTTTTCCTATTGTAGGCTTTCCTTTCAAAAGAGGAACAAACTTAAATTGTAATCCTTTTATTCTATGTCTCAGGTTCTAATAAGAATGCTACTGTCAAAGCAGGTTTTCCAACAAGTGTAATAAAAATGCTTATGAAATATTTTTATTTTTGCTTTGCGCATTATTTGACCTGATTAAAAAGTGTTTTAAAAGGCTTGCAACTTTAGTTTTTATTTGAACTACTTTCTTTGGGTTTTATACTTGAATACAAGGAGTATCTATACCTAGAAGAGCCAAAGTTAATGACAACCTTATACCCTTTTATTTCTTTCTATTTTGCTGGATTTCTGCGTATACCGGGGTTTCTCTTTGTATACATACTCCTTGTTGAACTGTTAAAAACAGTACGTATAAAGTTTAGAATCTCTAGTACAATGCTCCAAGAGAACTTTTTCTAAATTTGATTTTGTCATTACATAGGACTTAAGATGTTCTTATTTTTGTGTGTTTTATCCATCTTTTTGTTGTGAAGGCCTAAAAAGAAAAAGTATTATTTTTCTTTCTAAATCTAAACTGCCCTTAAAGGAACTAAATTATAAGATAAAATGCGTTATATTGATTAAATTATTAGTTTGAAAGTTAATTTAAAGCTATAAATTAAAATTATCAATAAAAACTAAATAATAAGAAACATTTAAAAAAATAGATTAATCAAATTATTCTTACTCATCCTTTTATATCTTTGGTCTAAGAAACTATGAAGTAAATTTCCAAAGGATTTTATTCTTTACCAGGTAAAGTGTAAACAACCTTTCTTTTCTTTGTACAGTTATCTCTTTGTGGTTAATATTTGGTTTCTGGGATTTTCCAAAGGAAAAATGAGGTAATGAGATTAGGAGTTGTGTAAGTAGGTACAAGGTTATCATTGGAATCAGGTTGTTTTACTTTACACAGCCTTTCAATATAGATACAAGTCTTATTTAAAGTAAATAAAAAAAAACTTTGTTATAAAGGAAATCTCTAACATTTTATAAATAAAGTCAGAGAACAGAACAGGTAATTAACAATAAATTATTCTCAATAAGATTTTGTGTTTATGAACTTTTTTTAGCCAACTAAATCACACATTTCTTTTATCTACTAATATAAAAAATATATTTACTTTTTTTGAAAATCTTATAGAATGTAAAAAGGGATTTTTTTGTTGTTAAGACTATTTTTTTTTGGCTCAAAATATTTTTGTACACACATATATATATATTAAAAAAATTAAGCAAATATTGTTTTCCTGGATTCTAGTGTTTAAGAATATAGAACTTAGACTTGATGGTTAGATAGACTTTGTCATATTTGTTTCAAAGTAAGATATACAACATTCAGATAAATCTGTTTATATTTCACTGTGTTATTACAACGATTGGTCTAGCATTGTATAGCCACTGAAAAAAAGAAACCTAGAAACCAATAAAGTTTAACACATCAGTCAAAAGTAATTGTTTTGTTGACTATGGCAACTGACTGCAATAATTCTGGCATTACTTAAATTACACAAAGCATGTGTTATATATATATATCTTCCTTGCCCAGAGAAGTGCCTTATGTTTTTCTATGTTAGGCTGAAGGATTAATTAATTTTAAAATTTTAATTGGTTATAACTTTAAAAAGACCAATATTTTTATAAAGTTCTAATAAAGTTAACCAAAATTCTTAATAAGTAAAGTCTTATAAATAAAGTTCTTACAAAGTCTTATAAATTTTAACTAGATTAAATCTGGTTAAACTTTATAAGACTCAACCTGTAAAGGGAAGGTACAACTTTTCTTATTGCATATGCATATCACACTTGTACTTAACAGGTTAGTCTATTTGGTAGAATAGGTTTTATTTTTATTAAAAAGATTTATTGAAGAGCTCTTATTATGACCTACGTGGCTTGGTACCATAACTGTCCATTGGTGACGCCTTTTTTTTTATTTTTCATATTAATTATGATTTCACCTAAACATTGCATTATTTTTTTACAAAAAAAGAAATAAGCTTTAATTTGTATCCTGCAATATCTGTGTTGTCGTGACACTGAAAATGACCGCTGTTTCCAGTCCATTTTATGCATCGATATGGGTTGTTGAGAAGTAGTGTGCAAGTATCGTTATGGTACCTAATGAAAATATGCAATATCACTATGCTCTAGCAGTCTCTTTGAGTTTGATAAAAAAATGTTGTATTTTCTATTTTCTTTTTTAATTCTACCTCATTAAATTGATAAGAATTAGAACTAGCTTTTCTTTATAAATATAGATACCAAATGGGTTGGGTTTGATTACCTTTTTTTATTTTTTTAGTAACTTTTTTTGTTTAGTTCCGTTTATATCACAATCCAGAAATATATATTGAAATGTAATACAAATATAAAAACCACTTGATTTCAGAGCAATTTGAAAACAGTTCAAAAGTAAAACAATCAAAATAAAACTTATTGTTTCTGACTCTGACAAGCTTATTTTAATCAGTATCTTTTAAATTTTTACCATAGATAAACAATATTAACATTGATGGTTCACTTGTGAGTGTTTAAGGAACACTCAATTGACTAGTTGGTGTTAAGATTTAAGTTAGGGAAGGGCCTCATTTCTAGAGTCTTGGAGAGCGCTAGTAGTAAGCATTCTCTATTCTCTACTAGATTGTGCTGTAGTATTTTTTTAATACAAACAGTTGCCAATATATTAATAATATTTAATGTATTTTTGTTTTTCAAAACTTGGGGGTCTCATCATGCGAAACAGTACCATCGTTTTTTTTTTTTTTTTAAAGATAATAATTAATTTTGAGTGTCTTAGACTTAAGATTCAAATTTGCTATCTGGTTATAACATCTTGGGTTGGAGCTATTGGATATGTTAGGGAAACTCAAAAAATGAAAGTCTGAAATTAGTGGTTTGAATCCAAAGGGGGGACGGTGTGGGAATGGAGAGTGAGAAATTACATTTTTCACTTTTTACCAATTTATACAAAATTCTTATAGAGCTTGAACGGGATCTCTCATTCATCGTCTTCCCATCATTCTAGCCCTGAATAGGAAATAGAAAGCCTTGATTACCCTTAACAGCACATTGTTTAATTAACAAAAATATCTGATAGTTTCGTGCTTCCACCACTATAGTGTTCTACTTGAGCCTTCTGCATCCAGTTAATTTTTTTGAGCGAGCCATCTATGTTAAGATTGTTTATCTATGATGCTGACAAACAGATGTTATACAATAATATCATCACCAAAAACGTCTATCCACGAATTAGAGGAAAGTTTTTGTTGGTGTTAATATTATTTTAGACAATTCCACTGCGCTTAAAGAAGTGACTATGTCACAGTTTTTTTTTAAAGTACATATATATTTTTAAAGAGGTCAGTGTTATTGTTTGGGCTTCAGTGAATGGGGTGGAGCTATTATCTTTTTGGCACTTGATTAATTTGATTGGTCGTGTAAAGATATAATTTCTTATCTTGGAAAAAAAGGTTTAATGGGAAGAGATTAAATCAGGGTATGGTTATGTTGTTCTTCATGATAAAGTTAAATTTATACTTCCCTACTTATCACACATATGTTTTGGACATACTATGGCTTAATGTGGGACAACATCTAATATAATTTCATCTTTCCACATTTCTTTCGATTAAGTGGTTTAGTAATCAAACCGTTACCATAGTTCACATTTATTATATGGGTTCATCTTTGATCCAAGTGGACAATCGAAGGCATCAGCAAATTCAACAGAATTAGATAGGGATCCTAAAACTCGAATTTTCGGTGGTGAATGAGCATCCTTGTCCATTTGCAATTCCATAGCTTCTTCTGTGCTTTCAGAGCACCAAACCTAGTAAATATAATTTGTATAAAATTATTAATTTGTATGCCATGATTATCCAAAGGCTAGTGTGGTATTACTTTGGTTTTGCTTGCCTCAACCTCTGAATAAAATGGTCATCTAAAGTCTCGGGACTCGCTTTCCTTGTTCTCAGAATTTATTCTAAACCTAAGTCAATATTAGTTTGGTCTCGCTGGGCTCTACCTCAGAATAAAGTAGATTTTTGAAGTCTAGGGTGTTAGGACTTAAAGCTTACTTCTTTGGTCCTCAGAATGTCGTGATTATCAGCCTGTGTGCCAATGACTTCAGAAATACTTGGAATTACAGTTCTACTCTAAGCAAGTGTAAAATGTATCCTCCAATGTTTGAATTTCTTGTTCATCCTCTATTTAGAGTTTTTAAACAAAAAGCTATCACTATAACATAACTTGAATTAGATATTTTTTTGCTGTTTACCTGAGCAAAGCTTAAGAAAAAAAGTTGTCTATGGGTGAGATTAAGTCCTGGTAAAGATGGTTCTGGTTGGTTTTTATCTGCCCAATCTTCGTAAGCTCTGAAAGCTGCTTTTAAACCTCCATTATCTGCTATATTTTCTCCTGGAAATTATTGTTGTTTGTAAGATTAAGATTTTATAGTAATAGTTTAATCACATTTCTAATTTTCAAAAATTCTCACTCTATGTTTAACCAGTTTTTTATTTAACATTTTCTGTAATTTTAACTCTAATTTATTTAGATAATTAAATTAAACTCTTTCAAACCAACTGACAAGCTCTGTTAGTAGCAAAATAAATGTATTTACCAAGTCAATTTATATAAATAAATAAACCTCATAAAAAAGTGTAATCATTCAAATATGAACATGAGTTTAACAATAACATTATTTAAAATATAATTGGTCTGTGTGTATCTGGATGAAGCTTCTATGAATTTTATTCTATAATAAAAAATTATCTTAATTTTTTAAGATATTTGAATTTAAAAAATTAGTGTCAGGTACCATTAGATTTTTTGACAAGTTATTGGGGAGAGGGGGGGGGGGGTATTGCTTGTCCAATTGTCCAATTGTTGTTCCTTTGTCAAATAGACTCATTGAAAAAGAATCTTAACAAGACTGCATCTTTTGCCAATCCACCCATGCCCCAGAATAACTAATGAATCAATCCATTATATATTATGTATAAACACAAATTGCTGATTTGCTCTTGATTTTTGGAACGTTCATAGATAGGACAACAAAAAAACATGGGGCAGTAAAGAGGGGGACAGCACCCTTGCCCTATTTATAAAGGGCTCTTTTTTAACTAATTTATTATTATTACAGCGTAAATCAAACTTGTGAGATTTCCTAGTTATAATAAAATATTTAGTTAAAAATTTTAAACTAAGCTTATTAATCTCAAAAATAAGTAAGAAAAAATTTAGTTTGCCTTTAATTTTGACTTAAAAGTCAGTTGTAGAAGAAAAAAAATGCTTACCCAATGTTCTCTTTCCATTGATGAGAGTGCCATCGACTTGATATTTACCGTACTGTTTTTCAATACAGGCTGCTTGTTTCTTGAACTTCTCTATTGTTTTATTATTCCACCACTGGTGCATGTTGCCTCTCTCATCATATTCTCTACCTGTTAGTAAAAATAAATTCTCTTTTAATATTTTTCCCTCCGTTGTAGCTGATTGTTTCTTCATGCTTTTAGTATTACTATACATTTATTTTAATAGTTTTATTACTTAATATTTTTACAGATTTTGAAAGTAAAGAACTGTGTTTGATGCCGTGTGCAATAAAATGTTCAAAATGACTGGAGAAATTAGTTTTGAAGTCACATCTCTGAACTCTGATCTAAGGTATAATCTATATTAATATGTATTTTCCTTCATGGGTGCACTTACAGTGGTAACTAGTTGTATTCCTCAATCACTAATAATATTATCAGAAACAACCTCGCTTTTAAAAAGTAAAACAGTATAATACAAACAGCCAATACTAAAGTGCTAATTTTGATACATTACCTTGATCATCGAATGCATGTGTTAATTCATGTCCCATAACAACTCCCATTGCTCCGTAATTTAAAGCTTGAAGTCTGCTTGCATCATAAAATGGAGTCTGGAGTATACCGGCTGGGAATGCTATTTGATTTTTAGTTGGCGTGTAGTAAGCATTAACTGTGGGAGGCGTCATATTCCACCTACACATATATCACATATTTAAATTGTATTTTAAATCTTTAAAATACAATTTAAATATCTTAATAAAACCAAAAGAAAAGTTTATATGTACATTTATCTGACTTTTAGGGAATTTTCAAAGAAAAATGAGCTTTCCTTTGAAATGCTACAATACAATGTATTGTAAACATATAAAAGTAGATTTTAAGTGTTAGTAGGATTGGAACATTTTTTCATTCTTTGGACTTTTCTTGATGTAACTTTTCTCTTAACTTTTTAGAAAAAACTTGAAATGATGACTACAGTCTATTGACTACTTTAAAAATCCCTGCAAGAAGGAAGCGGGAACAAACTATGTAAACAAATCAGGTCATTTTACCCTCATTTTCTTGCCAATGTTTTTTTTTAAAATTTCTTTTGTGCAGTTTTATTTTAAAATATAATTTTTAAGATTAATTTGAAATTAGTTTTCAAAACGATGTAATCAAAAGAAAACCACAATCAAAGTGAACGATTCCCGGGAAGAAGGTTTTTCCCTACAGCGGTTATGGTGGTAGGGATTTTTTTTCTCTTTTTCAGTGAGGGGTTGGCAGCGGCTTCTCTGATTGGTTAATCCCCGAAACACTTATGACCTTGGGGATTTTTAAACTAAATGATAGACTGTAGTGTACACTTAAGAGACATAGTACAGTCAATGAAGCATAATACCTCCGATTTGCTTGCCTATCGATGGAATGACTTGAAAATTTGGAATTAGTCTTATCTCAACCTTAACTTGAAAGTTGACATTGACCCACAGGGTGCTTTTTTCCTGGGGGGTGTTGTCATCCCATCTCGAGGGTAGAAATTTTTTCGGTCAAAATAACACCAGAAATCAATTAATTGACTTATTTAAAGAAAGTAATGTAGTATGAAGTTTTTTCATAAAAGCAATACTTTCCGTGTTATTAGCGATTGAAAACTCCGATTTTTCCCGCGTTTTTTAACAATTTTTCAGCAATATCTCAAGAGTTCAGCATTTTAGCTATAATTTTATAAGGAACAAAATTGTAGTAGATAAAAAAACAAACAAATCCTTTTTTGCAAAAGTACTTTAAGTGCAATAGTAAGCGGGATATTGGAGGTAGAATCCGGTTTTTTTTGTCCGTACTCATATCGGAGTATTCAAAGCCATTTAGCAGGCAACAGATGTATTTTACGAATATGTCTATAGAAAGGTTTTTTATAGAGCCTGAAAAGACCTTTAAAATGAGCACTGTTAATAGTCTTTTGAACGCAAAATCGGTGATTTGTCATATAAAAACCAGGGACATAAAAATTTTTAAACAAAAAATGTATGAGTTTAGTAAGCACTATTTCCACCAAATTAAAAATTAATCGTATCCCGTCAGAAGATTACTTTAATGTGATGATATCAATGGATCATAGTGGTTTAGCCGTTCGGAATGCATAATTTTCTAAAAAATTACGATTTAAACATAAAATTTTTTTTCAAATTTTTCAAAAAAATGCCTTTTTCTTGATATTTCAAAGAAACAATGAAAGATACGCAAAAAGTTGTAGTGATAAAAATATAGGTATTTTGTTAACAAAATTGGTTTTTTATTTTTTCTGTCAGTTAAAAATTGACGGGAGATGACTGTTCAAGAGCACGCGTATACAATGACAACCTATTTTTAGCCTTTTGACCTTCGCCATTTTGAAACGATGGGTTTTACACCATATGTTAATATGAAAATTTGTAGCTCTTTAATTACCTTTAAAAATAGTTTTTGGAGATTGGCTAGCTTAAAATTGTAGGAGTTATGGTCAAAAAACAAAATGCTTTTTTAAATTTGGTAAAATTTAATTTCGGAGCACAAAAATTTCGGAGCAGAGTGAATAAACGTAAATGTATGTATGTATAACGTAATATATAAATATATAATATATATACGTAAAACATATATCCTGTGGAGACAACTGCGAGAATAACCCTCCAATTGACAAAGAAGATCATGACAGCGACTCCGATGCTGAATAATAAACTTATGATTTGTAAAGTTTATCCATTGATTTCTTGTACTTAAGTTATTTTTACGTTGCATTTAATAAATAATATATAATAAATTTATTATTTTCATTCAAACCCGATTTATATTTTAATAAATACATTTTGCAAATTAGGGATGGTTTTTGGGGGGTTGAAAACTTAAAACATTTAAATTCATAATTTAAAACTTAGGGGTTGTTTTAAGGTTGAAAAGTTTAAACATTATGATATCATTCTTGAAAATTTGAAACGATGTTAAAATCATTTTAGTCATACAAAAGTAATTTTTAATTTTTTTTATATAGAGGTTGTTTTTTAAAATTGTACAGTTTTTAAGGGTTGAAAGGGAGTAAAACATATCATAATGATGTTGGAGAACGTGAAACAATATTCACTCTGCATTTAAATAATTTTCAGTTATAAAAAAGTAGTTTTTATTATTATTTTTAATGTATTATTATTTTTAAAATTCGTTTGAGGGGGTTGTAAAATCATTTAAGGGTTGAAAAATGGTTCAGTAATAATAACAAGTTAAGTATAATAATAATTGTCACACATTTTGTTTTAACAAGTTAAAATGCCTAAATCTAAATTTTTTGATAAAGGGGTGGTTTTCACCCCTTAAAAATAAAAAGCACCCTACAGGCCAATGTCACCTTTGAAGGTAAGGGTAAG
The DNA here is from genome assembly GCA_018340805.1 of Microvelia longipes. Classification (NCBI taxonomy): domain Eukaryota; kingdom Metazoa; phylum Arthropoda; class Insecta; order Hemiptera; family Veliidae; genus Microvelia; species Microvelia longipes. The sequence continues at coordinate 35,326,526 of JACMZG010001914.1, forward strand.
ATAAGCCTAATTCCAAATTTTCAGGTAAATCGGTTGATAGGCAAGCAAATCGGAGGTTAGGCTCGATTTTCATCTTCAATGACTGTACTAACAATAGATTTTTTGATCCTGTCACATGACTGTAAAAATGGTTTTCCTTGATTTTGGTATTACAATTATAGTTGAAGAAAATAATTTTTGAGTTTGCAAATTATGTTGTCTTTCACACATTACCCATGGCTTGATATTAAATAAAAAATTATTTTGGTCTATGTTTATTGCTAAACAATAAACCTCTTCTTTCAAACAATAAATAGATTATAAATGCATCACAAGCAAATAAAATCAAATAATACTTAAACTTTACCTCGTTTTATTAACTGGCTGGTCAAGTTTTTTTAAGTTCTCTTTTAAAATAAATTGGTTGGCTGCAATGTTATTTTGAAAATATTCATTTTCTCTGACTTGTAAATCTTTGTACTTTTGATCCAATGCAGATGAATTCAAAATATAATCTGGAAAACCTGAAGAGAAAGTAAAAGGATTTGTAAATTATTTATATTATCTATTAATTTATTTAATTTAAAAACTAATTAGAATTGCATGTTAACTTAGATATATAACTTTTAAATGTATGTCACATAATTATGTTTTAATAAAGGCTTATTTATTTATTAATTTATTTAAACTATTATAGTATGATACATGGTTATAATCAGTTGACTGTGTGAAAAAATAAGGTTAAAAAACCAATGAGGTTGGTCCAATTTGAATTGTGGGTGTGGTTTACCGTCCAGAACTAACCTCATTGGCTCCTTTGCATTATTTTTCCTTGCTGTCAACTGATTTTAAGCATGTGTAGATCAGCACTATTAAAACGTAAATGTTGCTGTTTTTAAACAAGATTTTAAAATTTCATTTAATTCTACATAATTTAAGCTTTGTTTTATCTTCAACATTTTTCAATATTAGGACCTCTTTAGGCTACAAAACCATGACCATAAATTTATCTATTATTCTTGAATTAATATCTTAAATGACTTACCAATCATGTCAGAGATTGCATCTGCTTTCTTTTCTGCTAATTTTCTTGTGGCGGAATCCATCCAAGTTAACTCTTTTAAATTTTCTTTAAATGCTGTTCTTATACTGTCTATCATTTGCTCTGCCTGTACATTTACGATCATTTTAAAATTATACTTATTATTCATACTATCATCATATCAATGAATAAATTAAAATTAATTAAAGAATCATATTAATTAGTAAATTAAAGAATGCATTTACTTAATATAACATTGGTGATGTGAAAGATTTGTCTAATTAGTTATTAAAATACAATTTAGATTAAATTAAAACATAAAATTAAAGTGCCTGTTTTAGGGCCCTTAGAGTATTCACCCTTTGGGAACAATCTCAGGTGGGTTACATCCACTATCAATTAATTAAACAACGGTGATTAAACATTCTTGGCCATGGAGCTAGACAGATTAAATTAGCCAAATCATAATATTAAGTTACTTCAGTTTCATGATCAGTTTGAGCGCTTATAATCTATTGTCAAGTAAAGAAGTTAGCCCATTTGTTTACTAAGATGGGTCTACCATTGCTGTCCCATCATTTCTTTCATGCTCAGTTTGAGCGTTTATAATCTATGGTCAAGAAAAGAAGTTAGTCCATTTGTTTACTTAGATGAGTATACCATTGCGTCCCATAATTTATTTATTTCATGTTCAGTTTGAGCGTTTATTATCTATGGTCAAGTAAAGAAGTTAGCCCATTTGTTTACTAAGATGGGTCTACCATTGCTGTACCATACTTTATTTATTGGAATAAAATAAACATGTACTAGAAGTATTAAAAAATATTCTACTTTTGTAGGGAATAATTATGACATCAATTTTACTTATTACTTAAAAAGTGTTCAATATGAGGTGTCTGGTTAGTACTCTTTTAAGATCAGATAGAGATGTTAAAATGTAAGTTTTGCTGTATAATGTCCTTGTAATGCCCATTGTCCTTAATGGGCTTAAATTTATTTATTGAGAAAAAGTAGACAAACATTCAATTTATTTTAGGATTAAATGGTTCTAATATTGTGTGATGGAATACAGCATAAAAACCCTCTGTAATAAAAAATCCACAATCCTCAGTGACTTTTATGGAATAATAGTTTTCTACTTACACTTGCTTTTGAGCTTTTATTAAAGACATCTCTAACATACATAGCTCCCACTGCAAAGCCAAGCACATTGCTCGTATCAGATACACAGAACCTCCATGTCTCCTCTCCTCCTTCTGAACCCATAAGTGCTTTCCTTAGAATCTAAAATCATATGAGGTTTGAGTAAAACAATAATATGAAATCTCCTCAAGTCTGGTTTATAATCAGTCAATTTTAAAATCATCAACTAAAATCATACTTATTATTAAACGATTAACTAATTTTTTTATAGTTTTGGCTACCTTAATTTAAATAAATTATTCAAAATGGATAGAAAATATGTTTAATGTTAACATTAAAACATGTCTTGAAATTTGTTGGTCAAAATTTTGATAAAGTTAAGCAAATTCAATTAATGGCTCAAAATGATTAAATTTTTTAAAGGCTGGCGAACAAATTACAAAAATTATGAATGTGCTGGTGTCTTTAAAGAAACAGGACTCTTCTGACTTAGATTCTGAATTAAAATTATACAGATAGAGTTCACATTTCATTTCTTGTCCTCCCTTTAGTAAAGTTTATTTTTATAATGCTGATAATGTTTATTGAACTTACATCATTGATCATGTATGTTAGAGTAATTCTACATTTCACTGTTACTGCTGTAAACATTAACAGATTTTGATGAAACTTAGTCATGTCGCATTAATTAGTCTTCAGAGCTGTATAGTTTTTTGATATAGCCACCAGTATTTTTCAAATGGCGGCCAATATTTCAAAAAATATTTTGAGCAAAAAATCTTGTTGTATATCGTTTAAAGCTCTTGGCAAGTAGAAAAAAAATGATATATATATATATATATAATATATATATATATATATATATATATATATATATATATATATATATATATATATATATACATATATATCAGAACCAATTTTTCTTTGATTCTGACGAGACTTCCTGATGCAAGAAATTACTAGTTAGTTCAAAATAACAACACAATTAGATTAAGCTATTCAATTCATTCAATTTTAATGAAAAAACATTCGTACTTCATTGTATACTTACTTTATAAGCATCTCTAAATGGTTTTGATAAGTAAGTTGTCAACGAACGCACCATTTGCCAAACCAAGTAATCATTTAGAATTCTGTAAACAATCAGTAATTACTTTTTAAGCTAGAAGTTAGCATTTATAAAATCTGGATTGTAGATTAGCAATAAATTTAGGCTTGGTGTGCTTTTAGCGAATGATAAGCATCATAAAAATGATGCTTATGAGGTTGTTTTTTGTTTCCAAAACTGGCTTGTGATTTGTTCTTAGTTAATTTGATGATATTGTCTGATTTTATTTTACTTTTCTCTTAAAAAGACACATGTCAAAATTTTCCTCATATTTAATTGCTTTTACAAAGCATATCACTGTAAATATTAAATTGTATGAATACATTGATGTTTTTTGTCTTTAACTTATTACTTTTCCTCATTTATACTGAAGGTATAAAGGTAAAGTATTGTGTTAGTAAAAAAATCCTTAAACCGGTATTTCACGTGAATTATCAGTTCTAGTGGTTTTTAAGACCTCCTAAGTGGTTTCCACAAAGTTGTTTGTTATAATCGTATCTCCTAAAGTATTTACGCTAGAGAGTTGAAACTTGGTACATAAATCAATCTTAGTTGTGCTATCCTGAAATAATTTTTATGACTTCATTATTCCACAATAAAGATAGCAAAAAATTTTGAACATTTGTAAAACCAGAAAAAATTGTCAATCGGTTTAAAATTGGTTAGTCATATATAATGTCAATATATGGGTTAAGTTTCATCTTATTATCAGGATTAGTTCAATTTTTATCAAATGACTTGTATGCGTTTTTTAAAAAAAAAATGTAAAATTCGGAAAATAATGTAATAATTGAGTTGAAATTTAAGTAATAACAACAAGTATATCCATGGTTTTTGTTGGATGGTAAAAGTTTAGCAGCATCGATCTATGTCAGTGCCTAGATGGATGAACGCAGGGACAAAATCAAATGTATTTACTGCATGAGGACAAGAGAAGCAAGTTAAAAGACGTGCTGCAGTACATTTGGTGATTAGTATATTCTGAGGACAGGTGAAGCGAATCCGATGTTGTGAGGATGAGCTCAGTGAATCCAATGTGATGAGGAAAAGTTCCGAGGTACACCTCAAAATTTTAAATGCTTTTTACAATCATTCAAATTTTTAACAAATGAAATTGATTATTTTATTTATTTATTTTTTTTATTTATTTATTTTTTTTTTAACATATTCTTTTCTTAATATTTAAATTTTTATGTATGTATGTGTGGATATGTGTATGCATGGGTATATGGACATGTATATGTATGAATGAATGTGTACATTGTACATGCATACATATTTAGATTACATATTATTATGTGTCTGTATATGTTTTAGAAATTAAGCTTCTTTTAGAAATATTTCATATGCACTAAAAAAGAAAACGATTTATAAAAACTTATTTTCTCTTATACTTAATTTCATTATAAAGTACTAACAAGAAGTAGCTTGAGAATAAAAATTTAAACGAAAAGCTAGCCACGCACAAGCCCTAAGCTTATGTGGCTTGTAAGATCTTATTTATAAACAAATAACATTATGAATAGATGTAATAAGACTTTTAGAGCCATTTGTATGATTGTATTGTGTATTACTCTGTAAATTATTTTTTAAATAAATTATTAATTAATTAATTATAATTAAATAGAAAAAAAAAAATTAAATCTCTCATAACTGTAATACTGCCTAATTAAATTGTTAAATTCTGTAATTTTTAATAATTAGAACTATAGTGGTATTTAATTTTCCAAAATCAGGTGTTCAAAACCCTATAATTCTGGCATACCACTAAAAATACCACTTGGGGTTTAGGTATTTATATTTTTATTAACTGATTTATTTTAATTACAATTATCTTATTTTTTTAATTTTGTGCAGAGTGATTATATTAGCTTACATTAAATTTTCTGTTGAATTAGAATATTCATTTATAATGTCAGTTAAATTTGATAAGAAAAATGGTGCATAAACGACTATTCTTCTTTTACTTGTAATATTTTTTTCTTTGTTTACTGTTCTGAATGCATCCATAAAATATTCCCTCCAGTCAATCTGAAAAAAAAAAATAAGTGGTTAGTAAGCGGTGATATTTAAAGTCTGGTTATTGTTGATCTCTATAATATTATTTTATAAAATAAACAAATACTTAAGATACTTATAAATTATATTTTATTATTAATAATATTTATTTGCTATGCTTCCAACAGCTGTACCATTGTTAGATTATTGCTAAATTTTGCTACCAATAAAAGTCCAGTGGATAGCAGAATACCATCTGAAATAGTGGTTCCCATAGGGTGGATATTGTTAAGGGCAAAAAAGGTTTTATATGACAATGATCAACGTTTTCTAAATGAAGCATCTTTGCAGCAAGATGGCTGCCAGAATCCTAACACTCTAGCAAAACATGGGGCAAAGATTAAGTATGATTATTCCGCTGCACTAGATTATGTTTATACCGCTGAGGGGTTTTTTTTTACAAATGTTTATACTTTTTTGGGATGTACATTTATTTAAATTCTTAAAGAAGAAGTGGATCATGAGGTTTGGATAAAAAATGTTTTTATATCCTAAAATAATCAAGAAAGATAAATAAGCGAGATCCTTCTAGCGCAAGCAAGAGAAGCTGCTTCATTTTGGAAAATGTTGATTAATTTTTATTATTAATCAAAAACTGTTTCACTGTTGGTATTCTATCTCACTACACTATTATCTCGATTTTTTCAACAAGTGGTACTCATTACTCTTATATTTTTAATTGGAATCCTATTCCTATAATCTGCTTGAACAACATATTGAAATAAATAACCACATATAATAAACCACATCATTGTTAAACCTAACTGTAAATGCTATCCCTAGCTAAACTTAATTTACTAAACATCTTGAAATTTACATAGATTCGAAACTAAACTGGCACTATCATGTGCAATGTCTTATTAAAAAACTGAACTCTTTATCACATTATTTTTACCTATTAAGGAATGTTGCATCTGTTGAATTGTTAAAACACTTTTATTATGCTTTAGTGGAAAGCTCATTAACTTATGCTATAATTTTTTGGGGAGGTTCGAATGAAGTATTAATAAATAATTTATTTATATACAAAAATCTATAATAAAAATTAATGTTCAAAAGAAAAAGAGATTTTAGTCGTCTGAATTATTTGAGTTGTGTAATTTTCTCTCTGTTTATTCAACTATACAGTAACAAGTATGTTGCTTTATTCACAAATATAAAAGTAATTTTACCATTAGTCAAAATAATTATTCGACAAGATATCAAAGTAAGCAAATGCTTCTTGTAGGATCCTGTAATAAATTAAATTTCAATCTTTGTATATTAGAGGTGTAAAAATCTATAACAATTTACCACTCCAAATTAGAGAAAAAATAGAATCAGCAATTTCAAAAAACATCTTAAGTGTTGGCTGTAAGCGCAAAAAGAATTGAAATTATGAAACTTAAGAAAACAATTATATTATGAACATAGTTCATCCACTTATTCTTGATTACTGTTTTGTTTTGTTTTTTTTTCTGGAAAATCATTAATAAAAAGCTAAAAGTCATAAAAAAATTTACTAACATATCTCTTTTTTCTACTTTGTTTTTAAGTTCTTTTCCATCTATTTTATCAATATATACTTTTTAATTTTGTATTATTTACAATTTTAATTTTGTAAAATTAAAAATTTAATAAAAATTAATATATGTTAACTATCATAAAACCGCCAGAAGACGTAGTCTTTAAGAAATTGCTCCCACACACGGGTTTATCCTTGTGGGATTCACATAAAACTAATCATATAACATATGTCTGTGCTCATTAAATATTTATATTTGTATATTATGTGTAATAAAAGCTTTTTGAAAAAAAAAACACATAATTTATATCCTATCACATTTATTTATTTATTTGTTACTGTTTATATGAGTAGATTTAATTTGTAAAAATAAAAAAATGTCTCAAATATAAATATAAAAATCATGTACGGAGTACCTCGGAACTTTTCCTCATTACATTGGATTTGCTACAATTCTCCTCTCCCTGCTTCAGACTTGCTTCGCTCTTCCTCACAGTATAATAATTGAAAAAGGCAAATAAACACAAAAACTAAGGATTCGCCTAAACTAAAGAAGTAAGTGCCTTTTATTTCTGATTTGTGAGACTTACAAAAGGTGCAAGATCTTGTAGATCTGCAATAGCCATGTTGTTATAAAGCTTTTCTTCATCCCTTCTCTCCTCGGGTGGTGTAGTTATTTTAGCCAATCTTGTCTCAAAATCTATTATATTTTGCATTTTTTCTCTTGTGGCATTTCTCTCACCGCCTAGTAGCACACCAATCTGGAAAAGTTGAAAGGAATGAATTAAAATTAGTTTTATTATGTGATTCTAACACAACACTGAGAGTAAGTTTTTAGAACAAATAAAAACATAAATTGATTGATCCGAACTTTAAGTAGATAGGTGAGGTTAGAACTAGCAATCATATAACCAACCTAAAGATTGTGGAGTAAACAGTAACACCTGGTCAATAAAGAAAATTACTATAGCGCTGGATGGCCACTACAGACAAATGAGTAACTAATGTGTTAAATTCACCTTATAATCCTACCTGAATAACTCTATTAAGTTTTATATTTATAATGAGGAAAACAACTCTTAATATCTTAATTAAAGGCTCTGTTAATGCTCTCTAAATGCTTGCTTAGTAACTTAAAATCTCAAGTTGTTTTTGTTTTTTACATTTCATACAATTCATTGTGAACTAGGTTATTATAGAAATTATTGGCCGGTAAAAGTTGCAGCTTGAGCCCTTAAGATACTGAATTCACCATAAACTTAAACAAATGAAAATGATTAAATAACTCTTGTATTAATTGATGATGTTAAATTAAATTTAAATTAACGCGCATTAGCTTTTTGAACAAAAATAATTTAATCATAATTACGACAGTTAAAATACAGCTGTAAATAATAATATTGATTGTCCAGCTATTTAAACTACGAAAACTATAAAAACTAAAATAAGTTATTTTTCTAAATAGGAAAAAACACGATAAAATACAGGTTTTTTACATGAATATTTAATTATTTAGCCACCAGAGTGGCTACACAATACTGGCATCAGTCTAACGTGATTACCTAACCCCTCTATTTAAGTCAGACACCCCTGGTAAGAACACTCTGATTATTAAAACTGTACTCTTTTGTTTGTACCTTTATTACTATCTAATGGCTTTCCTACCTTAGTTAGTGCTATAAGAATTTTATGTATAATGCAGTGTAAAAATTGACAGGGCGAACAAATAATTTTAAGGAAACATTTTGTTTGATCTCTAACAATTAAAGATGATTTTTTATGGAGGGTAACAGGGCAATAAGGATGTTTCCTTTCATTATTACACTGTCAATTTAATTTTAAATAAGTTAAAACGTTTGTTTTAACTAGACTTTTTTATGTATTATATTTTCTTTTATCTTGTATATTTTTACATTTTGCTTGTGCTTTTTGTATTTACTTGCTATTCAGGCACTGTTTATGGCATTTGCCATCAAAAGCTGGCTCTGTCAATAAAATATGTTAAATGGGGAGACATGGTTGTTATTGTTAATAGATTTTATATTTATTTGGTTTTAGGTGAATCAATATAAACTTACTCGTGTAGCAAAGAAAATGATATCCATGCTTATTTTCAAAGGTATATAATTTAATTTTTATTTATTATTTATTAATTTTTCACCAGTATAATTACTAGCTCATTTATTTTATTTTAAAATATTATTAAGTGAGGCATAATAATTTTAAAACAATTAGTTGAAGACTCCAATTCTTAAAAAGTAATATGATTCTTCACAAACAGAGAAATGTTATGAAATTAGCAGATTTCTTTTCATTTATTCAATTTTAAACAACATTAGCTATCCCTCTTTCATTGTATTTTTGATAAAATCAGTTCATCTCTTGAATTTCTGTGTGGTTAAATATAAAGAGTTTGATACTGCTGATAAAAAAAGAAAACCTGTACAAATTTTGATACTAAAATGTTACTTCCTATATTTGTGAACCATGCAAAGTAGTATATGTGTAAAAATTTCAGCCTAATTTAAACACTACATGAAGATTTTTATATATATTCCTGATTAGTAAGCCCCCCCCCCCTCGTTTATTAATCCACCTCCCCCACTCGCCCCCTCCATAACCCCAACCTCACAAGCTCATTTTTTCTTTGAAAATTTGCTAAAAGAAGAAATAACTAACATATCAATATTTATTGTACCTCTGTCATGTATTCTAAGTAAGCTTTTAATTTTTTTTCATTAGCAGTTTTATTGAGATACATTTCTCTGGTTGGCAGTCCTAACCCTCCTTGATCAACCTGTATAAACAAATAATAAAAACAAATAAAATAGTTGAAATAAGAATAATAATTATAAAAAAAATATTTAAAACTTTTCTCTGTGTATTAAAAATCATTAGTGTTTTTTCACTTTTGTGCTTAAATCTTTACTTAAGCATACTTTTCAATGCAATTTTTTTCATTCGCTTAATATTTTTTCTATTGCTTGTAATATTGACAAAAGGGTAGATGCATTGTTTTTTTACCTCTTTTGCAAAAAAGACAATCAAGTGTTGGTTCCATGGATTCAATGTCTCTTCTCGTTGGGAATATTGAGGTTACAGTTAACCTGTAACCTGTCACCTGTTACCTCATTGTGAAGCCTTAGCTTAAACTTTAAAGATATAGTTTTTCAAACTCACAGATCTTAGAACTTGATTTAGAACTATCAATAACCTCCGACAGTCTTAGTTCCATCAGTAAACCACCACAGGTTCCTCTTGAAAACCACAACTTAAATTCTTATATTTATAACAAGAATGATCTTAAACCCAAGAATAATACCAATAATATAAAAGATGCATATAGAAATAGCATTGTGTTTTATTTAAAGTCAATGTTAATGGGCTGTAAAAAGCTAATACAAACCAGATGTGGATATGACAATATTTCTATACATTAATATTAATGAAACTCTGGCCGGATGTTGTTCTCTTTTATAATGGAATGCAATTAAGTGACTCCACTACACACTGCAAGAGTTAAGAATTGTTAAGCTATATTTTTTTGACTTTTTAACTAATCAATAGCAACCAACAAATATTGTAAATATATGATTTATTTGTACTTAATTTACAAATAAAGGTTATAAAAAAACATTTTTTAACAGGACAATAAAATATTGCCAATATTTTTTTGTGGTGGATTAATCCAAAAAAATCGGAAAGCATAGACTCTCTGAATTTAAGAAACAAGTAGAAGGATAATGTAAAGTCAGTAGTATTGTTTGTAAATTCTCATTCTCAACCCTATTAAATTCTAAGATATAGCAGCCCCCTGTTACTTCAAATATTCAATTTTATTATATAAGGTATTTACTGTCTTACAAAAATCATCATTGTAATTAATAATAATCACAGTTATAAAGCTTTTTAACAGTAAACTTAAAAATTAGATGTAGTTAAACTAATTAATTATGAATAGAGTTCCTCATTGAGTCTAAAGGTACCAGTTTGGAATGTATCTATGTTTATCTATACCTTTTTTTATTTATTTATTTATAATAATCCATACAACAATTACATACAATTTCTAATTACAGAATTTACATAAAGCATAAGCTACATTGATCTCTATTTTTGTGTTTAAGTTCTACAAAAAGATTTACCTACCTAGAATTAATGCAAAGTACCTACCTAAAATTTAATACAACGATATTTAAATTTGACTATTTGTTAAAAATATCACCGCTTTTTTATGTATGCTAACAGTGGTGAAAGTAATAAATAATAAAGAAATTAATAAACTTTAAAGTACCTGAATGATGTGCATACTGGAATTTTTATCATCTTCTTGCACAGCCCACTGAAATAACCCTCCAAAATTATACCTGAAAATAACATTATTTGATGTAGACTGTTTGTTAATTTTAGTGATTAACAATGTGGTCAATCTTCAATAACATTCATCTTTGATACCTTTTCTGAAGGAAGGATACTTCAAATTTATTCCAATCATACATGTGTACCGAATTTGACTCAATTTAGATGTTGATTGTTATTTGCTGCATAAAATTTGCTAGGGAGAGGATTAAAGAGCCTTTTTAACATGACTTATCAACTTCTGGTTGCAGAGCAAATGACCCTAACCCACCTCAATAATAATGATAATAATAGGTCCTGAAATTTAATCATCATTGATATTCTTGTATGGTTTTGTGTCTTTTTTACCACTGAAACTGGCCCTCACTCTTTCTTTTGTTTTTGGTTTTAGGCTTCAAATTGACACTTAACAGTTAAAAAGTAAATTGGCTGCTATTTATTTGTCTTGATTACACATTTTGGGTACAACCTATTCTTTTTTTCAGTTTTGGTGCCAAAATTCTGCTTTTTATTGTATGGGTATGACATAAATTGTTTGCCAACTAAAAAGATTTTTTATTCTCAATTTCGTTGTATAATGCTTTCTTAGATTGTTGTTTATTATTACACAACAACAAGGTCACAACCCTTGGCACAATGGCACCTAAGAGGTCTAAGTGCCCTGGAATTTTCCACCTGAGTATTTAAAAGAAAAAAGATCATAACCTTACTCTTTTATAAAGTTGAAACTTACTTATTCTGTAAAGTTTGTAGTTTTGATTGTAATCTCCAATCGTCAATGTTGAAAGATCCTGAGATACTCCAGCCACCTGTTTCTTCAAGTAATTTAATCATTGGTTCGGCACCCTTGGCATCCACAGTTTCATTTGCATCCATACATGACATGTAGTATAATTTTGCATTCTTTTCTGCACTCCCTTTCATTTCTTTAAATGGTTTTTCTAGAAAAAAAAATGAAGTATTATATAAAAAAGTATGTCAATTTAGATTACTTTCTATTTAACCTATAAATGTGATATTTGTACATAACTACCAAATACTCACCTAGAAGCAAAGATAATTTAATAAGTTCCTTTGTATAGTCAACTTAAAAAAAAATAGTGGGATACTATCTCTAATCTAATGACTTGAATTTTCAAACTTGCATGATTTGTACCATTATAAATAGACATTATTATAGCTTATTATATTATTAAGGCTCTCCAGCTGAAAGTGGGGGTAAAAGTTACTTAAAATGTAGTATATCCGGTATAGAAGAAATATAAAAACAGGTACGAGGTACCTCAGAATTTCACAATGCTTGTCCTCACCATTTCCGGTTCAGTTCGCTCATCCTCAGCTAATGGAAATCTTAATTTATATTTAAGTATGATTTATGACTAACTACTGTTTAAGTGGAAAAGTAAAAACTAAGATGGTACTTCTTTTTTCACTTACTTAGCAGATGTTATAAAAGCAAGGAATGAATGTTTAAAATTAAACTTTTCTGATTGAAAGTAAACTTAGTACATCCTATCTTAACATCCTTATAGCTGAACCCGTGCTTTACTTGTGCAGAATTAAAGTGGGAAAAAAGTACCATCTTAGATTTTTGTTATTTTGCTTTTGTTTTTTTACCCAGAAATATTTCAGTTCTAGTAAATTTTACCCTTACTTTTTAGTGGAGGAACGTATATCATTTCTTAAAGTAAAATTTAATTGGTTTAAATTAAATAGAGCTTTGATGTGTTTCGATGATATTTTATCATTTTGAATGGGTTTAATTAAGGTAAAGTGAATGTTGAACAAACATTTCAAAGCTAAGGGAAACTAGCTTATTACAGGCCTCACTGGTGTATGAATAATTTAAACAATTCTAAAGGAACTAATCTATAAGAGAATTCAATTTGGTTTAGTCTTTATTACTTCAATACCTTCTATAAGATGACTTCTAACAGCGTTTAATATTAATATGGATTTTATTAGTATGGATTAATAAAACCTTATAATAAAACTTTATAAAGTAAAAATTACAAATAATTGATTCTTTCCTTTTGGTTGTACTTGTAGAGCTGAAGTCCTTTTAGCTTGAAGGGACATTACATGAAACCACTGATAAAATATATATTATATATATATATATATATATATATAATATTATATAATATATATATATATTCCTTAAGGTATAAAAACAATGATTAATTTTTGACTTGATTGTTTTTCTGTGGCTGCTGCAATTTTGTAAAACTCCAAATTAAATTGCAGATTTAAAAAAAGTAGGTACAGGGTACCTTGGACCTTTTTTTCCTCATCACATCCGATTCACTACACTCATCCTCCCTATTTTGTACCCGCTTGGAGTGTCCTTAGTAAATACATCCATTTCATTCCATTTAGGCACCCATTCAGGCACTGAACATGCTCGATGCTTTATAATCCAACAAAACCCATAGATATACTTGTCGTATTGAAACCAAACCTAGTGTAATTATTTATTATGTATATACTTTTACTAAATTTCTACTTAATTAGATTATTTTTATTTTTTACAATTTTTTAAAAAACATAGACAAGTCATCTAATAAAAATTAAACTATTGCTGATAATGAGATGAAACTTGAGACATATGTTAGTCTTGTACATGGCTACATAGGTGACAAATCTCAAATTGATCGTAACATTATTCTGTGTTTTACAAATAAAATTTTTGCTGTTATCATTACGGGTAATAACCACATCATCATGACGTCATAAAAATTATTTTAGAGATAGCACAACTAGACCTTAAGATTGATTTTTGTATCAAGTATCAACTCTTTAGCATAAATACACTGGGAGCTACAATGATAACAGACAGACAAGTTTGTGAAAACTACTTGGGAGGTCTTAAAAGCACCGGATAATTCTGGTGACATCCTGGTTTTAGATTTTTCGGCGAGGAAAAGTAAAGATTACAATTTTGTAAAAATTTGTTTACATTGTTAGAAAATGGTAATAGTATTAATTGTTGTAAGCAAAATTCTGACTGATTGATGTTTTAATTTTTTTATTTTCTTTAACCTTGGACTATAATATTTATGACACTTAATTTTCATGAACAGTACAAGGTTTTATATAAAATATAATTTGGCCCCAAAAGGATTTAAATTAATAATTCTTTAAATTTTTTGAATGAAATCTAAATAAAATTAAAATGAATAATTAATTTTAAACTATTAAAAAAATAGTTAAAAAGTAATACAGATAAAGCTATTACTTTGTGATTATTTATTTTAATGTTTGGTTAAAAATTATTTTAAATGGTGCTTATTAAAATTAGCATTGTTATTTGTTACCCAAATCAACCTTTATACATAAAGATGAAATGTCAATTATCGTACCTAACAAGTTTTTAACTATAAGCTGATTCTGCTGATCTAACTTGACGAAGGTTGACCACATAGATTTACCGTCTGGTATTGGATTTGCCTGGACCCATCTCCCGCAAGCATACTCGTAGAAATCTTGACAGGGATTCACTCTGGTGTTTAAGGAGGAAATTAATGATGCTGCTTGCACTACACATTGATCTGTTAGACAAATTGAATCTGAAACAGAGAATAAAATTTATTGATTAGTAATAAACAATATATTTTAAAATATGTTTTTAACTAATAAAATATCCTTTCTAAGTTACTGCTGATGACAATGATTTATAAATTGCTCAAAGAGCTTAGGGGTTCTATTTTTATTTATTACATTATTTTTTATGGTTGTTGATTTTATATATTTTTTTTGCAAATAATGGTTCTGTTGCATTGAATTTCAATTGCCAGGTCAATTTCTTCCTTAAAGGGATTGTTTTTTTAACTTTTTTCCTTTATGTTTAAACAATGTAGCAGGCATATATTTTTTCACCACAGAGAATTGCTAGTCAAAAGCCAATATACTTAATAAATCCGATTTATTAAGTAATTTAAGTTAATTTATTTTTAGACAATTTAGGAAATTGTTTAATTTTTCTTTGTATGACAATCATTTAAGCATTTAGTTATTGTTGACTTGAATATTGTTAAACTTACCGATAAAGTTACTAGAATTAATTGAATATTAAAATTTTATTCTATTAAGGAACTACTGATTGATATCTGTATTATTAAAACATGTTGAACATTATTCACATATAATGCATGCAAGATAGTGCATGCTTATTGATTGTAGATTTAATAAAATAGGGTAAGTCAGATTATTAGATTTAAGAAATAATATACTCTATTATACTTAATGTAATTAAATATAGTCATACTCAAAGAGACTAATACTATTAGAGGGAGGATACAACAGTTCTTATCATTCCTTGGGTATGATCAACCTTGCTTATTGACATTCTTTTGTTATTATAGTATAAGACACGGTTATATTCAATTGTCAGTGTGGGAAAATAATTTAAGATGAGGTTGTGTCCTATAGGGTGGTAATAAAAAAATTCTGGCGCGGTGGTCCGCATGTCGGGCGAATTTCCTTTGGATGCGTGTTTTCGTGCTTTTACATTATATAAGTTAACAAACTACTAAATAAATAATTCCGGCGCGGTGGTCCGCTGTCGGGCGAATTTCATTTAGAATGCGTGTTTCCGTGCTAAACAACCCATTTCTTGCTTAAGGTTCTGGTTCATGCTTTAGAACCTAAGCAGTTAACTCAATTGTCAAGCATGCTCGTAACTCATTTTGTCTGTAGTTTCCAAAGGAAATGCGCTAAAACCTTTAAAGATAAACTGACTAAGCTTAAAGATAGTAACTATAGCTTTAAACTAGTGCAAATAATAGTGCGTACTTCTAGTTTTAGAGGCATAGTTTTGTACAACCTACTGGATAATTATGCGCATTTCCTTTGGAAAATACAGACAAAATGAGTTACGAGCAGTGCTTGACAATTGAGTAACTGCTTAGGTTCTAAAGCATGAACCAGAACCTTAAGCAAGAAATGGGTTGTTTAGCACGGAAACACGCATTCTGAATGAAATTCGCCCGACAGCGGACCACCGCGCCGGAATTATTATTTAGTAGTTGTTTTAAACTATATAATGTAAAAAGCACGAAAACACGCATCCAAAGGAAATTCGCCCGACATGCGGCCACCGCCCCAGAATTATTTTCTAGTTGTAAACTTATATTAAGTAAAAAAAACGATAAAAATTATAGACCCTTCCAGGATGTGAACCCAGGTACCCAGTGTTTGAGTGGTCGTATTTACTCCGGACCACTGGCATTCAACTCAGAGGCCCAAAAAACATTGAAAACGACACCCTACTTGAAATTTAATTTTCAAGGACCGTAATTTTGGTTTTCATAATTTTCTGGTTTTTTCGACTTTGGTAACTTAAATGGTCGTATCGACTTCGGACCGGTTTCATTCGATTCAGCGCCCAAAATTACATAGAAAACGACACCCTACTCGAAATTTATTTTTATCGACCTAAATTTTGGTGTAAATTTGGTAATTTACAATGTTTTTTCGGCTTTTTTGGTCACTTAGAGGTCGTACCGACTTCGGACCGGTTCATTCGATATTAGCGTCTCAAAAAACATAAATAATGACCTTTTCGCGGCAAAAAATTTAATATTAACCCTGAATTTTTGCCGATTTTTTTGAAAATTTCGCTGACTCAGAAAAACCGGTTATGACTCACAAAAACCTGGTTTAATAGGTTCGTGTCCTCCTGAAGGTTGATTTTGTACCAAGTTATGGTTAAAAAAATATTAATCCGTTCGAAAGATAGAGTGTTTACAAGAAAGTGTCTAGAAATACATATGTATATATATATATATATATATAAATTAATATAGATTATATATATAATAATATATATATAATATATATATATACATATATATATGTATATATATATATATATATATATATATATATATATATATATATATATATATATATTATTATATATATATAATAAAGTCTCGCGAAACTTATTTTTTCGTCATTAGGACCTCTGAAACGGATTTGTGTCGTGGTCCGAGGTTCAAATTCCGCCATGAACGCCTATCCCATTAGGCGAATTCCAAAGGAAATTCGCTAAAAATACGATTATTGTGACGTTTCGGCTATGAAGCCATTATCAAACCTAAAAATAAATATATTAACAATAAATTAGACAGATAATACATTAAAGATTATTATAAAAGAACCTACAACATCTCATGAGTAGGATAATAATGCAAGGAGGTAAGTCCCACAATTTCATATCAAGCCAACCTCATTGGTTCCTCAACACTATTTTCCCACACTGAAAATACACTATAAGTCTATTTTACAAATAATTATTAAAGGACTAGGACATCCTTTTGTAAATAAATCTATTTTTTCCAAATGGTTATTAAAGGACTAGGATATTCATTTGTCAATAATTTTTTTTTACAAATGTATCATAGGACTAGGACATTTCTTTGTCAATAAATCTATTTTACAAATTATTAATCAAAGGGCTAGGATTACCTATATTAAATTAATTTTCTGGGAGCTAATAATAAGCAAATTTATTATTCTTCAAATTATAATTAATCATTTAAAATATAATTTAATTTTAATTAATATAATTATTTATGATAAAACAGATATTTATTATAATTAATTAAATTAATAATTAATTATTTCTGCACTCTTTAAAGTAACAACTTAAAAACAATAAAACATAAATACTTGCATAATTTTAAATAAGAGCATTACCAAAGTCATTAGTCTATTGTTTGATATGTCAATAAAAATCAAGATATTAGACATTTATTAGGCGATTCAGTTTGATGTAAACAAACCAAACACATTCGGAGGTTATAGCCTGACTTTTTATGAATGACACGTGATGTTATTGCAGGAATTGGTATAGGCAGAAAACATTGAAAATTTTTTATTTATTCCTGCAATGACGCCAATCCCAGACTATAACCTAACATGAAAACAAAAAATGATTTCATTCATAAAAACCCTCCAATTGAATCACCTTATAAATTCTATGAGCTTGAATAAAAATAATGTATGTAAACATGAAAAGTTTTTTATGTTTGATTGCTCTCTCTGATTTTTTAACTTCTCTGTTGGCTATTTAGCAGCCCATTATCCATGTTAGTCACATTTATCAGACGAAAGAGGAATTTTATTTGACTTCAGGTTGAGATTACGTCAAAGTTTCTTTCTGATCAATTACTAAGTACAACTTAACTAAGTTTGAAAATAATCTGGTACTTCGGTACTTTCTCTTACAATTTGGGACTCGCTTCCCTCCTAATCAGAATGTCATGATTATCTAAATCTTTAGGAAGTATTACTTTGGTCTAGCTACGCTTGACCTCAGAATTATTAGGTAACCAAATACCTAAGGTGTTATAGTCATACCTTAAAGCTAAGAAAAAAGTAGATAGCCATTCAATCAAATAATACGGATAATACATTTATTTTATGTTCACTATTGCATTGAAGACCTCTGACCATATTTGGCAGCCTAATAATTTACTATTATAGTTCTCTTTGATAATATCAGCTCTACATTTTACCAATGTATCTAATGATTTGATCATTTAAATTTTATGCGGAAAAATGCCATGATTTTGACAGATGTAAATAAAAATTTTCATGTATTTTAAGAGACGCACCCAAAATATATATGTTTGCCAATAACGTAAAAACTATGTTGGACAGCTATGGAAAAATCAAAATTTATAGGCTGTTAAAATTTTAAAATTTAACAGTCAAAATTTTCAAAATGGCGACCAATATCACAGTGATACTTTGTGGATCAGTTTACCTCCTGTCTAATGTCCATTCGATCAGTCAAATTTTTGTTTTTTAATTTTTTTTTAATTATTGAACTCAGCAAAATTGGTAGTCTGAAAAATTTAATCTTTCGGGCAGCACAGCTAGACCTAAAATCTGATTTTTGAGCCAAGTTTCAACTCTCTGGCATAAAACAGTAAAAGTTATGTGTGAAACAGTCAGGCAGCATGATGAAAACCACTCAGAACATCATGAAAATACCTGAAAAAAAATGTTTTTTTTTTTCAGGAAAAATACCTGAAACCTTGGTTATGAATTTTTTGAATGAACACAATACTTTTCCTTATAGTAGGTGAGGAAAAATAAAAATATTTATTTATATAATTAATTATAATTTTTTACAAAATCAATTATTTCTCTAAAACAAATTAGGACAAAATTTTAATTGGCTTATCGCTATTTTTATAATAATTTACTTTTCGGAGATAATTACATCACTTTAATGTTAAAGCCAACTAGAAGCTCTAAGAGAGTTAGTTTGTTGACTCAAGTCTCTTATATAAACAAGTCGCTACCTTTTCTCTGTAAAAACCTTTTGTTTACTGAAGTCTAAACAAAGATTAAAAACTTTTATAACCACCCTTTTAACCCTAAAAATATGATGAGCTCTTTTGTTTGACTTAGTGAAGAAAAAATATTTTTTAATTCCTTGTGGATTTTAGTTTTTACATGAAAGCGTTATTACCATTTATTAATTTGTAATGCACAAATTATAATTAAAAGCAAATTAAACTATAATAATTATGTGAGCATTAGTTTAGAGCACAGAAGTATTAATTATAATCTCTACCACCAAAATGTGTTTGTTTCATTGCTCATAAGTCTTTAAATATTTAAGCCATTAAAAGTACTTTTGTGATAAAACTTTTCATTGTTTTTACTAAAAATCAATGTTCATTTCTTTTATTTAGACTTTAAATTTTAAATGTAATTTTATAACTAATAACTTTTTCTGACACATTTTAGAAATTAAAATTCCATAATTTTCTCTAAACCACTCTATTGTTTTTTTATAACAATTAAATATTAAAAGGCTTTAAACTGTTTTAAAGCCTGTGTAATTGAATGTAAGTTTTACTTACATTCAAAAAACCTTTTCATTTTTAAGAATATCGATTTTATACATCTCATTTAAACTTGCAAATTAATTTCTGCTTTTAGACTAAAAGCCTTGTCATCTTCCCTGTTCCCTTGGGGTCTAAAAGGGGGTTGAAGAAATTTATCTGCATAAGCTCTCTGCAATCTTTTAATAAGAAATAAAATATCTTAGATTTATAATTTTGTGGTTTATTTTCTTGTCAGTAAAATGCTTTTTAAAATTTTTATATTTTGTAATTTGATTTTGAACATTTTTTTTATTAAATATTTGTCCTCTTTTGACTTATTTTAATTTTTTTCGTTTGTTAACTCTTAATAATAAATCTATTAAAAGGAAAAAATCCTCTTGTACATTTATTAATTAAGTTATTTTATTTGGAAAGCTGTGTCTGTTGTTGAAGTTGTTATAACATCTTCAAGCATCAAAGACATACTGGTCTTTGATACCCCATAGGAGGTTCACATCAGAGGTTAAAGCTTATTGTTTAAATAAATTAATTTAATCAACTTTAAAATACTCTTTTGCATTAATAAATTTGTAGCCGTATTTAGCTGTTGTTTTTAAAACAACAGCTGTTAGTATTATGTTTGTAAAAAAAATCCGAATCCAGGATATCACCTAAATTTAGTTCAGTAGGTGTTTTTATGGTCTCCTGAGTGTTTAACACATAGTTGTTTGTATGTGTGTGTCTGTTATCAACGCATCTCCCTTGTCCTAGAGAATAGATTTTGTACAAAAATCAATCTATATGTGTAGATGTGCTACCTGGAAAATATTTTTATGACGTCATTAACCCATAATAATGACTCACCAAAGATTTCAATAAATCATTAAACGCAGAAAAATGTTGCAATAAATTTGAGATTATTTAGCTATGTATAAGACTAACATATGTGTCAAGTTTCATTTCATTACCTGCATTACTTTACTTTTTATCAAATGACTTACGTACATTTTTTTTAAAAAATCTGGAAATAATCTAATTGAGTTAAAATTTAGTACAATTGTACCTTTATGTAATAAATAAGTAAGGTTTTTCCTGGATCATAAAATTTAACAGCTTTGAGCATGGTCATTAGGTGGATGTTTAGAATGAAACAGATGCATTTACTATCTGAGGACAAGGAAGGGAGTCGGAATATATGTTGCAGTATAAGTTTAGTGATTTTTATATTCTGAGGATGAGCCAAGCGAGTCTGAAGTAATGAGGATGAGCGTAGCGAATCTGATAAAAAAGTCTGTGGTACCCCATACCCGATTTTTTCAGTTTTAATTCTTCATAAGAATAATTTAACATTAAGATGAGAAAATCTCTTTATAATTTATTTTAATATTATATCATTAAATCATCACCATCATCAAGTGATTCCCAACCTTAGACTACACTTTTAGCAAACTGGTTACCACTACCGCCTGAAGTGGTTTAACAAGGGTTATCTCAGATGGCCACAAGGCTCTAAATTAAGTATTGGAAATTAACATTATTCAATAATGTTTTATTTGGGTGCTCAATAAAATTTCTGTATTCTGAGGCTCTTCGACTAAAAAAAGGTATTTGTACAAATAGCTTTATGACTTGCTGCCTGTCATTTGCTACATGTCAATTTTTAAGTTGTACAAATAATTACTTTCATTGTGTACGTCCAGTTTTGTAAACAAAGTTTTAGTTTTTTGTATTTACTTATAATTTATTTATTCTTATCTTAGTGCTTATTTATATTTTTTTTGTTCCAAGTCTTTAAAATTTAAAAATTCTGAATGTTACTGAAGTGAATGCCCTATACTTAACTAATTTGTTCCATTCTTATAAAATCATGGTAATTAATACTTGATTAAAATGGTTGCTCTCAAAACTTTTAGAAACTGAAATTTCTCCTCAAAGTTTTAATAAGGTCTATAGTTTAAAGGACCTCTTCCATTAGTCTGAATAAATTTTAATTGAAATACTTGAAAATTATATCTGTCAAATATTATTTTAGAATTTTTATAAATACCTACAATGTTTTTACCGGTAAGAGCAAGAGCACTTTAGATATAAAATTACTATGTTTATTGTTAGCATTCTTTATTGATTTTTTTGTATAATACTAGTTTGTAAAAATCTTAATGTTGCAAAGAACAGAACTACTTTAAGTTTAGCTATTATATTATATTGGCCGTAGAAAGTATTGTTTCATGGGTATAGTGTGCCAAACAAATCTGACTAGATAATTTTAAATTACAATAATAAAAACATTTTTTTCTGTTGGTCATCAAATAACAAAATGCACAGTATTCATTAGTATTGTCAAGTTAATGATTGTCATATATGTTACTGTTGGTTTAGTTTAAACTTAAAATTTCTTTTATAGGAAACTTTTTGTTTAAAGCCCTTCTTTTATGAAATAGTCTTAGAAAACTAAAGCCTTTTCAAGAAAACTTAAGGATATTGTGTACAGAGGATTTGAAAATAACTTTTCCTTCTGCTTTTCAAAACTCAAACTCTATTATAGAGAGGATTTTGAGCTGTTCTTGTGAAATTAAGCTTTGAAATTGGAAACGCAGGCTCTGAGTCATTGTCTAGTGAAAAAATAAATTTGTTTCAATTTTAGTTAAACATTAAAAAAACATTTTCTATTTGAGTAGAATATTAAATTTTGTAAGTTATTTCTTTTCATTTTTAGTTTTAAATAATAGTTTCTTTGTGATTATATACAATTATTTTTATAATAGAATGTTTTCCCATACTTTCAATGTCATTTTTGATTATCCATACCATTTTGAAATATGTCATTTGTTATTTTCGAGTTTTACAAATAATCCACATTTTTATTTACTCAAATTCAAAAACTTCCTTTATTGCTTTATTAAAATACAATTATTACACAATTTAATTACAAAACTAATTTAAAGCAATCCCACAAGCCATAGCTGTGTGTGGGAGACACAAAGTTAAAATATTTTGTCAGGTAAAATAAAGAAAGAAAAAAAAGAAAAAATACAAAACAAAATTTAAAAACTCAGGTAACGTACTATATTAAAAAACAGTATTCAATATTATAAAATTAAAAAGTTTAAGTAAAATTAAAAAGTATTTGTACATTCTGTTAGAGAGAGTGAAGAAAACAAACAAAACAAAAAAACGATTCTTACCATATTTTAATAGGATCTGCAAGCCAGGATGTAATGGTCTCAAAATCTAGTACAGTCACCAATACAGCAAAAATAAATAACTTGTTATTTAATTTTTCAAAGAAAATGCGCATATTAATCCCATAGTTTATACACTACATAGCACAGCATTATTTGCTCTCATTTGAAGCTCAGCTCATGCTACTTTTTAGTGCAGTTTCTTTGAAAAATTAAAAAAAATAAGTTGTGACGCTACTGCTCAGTCTATCAAATATATACCGATAAATTAAGCAAAATTGTATTTTTTTCGACTTATAGTGATTGTATTGACTTCGGGCGACGAATAATTTAATATTTTTCCCCGCGAAAAACACTAAACTTGAATTTTAATGATTTTTTTTTTAATTTTGCTGATTCAGCAAACCGTGTTAATGACGTCACAACAAACTGGTTTTGATTAGGGTTTGTGTCCTTCCTCTCCATGGTTGATGTTTGTACCAAGTTTGATTATTTAAAAATATTATTCCGTTCCAGAAATAGCAGTTTTCAAAAAAAAAAAAAAAATATATATATATATATATATATAATATATATATATATATATATAATATAATATTATATATGTATGTGTGTGTGTGTGTGTGTGTATATATATATATATATATATAAATTATTTATATATTCTTGGTTAATGAGTTCCCCTTCCTAAAACCACCTCCCCTTCTCTCTTCCTCTATGACCCGAACCTCATATGCTTAATTTTCTTTGAAAATTTGCTAAAATGAATATCATCATATTAATCTTAAAAACTATGTATTATTACACGTAATATGTACATGCCCCGGGCGCCTCCCACTCTTCACCAATCCATCTCATTAACGTTTTTTTAAAAGAAAATTCGCTAAAAATATCCCCCCCTCTATTTTCTTTCAAACAATATTTCTTGATACGTCTAAGTTCGCATTCGCAGTCAGAAGGGTAGACACGTGATCCTTTTTTAATCCCTAACTCTCATGACTATATGGCCGGATACTATGTGCAAATTTCTTAATATTTTTATTGGCTATGGTCGAGTTCGTATGACTATTCCTTTATAATAGTCATAATAAATAATAATAATAATATCATCATAGTAATATCTATCATAAGTCAGAATAAAACATTAAAAATCACTTTAAGTTAAAATTCGCGGGCAATGAGTTGTAAGTCTGTTTTTAAAATTAATTTAAATTAGGTTTAGGTTGGTTAGCCTGTTTTTATAATGGTTTTCATAGTCATTCGGGATTTTAATGGGATTTTAGTATGTAAAACCAGAACTTTTTCTAATTCGTGTTAATTCTTTAATAACTTGTTGTAAATTAACTAGTTTTTGTTTTAAAAGAACTTAGTTAAAAATGTCGGGTGCAGTACGTATTAGAAGGAAATTTCGTTTTTATATTCAAAGTAAACTTTGCACCTGAGATTTGTTCGAGGAATATTTCTTCATGTATATTAATTTATTGAAAACGTAAGTTTATCTTTTATGAATTAATTTTTACTTTTGCTTAAGAACACTACCTGCTAGCAGCGGGTGCTCAGATACTTTTCTATAAATTACCAAAAACCAACAAACAAGACTTAAAACAGACGTTCCTAGTCTTCCGAACCATCCATTTTTCTAACTAAACGAGATTTACTAAAATAATTAATTGACTTACTAAGCATACTTGTAATAAAAATCAGGTTTAGGGTACCTCGGTACTTTTCCTCACAACTTCGGAATCGCTTCGCTCGTCCTCAGAATGTCCTGATTACCCGAAGCATAAGGTAATATGGACCTTAGAATTATCAGATAAGCAAATATTTAGGGTGTGTGTTATAGCCTTAAGATTAATTAAAGCTTGGAAAAATAGTATGGTGTGTAGGCATTCAATCAAATAACACGGGTTTCTTTTATATCAACTTCACGAATGCATTAAAGACCTATCTATGATTAAATAAATAAAATCTTTATTTGCATAAATACTAATAAACGTACAATGGCAAATCGTCAAAAGTACAAAAATTAGAAGTAATATAAATTACTCAAACATAATTTTGTTAGAGAAGTAAGTACTCATTATTATACTATAAAAAGTGTGCTATGTCAGACTTTTTATTACGGAATTTTTGTAAATGAATATATCTAATAGCAGCTCGCTTGAATATTTAGTTACATCTAAGAGATTTAAAAAGTTATAGCGTTACCCAAACAACTTTATATGAAGCCACTTCTGACTTCTTAAGTCTATAAGTTGTAATTGTAAATACATTTTTTCTTTTTATTGTATATCTAGATAATTCGTCTGTTGGTTTTAAATTTATTAATTAAGTTTCTTTAATAATAACAGAGCACTTAAAAAAATTTAAAATATGTTTATGGTATGTCATTTTAATTGTTTTACATCAAGCGATGGTTTAGAGAACACAGGAACAAGTGTTGAAAACTCGCAGGATTTATCTCCTATGGTTAATATGCTTCTAACTACTACTATCAGTTATAATTCAAAAAAAAAAACTATAAAAATAAAAAAGGGAATCTAAATTTAAAGTAGTCCCCAGCCAATTAAATAGCATTTAATTTAACATTCTTAACAAACGATGGAGTATTGGAATTTGAGAATTACCAACTAGAGTATATATCTATCACTTGGTTACGAGTTTTATTAATTCTTTTCTTCTTATATAAATAAATAATAATAACTAATCAATCTTTAAGTTCACGACATGTTAATTTAGATTTATATATTCTCCACCAGAAATGCAGCTCTGAACTTAAAAATTAATGATGTGTTTTTAAAATTTTTCTATTTTGTTTTAATAGAAATGTAAATAATGACCTTATTTTGGAAAATATAAAAATTTCAGGTAGTTATTTTGAAATCACTCTACAAAAAAGTAAAGTTGTATCTATAAGAGTTAGGTCTCATTTTGCATATCATATAGTGTATCAACAGATAAAATAGCAGTAAAATATTTTTAATCAATTTATTTAACTATCTGACATACATTGTTGCTTAAAGTATGTTACATGCACAACGTATAAAATATACTGCAGACTAAGTTTTTTTATAAGAATAGTGAAGCCTATAAATTTATATATATAAATAATAACTTATTGATTATATATGTTAGGATTGGAGCATAAATATTTTTTCTCTGAATACAACAAGTGATTTTTTCATTTATTATGAGGGATGTTAAAATCACCAGAAATATTTAATTTTCGTTTGAAACGACGCAAATTATATATCGCCATTGAGCGAAAATATGCCAATGACTTACAAACTATAAAAATTCAAATAGCCTGTTTTATAAAAAGTTTTCTATTTTTTACGTTTTGTTCGTCAAAATAACTGTGAGAAAAGTAAAAATAATGCATAGCCGTCTCCGTTAAAATAATGACCAATATCAAAATGATAATTTTTGGATCGATTTCTACTCACCTATTGTGTAAATTTTATCCAATGTCAACTCGATTTTTTTATAACTTCGTTATAATTTTTGATGACTCAACATCGTAAGTTTTGCAGGCTAGGCACAAAATATCATCTACCGCCGCACAACTTGAAATTAAGAAACAGAGTTTTTTGCCTATGTTTCAACTTTCTAGCATAAACACAGTGGGCTATAATGCGTGACACAAAAATAACACACACATACAAACGAAGCAGAAACATGATGAAAACGCCTCTGACATTGTAAAAAATGACAAACCATTTTTGGGCATCCTCTTAGTAATGATATTAATTTAACCTGGGTTATTTATTGTTTAAGGTATGTATCTATGGATAGGGGGGTAGCTTTTTTATCAGTCGTTGCATTACAAGCGATGCCTATGAGAAATATAGAAAACGTCTAAAGAGGAAAAATTTTATAGTGCTGTCTTACCCTTTCCAGAACTCCGTAGACCCCCTGAAATATGCATTTATTACTTACTATAGGTTTACAAAAAAACATATAAAATAAGTATAGTTAGTAACGAAATTTAAGTGGATTGATGAAGGTTTAGATAGCAAATGGTTTTCTTTCATGTAAGTAGGTGTCACATACTAGCTGGCGGAGCGATGCATCTGTTCACTGTATTATTAAGACGAATATAAATAACACTACTGGTTTATTTTAACCTATATATCTGAGCCAAAATCAACTTTTATTTGATTCCCTTTGAAAAAAATCATGCGAGTGAGTGAAAAACGTGTGTTGCATATATTTTAAAAGCTCTTGAAGAGTAAAAAAGATAATGACAGCGTATGCTAAGAATTAAAAATAATTCTGGCGGTGTCCGGTCGGGCGAATTTCCTTTGATGCGTGTTTCCGTGTTTTTTTTACTACTATATAAGTTTACCGAACTACTAAATATAAATTCCGGCGCGTGTCCGCTGTACGGGCGATTTCGCAATCGTCGTTCCCGTGCTTAACAACCACATTTCTAAGGTGTTCGGTTGCCTTAGAGACCTTCGAATTGTCAAGCAACTGCTCGTAACTCATTTTTGTCTGTATTTTCAAAGGAATGCGCATAATTTCCAATTGGTTGTTCAAAACTATGCCTCTAAAAATTAGAAGTACGCCTACTCACTAGTTGTTAAAGCTCTTATTTATATTTAAGTCAAGTTTATCTTTAAAAGGTTTTAGCGCATTGTCCTTTGAAAAATACCAGACAAAATAGTTAAGTTACAAAGTAGCAGTACTTGGACAATCCGAGTAACTGCTTAGAGTTTCTAAATGCATAGAGTGGTGGATATTCTATTGAAAACAAATGACTTATTTATTTAGTAGTTGTAAACTTATAAGTGTAAAAAGCACGGAAACACGCATCCAAAGGAAATTCGCCCGACATGCGGACCACCGCGCCAGAATTATTTTTAGTTGTAAACTTATATTAGGTAAAAAAAACGATAAAAATTGATCGTCCCTACCAGGATTTGAACCCAGGTACCCTGAGTTTGAGTGCTCGTATTGACTCCGGACCACTGCCATTCAACTCAGAGGCCCAAAAAACATAGAAAACGACACCCTAATCGATATAATTTTTAAACGACCGTAATTTTGGTTTTTGGTAATTTACAATGGTTTTTGGACTTTTGGTCACTTAGAGTGGTCGTATCGACTTCGGACCGGTTTCATTCGATTCAGCGTCTCAAAAAACATAAATATTGACCTTTTTTCGCGGCAAACAATATTAGCCCTGAATTTTGCCGATTTTTCGAAAATTTCGCTGACTCAGCAAACCGGTTAATGACGTCACAAAAACCTGTTTTCAATAGGGTTCGTGTCCTCCCAAAGGTTGATTTTTTACCAAGTTTGTTTAAAAATATTAATCCGTTCGAAAGATAGAGTGTTTACAAGAAAGTGTCTAGAAATACATATATAATATATATATATATATATATATATATATATATATATTATATATATATATATATATATATTATACATACATATATATATATATATATATATATATATATATATATATATATATATAAAAGTCTCGCGAAACGTATTTTTTCGTCATTAGGGACCTCTGAAACGGATTTGTGTCGTGTCCGAGGTTCGAATTCCGCCATGACGCCTATCCCATTAGCCGAATTTCCAAAGGAAATTCGCTAAAATCAAAATAGCGGCATAAATTGTAAACATAAAAAATTAGAATAAAAGGAATTAATCAAGTAATTTATCGTTTAAAAGCTCTTGATTAGTAGAACATAAAATGTAGTTTACCATATTTTAAAAAATTCAACATAATAATTAGTTTTTACTAATTTTTATAAGAAATTCCGAAATAAAGATCAATTGTAATGTACTGTAGATGCTTAGTGAGCAAAACGAGTACTTTTAACTGTCTATTTACAATAACTGCGAGCGAAGCAAGCTCTTTTTAAATATTTAAAATCATATATACACGCGAGCGAAGCGAACCCCTTTTTAGTATTTAAAATCATAAACATACGCAATTCAGCGAGCGAAGTGAGCCCTTTTTTATATACATACTATTATTAGAGACAATCAAGCGAGCACTTTTTAAGCATATTATATACTAAGTATACGCAATCTAGCAAGCGAAGCGAGTTCTTATTACTATTCATCCTTATGCACAATTAAGCGAGTCTTTCTTACTATGTATTATTATAAATGTACGCAATCTAGCAAACGTTGAGGGCCTTTTACCATGATTTATTGGAATTATACGCAATTTAGCAAGCAAAGCGAACCCTTTTTAAAAATATCAATATAAATATGCACAATCCAGCGAGCGAAGAAGACAAAACCTGCTGATATGTATTTCGTTCAACACATTTTACTATAATAAACCTAGGTTTTTAAGGATACTCAATTACGCTCTAAAATATATTTTACACTAATTTCAAGGGACGTTACTCCAAGTATCTGAGGAGTGAAATGTGTAACGCAGCGGAATGGTGTTTATATTGGTATTATCAGCTTTAGAAACTAAACAATGTTCTGTATATACTAAACTAGCAACAGCAAAGTGACTAAGAAATAAATTGAATAAAGTTAAGGCAACACAAGCGTTTCTATTATTTGATGCCCTAAAATTAAGGGACACTCCAGTGGTTGGAGTGTCACTCCGTAATGTTTTTCTTTCATTTGATCTGTAAAAGATAGAATGAGATCTTTATTAATAGAATTCTTGTATCTTTTTACTATCATTCGTTAACTAGTCCACTTAAGGAATACATAAGGAATTTACTTCTGTACTTTTGTTATAGTTATATTAGATGCTCAAATATCACGATAAGCATAAGCGTCAACAGTTGTGAGGGAAGAATCGTATTTCCCTTTTGCCTCGACAGGATTCCTTTCCGTATTTGACTTTCATTTTTTTACTCAAATACCTTTTTGAAACGTATCTGAAAGTTGATTCTTCTTTGAGTTGCTAAATAAGCATTTTGTATTTTAGTCCCTAAAGGTTTTGAGTTGAATATTAAACATTTGTCCCTTGGGTTAAAGTTACTCTCAAGTTTTAAGCAACCATAAACACTTCAAAGATATTTTACGAAGAGCTTGATTCACAAAGAGTCCCTAGAGAGGTTATACTTAATCTCTTTCAATTAATATTGTGCTTAAGGTGCTCTTTGATTGAGATTCCAATTTCCTTCAAATTTTCTTTCTTGTGATATTATCAAAGCACTTTTCTTTTAGTACAAAACCTCTTTTCTAAACTAATCTTGAATTCCTTAAGATTTTTTTAAGAACATGTATTGAATATTCGCTTTAAATGTATGCATATGTCTAAATAATGTCTGCATCCATCTTTTCTCAACTAGAGTGTGAATAAATGAATGCCTTGGATCAAAAACTTTGCTTATATAAATTTAATCTTAAGGTTTATCCGTTAAAAAGGGGAGTTAAGCATCTAAATCAGAAAAATATTCGTAAATTAATTAAATCTTATATATTTTAGCTAAAATGGGAGATTTTTCCATTTAATAGTTGTTAAAATGTAATTACTTATCCTATTAGCAAATTTTCATCATGAAAAAGACGCTTATGAAGTAGTTTTTGAATTAAAAATATCTTAGATTTAAGACAGCACATTTATCTGATGCTATTGATACGTTTTAAAGTTAGGTCAAGAACCCTATTCTATTGGACATCTTATAACGTTATTATAGCCATGATTTACTGGGTCTGGGTCATAGAAACTTTATAAAATCGTCAAAATTAAGAAAGTATGCAATCGAGTTGTTACAATGTGATCGATTATCTCATTGTATCAAAATTGTGATTATCACAATGGGGCGAAACAAAATTGTGGAGTTATTTTGTTTCGTCATTAGTTTATCTGCGCTAGAAATTTTTTTATTTCAATACGTGTTTGTATCTTTTCAAAATCAAACCGATTTAAAAGGAACTGATCGACAATAATTATCTCAATTCTTTTCCTTTTATGTTTATTTCTTTTATCATTACGTAATTAATATTTACCTGCTCCCTGTAGGAGAATAAATTATTACTGAACTAATTTTAAGATAGAAAGTAGCATTCCCCTGATATATTACTAGAAACAAGTTAGTCATGTATGATTTAGCATCTATTAAAGACGTAGCAGCTATTTTACCAGCATAAGGAGCTTAGAATAATACTAATCTAGAAGGTGCATAGGCCTGTGCACTGCATAGGGCATAACACTGATAACACGAAAGCCGGTTTACTGGTGGTCTTATAGGAGTACGACCATAACATCAACAGAATATTTAATAAATGTGGCAAATATTCACTAATTTAAAAATATCGCAAGAAACAAATATATTAACATAAAAAACCAGCTAAGTATTAAATAAAATCGGTCTTAGATAGCAAAAGAGTAGCGAAATACAAAAATCTAGATTTATTATACGAGGACTACTTTTAACATATTTTTAATTAAAAATTTTAAAATAAAATTTAAAATGCTTAAAAAATTATTATTCACCTGTTTTATATTAATATTTTATGAATAATCGAGCAGTAAATAATAATACAACATAATTATCCAGTGACTGGAAGTATTGCCAACTTTGTTATAAGAAAATTGTATATGTTTCGGTGGCAGTATTACTAGAGACCACCAGTGAACCGGCTTTACTGTTATCAGTTATGCTCATTAGTATTTACTAATGAGTAATAAGATAAGGAGTTATAAGTAGGGCTCAATACATTGAAATTTTACGAAACTTAAACAAGAAATGAATTGTTAGGTACGAAAGCTTTCGTTTAAAATAGAATTAGCCCACCTGCGGGCTCTGTGCCAGAATATTTAAAACTTAAATAAGCTTAAAAACGCCAACTCAGATTTTTTATGTTTGCTTTCAAACCAAATAAATTTTTATAATAGTGCTTTACTTTTCCCCTCCCGGGAATAGATAATGATGAAACTTAAATGCAATTATTTAAGACCCCTCACGAGTCGAGACGATAACCTCTTGATCAATTATGTAGTAACTTTGTCTACTATCGCTAAAATATAAAATAGCCGTCCATCTGATAACCCAAGATTATTTTTAATGTATACGCTATGTTGTAGAACATTTTATGTCTCTAAGTTCGAATAAGTAATAAAAGATGAAGTGTTGTTAACTCTTTTACTGCCAAACGAATCTGTTTAAAATTTCAAAAGCTATATAGTTTTTACTTTATAGCAGACCTGAAGAACGTTTTATACCAGTCACGTTCCAGAAGATAATTTGTTTACTTTTCTCTTTTAATGTTCTTTTATTTTAAAAATAAGTTTTTACTTTCCTTACTTTTTTTTAAGTTGTCTATTAAGCTTTACGATCGGAAACATAAATAGTGATTAGGACGTGAAATACAGTTCTTTTACTTTTCTATAAAGAGGGTGAAGGTCAAAAAGCAAAATAATTCTGGCGAGGTGATTCGCATGTCGGGCAGAAGCAAGCATTCTTTTGGAATGCGTGTTTCCGTGCTTAATCCATTTCTTGCTCAAGGTTCTGGTGTATGCTTTATAACATGAGCAGTTACTGAATATATCAAGTATTACTCGTAAAAAAATATTTTTTCTGTATTTTTTAAAGGAAATGCGCATAATTATCCTGATATATTTACAAAACTATGCCTCTTAAAATTTGCAGTGCATACCATTATTTCCTCTAGTTTAAAGCTCAGTTAAGTGTTAATCTTATAAGGTTTAAGCGCATTTCCTTTGTGAAATAAGAATAATGAGTTGGTAATTGACCTCCTTTTTCGACGTTTTGGTCACTTTAAGTAATCATATAGGCTCCGGGCCGGTTTTATTTGATTCAGCATCCCAAAAAACATCCAAAACTCCACCCTACTCATAATTTATTTTTTACGCCCGTAATTTTGGTTCCTGATAATTTACCATGGTTTTTTCGCTTTTTTGGTAACTTAGTCGTATTTACTTCGGACCGGTTTCATTCCGAAGTTAGGAAAAATGAACTTCATTTTGATGATCATTTTCAGTCCCGGTTTATTCCACTCCCTAAAAAGTATAACTGAGAACATTTTTTCCGACTTGGAAATTTACTGATTTTTTAAAAATTTGTGAGCAAAAATGAGACTTTGACGTCTAGCGCACCTATTGTCCCATTCCTACCTAAGGATTAATAGACTTTGACGTCTACCTAAAAATTTTAAATCCAGGTGTATGTCAAAATATAGCTATGTCTTCTCGATACAAGATATCTAAGGGAAATGCAACAGTAAATTGAAAAGTTGTTTGAGACACTATAATCTGACGAGCGAAGCAAGTCCCAAGTTGTCAGATGCGAGTTTAGCAAATGCGATGTAACGAGGAAAAGTTCTCCGTATCCGATTTTTTTAGATTATTTCTTATTCTTTGAAATTTAAGTCCATCAATCCAGTTTTTTAAACTTGATTTGAAAGAATTAATCATGTTCCCCTTTGTTTTTTAATGAACAACATAGTAGAATTTGTTGCATATGGCCACAATCAACTGATTCTACTTAGTGCTTAAATTAAACAAAAATAAATATAAGTAATTATGGTTGATTTTCGTGACGCTGACAAGTTGTCGTATTTTCAATTTAGCAAATTTCAATGAGAATTATATTTTTCCATTTATAATTCGCCCTTATTAATTATACATTCCATTATCCCATTTAAAACTGGGTTACAATTAATTCTACCCGTGACTGTAAAATAAACTATTGTTAACGTTCCAATTATTTTCTTCATATACTAATAGTTTCATATTTATACGTGAGACAAAATGATGACGTCGATTTCGATATCGTCTTATTTGAATGAAACGAGGTATCTGATTAATGTTTTTAGAACCGTGTCTCCCTTAAGATAACAATTATTTTAACTTAGAAAACGGTTCTGATGATGATCAAGTTATTTTGTTCTATAATCATGAACCATGCACAAGACAGTAATTAACACAATTAATAAATGGCAAAGTTAGATAAACAAAAACAAAAATCTTATAATTTTTGTCTAAAGTATTATTACTTTTTGTTTCATACATTTTATAATTTTTACTTTTGTTTTCTTTTATAACCATAATTTTTGTGGGTAATTGACTGTAAATAAATAAAACACAAGTGACTAATTGGTCACCTTAACTAAAGAAGTGCCGAACATTTTAGTTTCCTCCCCCTATTTATTAGGGTCTTGAAATTTCTTGGATTTTTCCTAAGAATATAATAAATTGATATTTTTGTGTTGTTTTCTAAATAATGATTGGCTTCGGTGGACAGCTTTAATTATTATATCCTTTAATTTTTTTAAACTAAAAAAAATAAGCAAAACAATTATTTTTGTCGTTATAGAACTTTAAGGTATGATGTTTAAATTTCCTATCAAGGTATATTTTTTAAATTATTTTTTCTTTTGTTTACATGCAGTGGTAAACTTTTTGTTATGTGCAATTATTGCGCTCCTCTCTTGTAGAGACGCAATGATTTATTACAATCTTTGAAATTTTCTTTTTAATTTATACGTAATAAGTAAACTTATAAATTTGCCCTTTTCGTGATGGCACCACATCAATACTGTCCCATGTTATTCTTCTTAATTAGATAGCTTTATATTTGCTGATATTTTGTCTTTTCGTCTTTTTTGTTCTCAATGTTGACACTATGAGCTTCTTCTATAACTCGTCTTTCTTTGTATCGCACGTTTTCCTCCCCTCTCTTATTTATTTTATTTCTGTTAGAAGTTAGAAAAAGTATTAAAAAAAGGAAAAGACCAGACTGTATATAGCTAGAGAAAACAAGAAGAACACGAAATCAATAGCCGTGTGTCCGACCACCCAGTCGGAACAATGAGACATGATTGTCTTTAGATGTGGTAGAATCAAGATACTTCTTTGTCAGTAAAGAAATAATGTGATCACTGCCGTCAGCAACAATCGACCCACAAATTCCTCTTTCCTTTATATCTAAAGAAAATCAAATTACCACAAAATTCTTTCTTTAACATCTTTGATACGGATTAATATTTTTAAAGAGAACTAGGAAGATGTTACTTCATAAAGTAACACCCTAATGAGTATCAGTTCATAAGTATTAGTTCTCGTTTTATTGATTGACATATATGCGTCAAACAAAACAATATATCATTAATTGACATAAATTAATCAAGTTTTTTCTGTAATACATTTAAAAATTCGCTTATATCGTGGCAGTATGCGTCCGCGGTTGGCGCGTTGTTCTTTTACTTTATTTTATTGACACGTTTATCAAAACTGTACAGAATTAAAATAAGATATAATTGAATAAATTGTACACGCCATTTAAGTGATTACATTTTCCAATGTTTTTATAACTTTTTGTTACACCAGGGTTTAACAAAAAATATACGTCTTCATAGCAACAGCTATTAAAAAATAAAGAAAGAAATGTTTGGCAATAATGCAAGTCTTCTCTAATCCAGTTTGTAATGGACCAAGTAGCCCACCACTTTTTCTATCGCAACTTAGTGGACTACTTGTAGAGGTTGCCCCACCTGCTACATAATATATATATATATATATATATATATATATATATATATATATATATATATATATATATATATATATATATATGTATGTATGTATGTATATATGTATATAAAGGAAGATACTAAAAGTTTAATATACCAATATTATAAGAATAATAATATCTTTCAGAAGGTTACATTATAGCTCAATTATAGACATTATAGTTATTTCTTAATATTCATTATATATAAATATGTGACATAAAACAAAGTGTAATCCTTAAATACTTAAAACTAACTTTACTGTGAATAATTATTTATTTTTTACTCTAACTATAACACATTTAGTAAAGATGGATAAAATCCTGCATCTCCTAGTAAATTAATTTAACCATTCTAGATTTTAGACTTAAATGTATCATTAAATTTTATCTAGCAGATAAAAACTTTACCTTACGGTTATAATAATGCTTTTAGTATACTCAACGTTGATAAAATAAAAATCATAATAATAATATCTGTTTATTGAATTATATTACAAGTTACATAACAATTAATTTTTATTGTTGCTCAAGCAATTGATTCACTCAGTGCAGCTGAGGATTTTTGCATTATTAAAATTTGAAAGAAAATTTAAAATAAATTAAATTACAACAACAATTAGTTCACTTATAACTCAAAGGGGCTACAGGGTGTATGGAAACCTGACACTGCG
Source organism: Microvelia longipes (assembly GCA_018340805.1). Classification (NCBI taxonomy): domain Eukaryota; kingdom Metazoa; phylum Arthropoda; class Insecta; order Hemiptera; family Veliidae; genus Microvelia; species Microvelia longipes. The sequence goes on from JACMZG010001914.1 coordinate 35,362,903, forward strand.
CCGAAGCTAGTGATCAGATATGTATGATTATTATTTTTCTAAAATATGGTTATCTATACTTTTAGGTGCAAGTTTTAGTTCTTTGAAAGGTTAGAACAAAAGTTGCGCTAACTTTAGTTCAGCAGATTGTATTTTTTATAATAATTATCCAACCTTCACCCCAATATTTTTTATTCTATGCTCTATAGCATAGCACGCGGTTATAATCAGTTGACAGCATTGAAAAATTGTTTTGAGGAACCAATCAGGTAGGTCAGATATGAAATTGTGGGGGTGGTTTAACATTCAGGGCTAACCTCCTCGGCATTATGTTAGCACGCTGTCGTCTGATTATTTCAGTATGTTACAACAGTAGTTCTTAAACTTTTTTACTGCGACCCTTGTCTGAACATAAAATATGAATATTAATACAAGTATCTCTCAATTTTATTGGCTTATTCACTGACATAAGGGTTGTGTAAAGCTTGTAAAAGATTTTCGAAATAAAGTAGGTATTTATTATTTTATCGTTTATTTAAAGTGACGTTTTTTATAATAATTCAACATTTGATCATTTGTAATATTTCTCTGTTTTATGATTTTATCTGGCTCTGCTCCTCGGAATTAAGCGTAACGAGATCATACCGAATAAATGTCATGCGTTTGTGTAAATTATGGGTCTCCAGCGTATAGAGTGTAGCAACCAATTAGAGTATAAGATATAAAGGGGTCCCAAAGGGTGCTACTATGTGGAGTAGCCTGTATACACTATTCCATACGCTAATATCATGATCATTAATTCTAGTTTTATCTATACTTCTTTAAGTCGTCTAATTAGACGTCTTAAAATAATAGATACTGTTGTAATATTTGTATCCTTTTTTGTTTAGAATTTTAAAAAAGAATTGCCTGCCCTTTTATAATCTTTATTTCGAGTTTTGTCGATGTTGGTATAATCTGTTGTTACAATTTGTTTATAGTTTTTACAAGGGCATCATTTTAAATTGTATTAATACGAATAAACTCGGCAGATTTAAAGATTTCAATTTTATTAAAAACTGACTGCACAAGATGACTTAAACGTTCTTGTAATTTTGTTTTACTTTCTGGTTTGTGTCTCATACAATTCAATAAGTGTTGATTTATCTTGGTTTTACTGGAAATTAAGTACTAAGTAATTTGGATTCGTCAAAAATAATTTAGACTACTAAAAATAAGAGACCAAAAATATATAAGACGTATATGTTATATAACATAGTTTTTATATATATATATATATATATATATATATATATATATATATATATATATATATATATAAAACAATTTTTATAATAATAATAACTTACAGGAGGTGAAGCGAGAGATTCTCAGAACCCCTCTAAATCTCTTCGCTTCACCTCCTGTAAGTTATTATTATTATAAAGATTGTTATGTTATACTTTTAGTATTTTCCTTTTCATTTGTAATTATATATATATATATATATATATATATATATAATATATATATATATATATATATATATATATATATATATATATATATATATATATATATCTGTGAGTGTGTGTGTGCGCGTGTATGTATAAAGTTGTTATACTTAATAATGAACCATGTTTTATATAATTAATTTTTGTGGCTTTTCAGACTAAAAAACTTGATAATATTTACTTTAATTATAAATATGACTGTACATTATATTCATATTGTAAATAATACACGAGGTGCCTATTTATAGAGGACAAATTGTAAGATTGTTTTAAAACAGTTTAATTACTTGCAGCTACTTCATTTCATAAACAATATGGCAATATGACTTCTCATGTTACTTCAAGAACAAAAGACGACTTGTCCTTATGCTGCTGTTCTATAGAGTATGAGCGTTGTAATTATTTTTACACAATAGAAGTAATTAATACCATGAATAATGTTTTTTTTTCTTTTAAAGAGAATTAATCCTATATGCAAGCCCCTATGTGTCATTAAAAAATAAATTAGAAGTCAAAAGATTATTAAAGTTATTACTTTTGTTCCCGCCATTGTATTTTTCTTTTAAATTGGTCATTAAAAAATTCAATTTTCTCAAAAATTTCTATATTTTGCTACTCTATGATATACAGTATTTTGCTAGCTAATGATATGTTCATTAACCAGTTGCTAGCTAATCAATTAACCAGGTTTGCATTTAAAAAAAAAAACAAAAGTAAGTAGTTGATGCTTGAGCGCTTGTTTGTTGTATTTAAATGTCTAAGTGTTTTTCATAAGAACGCACTAAGTTAAAACAGAATCATTTATATGGAACATAGATCTGAAATAAATGTAGTTTTTCGATCCAAATGTTGATAATAATATTTCCACTACCAATAGTCCACTAAGTTGCGATAGAAAAAGTGGTGGGCTTTACTTTGTCCATTGCAAACTGGATTAGAGGAGACTTGCATTATTGCCAAACATTTCTTTCTTTATTTTTTAATAGCTGTTGCTATGACGTATATGTTTTGTTAAACCCTGGTGTTACAAAAAGTTGTAAATCACTTTGTAAAAAGTTGTAGCAAAAATATAATCACTTGCGGCGTGTAAAATTTATTTGATTATATCTTATTTCAATTCTGCTCAGTTTTGATAAATGTGTCAATACAATAAAGTAAAAGAACAACGCGCCAACCGCGGATGCATACTGCCACGATATAAGTGAATTTTCAAATGTATTAGAGAAAAAAATATTACATTAGGTCAATTAATGAAATATTGTTTTGTTTGATATATATATATATATATAATATATATATATATTCTTGATCAGTGAGTCCCCCTTCTAAAAATTCCACCTCCCACACTCCCCCCTTCCATGACCCCAACCTCAAAAGCTCATTTTTTTTCTTCGAAAATTCACTAAAAACTCATCGTGTTTTCATTCAACTAAAAAATTACTACTAAATATTTTCCAAACTTGGTATCGTTTCAATACGACCAGAAATAGGATTATAACAGTCAGTAGCATTGAGCGTGGGTCAGTGCTTGTGACGGCTGAGAATGAAACGGATGCATTCACTATCAGAGGACGAGCGAAGCGAGTCCGCAGACATGTTGCAGTCTAAATTTGTCGAATTGTATATTCTGACGACGAGCGAAGCGAGTTAGAAGCAGGAAGGATGAACGTAGCGAATCCGAAGTGATGAGGAAAAGTTCTGAGGTTCCCCGTACCCGATTTTTTATTTTTTTATTCAGTATTAATATGCCAAATTACAATTTTTGGTAAATTATTTTCACAATTAATTTCTATCGTATTTGTTTTAAGAGGGAGAATTCGAATACGAGGCCATAACTGTTTTTTGGCAAGAAATCAAAAACAATGAAATGGCTTAAAAAATACAGAGCTTGTATTTTATCTTTTACAACATTTATAATAGATCAATGAATATTTGATTTCACTACTAAGTCAGGAGAATTCAAGCATTACTGCACAAATTATTGTTAGCTTTTAACTCTACAATATAATTTTGTAGAAATAAAAATCCAAGAATTATTTATAGTTGAATAATCAATTAATTTTTAGCTTGTTGATTTTAAAGAACATTGTATATATTTGTACAATACAAAGTATAACATTATGAAAAGTATAATATTATATTAGTAAAAAAATTTTAAGGTCACTTAAGTTCATGTTAGAGGCTTAATATTTTCTCTCCTATTGAAAAGATCAATATAGTTTGAATTATTTAGTTGATTTTTGTATCTTTAGTTGATTCGCTAATAACTGCCATTAAGATTATTTTTTCTATTGTGTATTATACATACACACACACACATATATATATATATATATATTATATATATATATATATATATTATATATATATATATATATATATGTATATATATATTAAATTTTCTCACATGGTAGTATACTTTAGAAATGTTACTTATTTATTTATTCTTTCTTACTTGGTAATTCAAATTAGAAATATCAGTTTTCAAATAGACAACTGATATTAAAAAATAAACAATTTATCTATTCTTATTACGTAATTTAAATTAGAAATATCAGTTTTCAAATAGACAACTGATATTAAAAATAAACAATTTATCTATTCTTACTACGTAATTTAAATTAGAAGTATCAGTTTTCAAATAGACAACTGATATTAAAAATAAACAATTTATCTATTCTTACTACGTAATTTAAATTAGAAGTATCAGTTTTCAAATAGACAACTGAATATTAAAAATAAACAATTTATCTATTCTTACTACGTAATTTAAATTAGAAGTATCAGTTTCAAATAGACAACTGATATTAAAATAAACAATTATCTATTCTTACTACGTAATTTATTTTAGAAATCTTCGTTTTATACCTATTTATCCATTCTTACGTGGTGATTTAATTTAGTGATTTTTTTCCTATTTTAACCCTTAAAAGGTTAACTGCGTGAATTACATTGATTTCTTTACAAAGAACAATTCAGAGCCCGTTTAAAAAAACAATTACGAAGCGTTGACATCCCAAGAGAAAGAAGCTCTCCAAAAAGAGTTGTTCTACAAAGAGCCCTAAATTAAATTTGTGTTGTCCTTTTTCATTCTTAAGGGTTTACCTTGAGTCAATATGAAGAGACTTGGGTCATAGATAGGGAAAACCTTGGGTCATAGCTTCGTTGGATTCCCTAGGAAATTGCCACCAATCAGATTAAGGTGAAAAACGCTTTGCTGTCTGCTCTTCGTTAACGCTATTCTCTTTCACTTTATATATTTTAAAACTTTGACTTCTTTTATAATACATAAAGTTTTGTAGATGTAAAAAAAAAGTTTTTTTGCGCTAAAAATATTTTGCTTATGACACCGACAAATTTACGTTTGATTGTAAAAATTCCTAAAAGTTCTACTCAGTTGCTTCTTGCGACTATCATTACAAAGCTATTTTTATTCATCAATTTGATTAGTTATTGAAGCTCATTATCGAGATTTATTTAGTATAATTTAAATAATTATTGTATTGTCATTTTGTTTAAATATTGAAACAGTTATTTTTATTTTAATTGTCAAATATTTATTGTCATATTTAAAAAAAAAAATATTTATTTATTAATTTTTATTTAGTGATGTTTATACAAATTCTATTACTAGAAAATGAATGGGTCAGTTACTAAATTAATCGGTAACAATTGCTTATGATTATTTTGATAAGTATATTTTTATTTAATTGATTAATAATTACGAATCCTAATCTTTTAAAACTAATGTTAACATTTCATTATAATTATTAATTCTTCACTTATCATTGCTGACTTATAACTCTTTTCTTATTTTTTTCTAAAAAGGAGTCCAACTCTTAAGCCCTATTTGAGGCAGATAAGTATTTTAATCTTTCCCTCATCTTAATTTTTTTGTGATATTTTCTTTTCTTGGAGATAAATTTCATTTTATTCCTATTTAATACGGTTCATAACAATTTCTTATATTTTTTTGTTCCTATATTAAATTAGAAACAAAAATTAAAAAATAATAGAAAAATTACATATACTTTGATAACATCGTCTTAAAAATAAATAATACTTTGATTATTATTTTTCTAATTCGTTTGTTTTATCAGGGTAATATTTTCTTTTTTTTACTTTTATCTTTGGATGAAGATTTTTTTGAAAAAGTTGTGAGTTCTCCTAATTGGCTGAAAATCATTTGATCGAGTTAGTACTTCAATAGGGAATATTAAACTTGTTATTCCTTTGAATTTGGCATCAGTTAGTTTTTAAAGAAATAATGAGCGAATGAGATTGTATATATTTTTTGTAAATCGGGGTTTACTAGCCTCGGACGTTGTTAGAACTTTAATTTTTGCTCGCTAAGAAATAAAAATGTCGCTAACCAGTCTCTTCATTATAAAAATGAGTAATACAATCGGTTATATGAATTATTTGAATTAATTTCAAAGAAGAGATAAGAAAAGTTCGAAATGTAATCGCACTGGATAATTACTTCCAATTCTTTCGACAATTTGTCATCTGAAAATGACGCTCATAAGATTGTTCGATTGACAAAAGTGAAGGGAGAAGTAGGGGAATTGATTTCGCTTGGTAGCCTGATTCCAATTTTTTTTTGTGAATTTTAAATAATAATCTGTTTCTTCATAGTATAGGAGTCATGTGTTTAAAAAAAGTATTCAATTCAAGTTACATGAGGTGAAAAAATTCCAAACGAAATAGAAAATTTTCTTTGCGTTGTATAAACTTTTAGGAAACTTTGTTACGCAACAATAAACAAAGTCTTTACTTTTTCCTTTCTATTACAAAAGAAGTTAGGAAAGTGCGAAATCAAAATAACGCAATACTTTTCCTCCTACATGCCTTTATTAAAAAGAAGTTTTATCTTAAAATGAAAAATTTCAAATTTGAAAAAGGTAAATCATACAGTTTTATGTTGACTAATGAAATGTAAAATTTACTTCAGTGGTATAAATGTATGTGAACTAAAAATGACGAAAAAAGATCAAAGGTTTTGACCTAAATGAAAAAATATAAGGGTTAGATATCAAGCATTTATTTTTTTAGAGCAGCTATTATTGCCTCGAAAAATTAGAAACGTGCGATATTTGGCATTAAAAGAAGGAAAAAGGCGCACATTATATTAACGTTTGATGTTTTAAACATCCAATGAGATAATAATTAACTCTCCTCAACTCTCCAAACCTTTGATGATTTATGAAAACTTAATTATAGTAAGAAAATAGATAAATTAGTCTATTCAGCCGCTGTCATGTAACAGCAATATAAACAATATCTCCGTAAGGCGCCGAGAAGAAATGAATAAATTTAAAACAAAACGTGTAACGACAGCCAAGAATAGAAATTGAGATTACAATAAATTACAACAGGTGCAATTATAATACATAAAAAACAATAACACCACCCACTAAACATTAATAGCAACTAATCTAAATTTTAAAAACTCATCAATCTGCCCTATTAAGTTTGTAGACATGCAAAATCAAGGATCTTGAGTAAAGGGTATGGGCAAAGTATGCGATAAGAGAATTTTACTGACCCCATGGACTTCGTATGAGATAAGAAATAGGAGCAATCTTCCTATCCCTGGCATGGTTTAAGGCGCGAAAAACTGGTTATGTAACAAGGATAAGAATAGTTCAACTTTAGAAGAACATTAGAAGAATTAATATTTTAGTAAATGAAGTATATTATTTTCACTTTATTTATAACAAAGTGATTTGTTTATAACCTGCTATAGAAAACCTTTAGTCGGAAGTTAAGTCTGCCTCTAAATTTATGACCTGCGCAGTTAATGTAATTATTGTAAGCAGCTCGTACCGAGCATGTGCAGTTGGTTTTTTGCATATGTTTTGGTGATGGATTCTTCTTTATTTTTTTTTATCCTCATCGGGTTCACGTTCTTATATGGCCAACCGACTTAATGTGTAATCCTCTTTATCCAAGATCATTGACTAAAATAGAAATAGCCAATTCTTCAACAAATAATAAATACAACATTTTTAAGTATAAAATCGATTGTCGACTCGTTATGCCTTTCGTGAGTAAGCAATTATTATTTGCTGCCATAGTATGCCACTTTTGGACTCAATGATTGTACAAAGACTTTTAGCAAGAAGTATGTATACATACTCCTTACTTTTAGGTTTGTTCGCTGAAGAGACTGGATTTATGTCGTTAAATTACCTTATATTTTATTCCATATTTTACTTGGTAACACTAAGTATATTTGTGTATAAATGTACTGGTGCAGAGGTCTACATGCCAGGAGAAATTATTTTAAATGCGTGCTTTCCAGTTTTACAGTCCATTTTAGGGAATTATCATCGTGCTTGCTTAACTTTCCGTAAGGTATTTATTTAAGGTATATATGAATATCTATATACTTAGTTATAAGTATAATGCTTAGTTACCTATAAGAAATTGTGATTTTCTTTCTTTGTACGTTTTATAGTAAAATGTGACTTTAGTGTCAGCGAGCGAACAATCGTAAGGCATAAATTAAGTAATTTAACAAAATCCAGTCTCTCTAGTGTCCATACCTAAAATTCTACAATTTGTGAGAAAATTTATTATCTCTTTACATCTAATATTGTTTTCATTTGTTATAATGGTAATAATTTAGTAAGAGTGATATGTTTAATTTACCAAAAGTAGGTAAAATTGGAACCCTAAACTATAAAACATATAAGATTAAGATGTCATCTTTTCAGAACAGAATATAATTATTTTTTACCTAAATCGGTTTTAATCAAGGTTGCATTAATCAGGTAAAAATGTTTGATTACATTTAAGTTGCTACATGAATTATATTTTGGAACCTAAAGTCTGTCAAATATATTTATCTGATTACGACGTTGAATCATATCGTTTTAGGTCTAAAACAGGATTAATAATCTATTCTGAAAATATGACACCTTTTAGTACGACACACGGCTAAAATCAGTTGACAGCGTGGGAAAATAATGCGAGGGAGTCAATGAGGTTAGTCCTGGATGTTAAACCATGCCCTCAATTTCAAATCAAGCCAATCTTATTGGTTCATCAACACTATTTCCCCACTCTGTCAACTTATTTTAGCCGTGGGTCGTACTATAATCTTGTTTTATTGTTTTGGACTCCGATTTTACTTACTTATGTTAAATTGAACAATTCCAGATACCATGCGATTGTGTGCAGTTTACATGCATTGTTAATGTCATGCTCAGAATTGTTGAATTTTGTTTACTTAGAAAAAATGATAAGTTAACTTACGCAAATATCAATCCTTGGTGGTATCTTCTAAACAAATAATACTTAATTACACAACTGCTGGCGATAAATAAAATAATAAACATGCATTGCTTAACTAACTTATTCATGCAATATAGTTATTATAATTGTTTTAATAATAATTTTTAGAATTTTTTAACATTACACTTAAATCTGTGTTTAAAAATATTATTTTAATATTTTTAAAACGATAATTATTATTTGAGAACTATAAACATTTATTGGTTTGGAGCTCAAGTTTAAAACTGGCGTAAGATGTTTTTTATGGATCTTTTTTTAAATATTATTACGGGTTTAGTATCTTCTTTTAATTTAATTAACTAAGTGTAATGTCCATAATTAAAAGAAAGGTCTGTGAAATAGTTAAATCTAAATTTATGTAACATATGTAAACCCCTGCCTCACCCCTGTGGGCCCTATAAAACTTGATCTAATGTTATTTCGAATATATTTTTGGATTTTCCCAACAGCTAAATGGATAAGAAATATCCATATGATATTTTAGAGAAGTATTTTTTAATTAAATTTTAAATTGTATTTCTTCTAAATAATTATGTTCTAATGGTAATAAATGAATTTTAATAAAACGTTATACAGAGTTGTACATTTCGAATTCATCACCCTCATGATTTAGCTCCGCACGGAGTTATAGTGATAAAATTGGTATCTTCACCTACTAAGTCGACCACTGGGAGTTTAAATACCTAATTATTTTTTGTTAATCGTCTGGCATGTATGGTAATCTGATTAACAAAATGTGTTTTTCTATAGTTACTTTAAAAAGTTAAATTCAAGCATACGGATCATTTCTGAAACTGTGTCATATTCTAGACTATTTGATACCAATATCGCTGAATTCAGTTAATTTTCCCCATACAATATGCTAAAAGTGATGAATTCTGGCGTACCAGTATGCTAATTTTTAATTATAAATGGGTAATAGTCTCTTTGTATGCCAAACGATTGCTCGGGAAAAAATGACCGGAATTTAATTATATCGGTATCAAATTTTTCGGAATATGACACAGTTTCTGGTATGCTCTAATTTAACTTTTAAAGTTACCGTAGAAAAATACTTTTTTGTAATCAGAGTACCATACATGCCAGACGATTACCAACCAAATAATTGGGTATTTGCACTTCCAGGGGTTATCTTCGTAGGGGTAGTATCAATTTTATCGTGATAGCTCCACACGAAGCTGAGTTAATCAGGGTGATGTATTTGAAATGTCCCACCCTGCCCTGTATACGTTATATCACTACATCTTAGCCAAGCCCTTTATTAACGCAAAATCTTTAAAGCCTACAAAGATACACAATCGGATTATAGAGTATGTGGCTTTACTACGTTCATACAGGGGACTTATTTTTAAGGGGTTTTATTTAATAAATTTTACTTAATTAATTTAATTTACCTCAACTAACACAATCTTCAAGCAATAATTTTAAATAATTCTTTCAAGAGTTAATTTTACTTTTTTATGTATTAAAAGCGGTATTTAAAAGCTTTAATAGGAATTCAATAAGTCTTATTCGTATGCTTATGAGATAGAAATAAGACTCACTTAATATAAAGTAATGTTCTTGTACTATGCTGATCAGATAGGAATAAGTTTTGCTTAGTATAAAACTATCTTCTCTAACTTTGTTAATAAGATAGGAATAAGTCTCGCTTAATATAAAGTAATGTTCTTGTACTATGCTGATCAGATAGGAATAAGTCTTGCTTAGTATAAAGTAATGTTCTTGTACTATGCTGATCAGATAGGAATAAGTCTCGCTCAATATAAAGTAATGTTCTTGTACTATGCTGATCAGAGTAATAAATAATCTGCTCAATATAAAGTAATGTTCTTGTACTATGCTGATCAGATGGAATAAGTAAGTAATGTTCTTGTACTATGCTGATCAGATAGGAATAAGTCTGCTTAGTAAAAGTAATGTTCTTGTATATGCTGATCAGATAGGAATAAGTCTTGCTAGTATAAAGTAATGTTCTTGTACTATGCTGATCAGATAGGAATAAGTCTTGCTTAATATAAAGTAATGTTCTTGTACTATGCTGATCAGATAGGAATAAGTCTTGCTTAGTATAAAGTAATGTTCTTGTACTATGCTGATCAGATAGGAATAAGTCTTGCTTAGTATAAAGTAATGTTCTTGTACTATGCTGATCAGATAGGAATAAGTCTTGCTTAGTATAAAGTAATGTTCTTGTACTATGCTGATCAGATAGGAATAGTTTTGCTTAGTATAAAACTATCTTCTCCTAATTTGTTATAAGATAGGAATAAGTCTCGCTAATATAAAGTAATGTTCTTGTACTATGCTGATCAGATAGGAATAAGTCTTGCTAGTATAAAGTAATGTTCTTGACTATCTGATCAGATAGGAATAATCTCGCTCACAATAAAGTAATGTTCTTGTACTATGCTGATCAGATAGGAATAAGTCTTGCTTAGTATAAAGTAATGTTCTTGTACTATGCTGATCAGATAGGAATAAGTCTTGCTTAGTATAAGTATTTCTTGTACTATCTGATCAGATAGGAATAAAGTCTTGCTTAGTTAAAGTAATGTTCTTGTACTATGCTGATCAGATAGGAATAAGTCTTGCCTTAATACAAAGTAATGTTCTTGTACTATGCTGATCAGATAGAATAAGTCTTGCTTTAATATAAAGTAATGTTCTTGTATATGCGCTGATCAGATAGGAATAAGTCTTGCTTAGTATAAAGAATGTTCTTGTATATGCTGATCAGATAGGATAAGTCTTGCTTAGTAAAAGTAATGTTCTTGTACTATGCTGATCAGATAGGAATAAGTCTTGCTTAGTAATAAAGTAATGTTCTTGTACTATGCTGATCAGATAGGAAATAAGTCTTGCTTAGTATAAAGTAATGTTCTTGTACTATGCTGATCAGATAGGAATAGTCTTGCTTAGTATAAAGTAATGTTCTTGTACTATCTGATGATATAAAGTAATGTTCTTTGTACTAGCTGATCAGTACTTGCCTTATAATAAAAGTATGTTCTTGTACTATGCGATCAGGTAGGAATAAGTCTTGCTTAGTATAAAGTAATGTTCTTGTACTATGCTGATCAGATAGGAATAGTCTTGCCTTAGTATAAAGTAATGTTCTTGTACTATGCTGATCAGATAGGAAAGTCTGCTTAATATAAAGTAATGTTCTTGTACTATGCGATCAGTGGGATAAGTCTTGCTTAGTATAAAGTAATGTTCTTGTACTATGCTGATCAGATAGGAATAAGTCTTGCTTAGTATAAAGTAATGTTCTTGTACTATGCTGATCAGATAGGAATAAGTCTGCTTAATATAAAGTAATGTTCTGTACTATGCTGATCAGATGGGATAAGTCTTGCTTAGTATAAAGTAATGTTCTTGTACTATGCTGATCAGATAGGAATAAGTCTTGCTTAGTATAAAGTAATGTTCTTGTACTATGCTGATCAGATAGGAATAAGTCTTGCTTAGTATAAAGTAATGTTCTTGTACTATGCTGATCAGATAGGAATAAGTCTTGCTTAGTATAAAGTAATGTTCTTGTACTATGCTGATCAGATAGAATAAGTCTGCTTAGTATAAAGTAATGTTCTTGTACTATGCTGATTCAGATAGGAATAGTCTTGCTTAGTATAAAGTAATGTTCTTGTACTATGCTGATCAGATAGGAATAAGTCTTGCTTAGTATAAAGTAATGTTCTTGTACTATGCTGATCAGATAGGAATAAGTCTTGCTTAGTATAAAATTATCTTCTCTAACTATGTTAATAAGATAGGAATAAGTCTCGCTAATGTTCTTGAACTATGTTCATCAGATAGGAATACATTTTGCGTAATATAAAGTAATGTTCTCCGAATATGTAAATAAGGTAGGTATAAGTCTCACGTAATATACAAATAATTTGATATGATAGGATCAGATAGGAATAAGCTTAATATGAAATAATGTTCTTACACTATGTTGATGAGGTAAGAGTAAGTCTTGCTTAATAATAAAGTAATGTTCTTGAACTATGCTGATAAAATTAGCATAAGAATTGCTTAATATAAATAATTTTCTTGAACTATGTTCATAAGATAGGAATAAATCTCGCTTTATATAAAGTAATGTATTTAAATACTGCATTACATACCTATTATATGGTTAGTATTACTTCTATAATATTATTACTATTCTATAATATTAAGCAATTAATACATGCTTAATATTATTCTTTTCTTTTCTAAACAAAGGCTTAAAATGCTACTTTAAGAAGCGTTATTATTTATTTCTGCCATGCAACGGCACTAAGCTTTAGTACTAGTTCTACATTTTAATTTTGCTACTAAGTAATATTTTGCTCAGAATATTATGCCATATTTTTTAAAAAATTATTTGCTGATCTGCTCTCACCGAGGATGAACGTGATTTAAAAGCCCATGCTTATACTGTGTAAAATTAATATAAATAATATTAAACCAGGTTTAAATATGGTCATCATTAGGAAAATTTACCTCAAACTCTTATATTTTATTAATTGAGGTCTAGATAAAATTTAAATGATGAAAAAAGCTTCCAGCTAAGTTATTTTTCCAGCTGTATATCAAATATATATTTCCCAGTATGAACCATGGAGGATATAAATAAAAATATAATATCAAGCATAAATATTAATAAAAATAAGTATAAAGAAAGGTTTATGTTAATAAAAAAAAAATACATTTAATATTAATATTTCCTTATACCACCTAAGATGTTTGTGACCTTTTAAACTATATATATATTAATGTAAGTACTTTTGATATCCTTAAGGCATGCATTTGACTTTTGATATAGTACAATATTTGTGTTATTTTGAGATCACAGAGGAGTTGATATTATATTAGAAATATTACATTTTCCTCTATAAACCATAAATAAAAATTAATTCGTTCATTAATTGCGAATGATTATAAAGTTTTCTGAAGACGTAAGCAAAATTTAAAGTAAATTTAGTTTTATAAATTGACATTGACCTTATTATTATGTTGGCAGCTTTTTATATATTAAATGAAGTTTTCTATTCCCTTACTTTATTGGCATGATCTTTTTATTAAAAAAATTATTAAATTATTGATGGTTTTGAGGAGAAATAAGTCTAAAATAATAAATAACTTCAACAAGCTTTCGATATAATTTTATCTTTTTTGTGGCTTAGCATAATGAATAATCAAAATTTACCATCACACGGTTGCTTAAAGATAGTTGTTTTCGAAACATCTATCTGTAAGCAACCATGTAATTGGAAATTTTGTTTATGTATTTTTTGTTTTTATATATTTTGTATACTTTTTTTGTATTTATATTTTTTATATATTATGTGTTTTGTTTATATAAGCCTTAAAAAGGGTCAAATTATATTGAAATTTCGTCAAAATGTGTGTTATTAATTATTTTAGACCTATTCCTGCTCAAAACCATTAACACTGATTTTTATTATTATAGTTAATACATGAAGTATATGTTTTATTTGGGTAAAGATAATAAAGCAATTGCGTTTTAAAAATCATTTTGATTATGAAGAGTCTGATTATTTGTTTATTATTGTATAACTTCACAAAGCACCAATTTATATATATTCAATTGAATTATTTCTTGATTTTATTTTTTTTTCAAAATGTATACATTTGATCAATAATGAACTAAGCTGATAATGAAACGAAAGCTGGCTCATTTGTTGTTCTTATATATAACTACACTCGTTCTAAATTTCAAATTGATCGTTTTGATATCGATTTGAAATTTAGTCGCTCAAAGTGCGTTTATGCTAGAAAATTGAAACTTAATCAAAAATCAATCTTTAGTACTAGTTGTGCTTTCCAGAAAGTAATTTGAATAATTATTTTTTGATTTATTATAATTTGATTTTTAAAACATAAATCTCTAATCCAAAGTATAGCACACAACTCAATTTTTATTTAGTTGGACTTATTTTTATTAAGTCCGTCTATTTATTAGGCTAATGACAAACTAGGAAATGTATAGTGTTAATTTTATAAATCTGGATTATTCGCTTTGTTTGTTTTAACACCTCCTGAGTGGAGTTTGGAGTTGACTTGGCACGAAAATTAACCTTTGGGTCAATTTTATCTTGATCCTCGTACATAAGATTTCGATTGAAGTATATTTTCGAAAAGTATTCCAAATCAATTGTCCTCAAGTCAATGACAAGTATAAGATACAACTATGAAGAGAGTATTATTATAAGAAGTATGACACTGTTTAACTTTATAGCCGTTTACGTAACTTGCACTTAAAGAAAACTTAGTTGTGTATTAGGACATAGCTTTTTACAGCTACATATTTGTACCTAATACAAGATATGTTTTCTAACGAGACGATCAAATAAATTGAATAAAACATACGAAAGTAATATGGTATAATTTATATTTCATTTCAAAGAAAAATAAATTAAGAACACGTGTATTTCTATATTTAAGTTTCAAAAGAATACGAAGCATGTCGAATAATTTTTTAGGAGAAAAACGAAGCAGTTTTAATAATTTTATAAATATTGTTTTGAATAAAACTTGTTACAAGTATTTTTAATTACTTTATACTTTTTGGAAAATATGTCTTTGTTTAATTTCAAAGAGTAACATTATATTTTTAACTTGGATAAAGGATAATTATGTTTAGGAAAGTTTTTCTGTAAAAGGGTTATGAAATTAGAAGTAAGAGTTTTGGTTAATTAGTTTGTGTTTGGGGGGCGGGGTAGATAGGGTAGAACTGGTGATGGTAGAAAGGGGTGTATGAATAGGGTTGAATTTTGCACGAAACCAGTTGAAAGTCTTAAGTTTTGTATTAACATAAAGTCAAATAAGCGTTTGAAAAGAAATTATTTTACATTAAGGAAACGTGTTAAATATCTTACTAAGTTAAGTTGAGCCAAGAAAAAATTATAAAATTTGGTAGAGAACTTCAGAACGTAATAAACAGAAGAAGAACCTCGGAACAAATAGAAGAGGAACCTCGGAACGTTTCCTCATCTTATCGGTTACGCTACGTTCATTCTCAGAACTTCGAACTCGTGTCTATTACAAAGACCCTGATCGGACCACTATTATTGCAGACACATACACGCACTTACAGATAAAAAAACTAGGTAAAAGATATTCATAAGGTCGAAATCTTAAAGGCATCTAAAACTTATAATTAAGGTGAAAGCTCAGTTTCCAAATTTTAGTGTTAAAGCTGTTCTTCTTTACGAAGTAGAACATATTGTAAAATTTTGAAATCATTTGTTCCCTTTGATAGTCAGTGTGATCTCGAATAAACTCGAGATTCTTGGGCTTTGCAGGTCTGATTAGGTCGCAGTACTTCATATTGAAAGTGCATTTACTATTAAAATTCTATTTAAATACAGCTACGTTTTTAGTTAACTCTTAGAGACATTGTTGCTCACTTTTATCATAAATTAATATTGGTAAATTTAAATCCACTCCTGCATTCTACTGGTGCTCCTGCAACCTTAAAACACAGGAGCTCTTTTTTTTTAAAACAAAAAAAAGAACTAAACATGATTTTAAAATATTGTAAATTGTTTGTTACAGACGCAACATAATCTTGGTTTACTGCGTAAATGTTTAAAATTGTTCGAAGCGAGAAAATAGTCCAGAGAAAATAGTCTCTTCTGTGGCAATAGAATTTTTCTGAATATCATGCCTGCTGACATTCAAACTTTTGCTTTAAGAGGTGAGCAACACATTATATTTGACCTTTTAGTTTTCTTAACATGTAATTACTAACTGTTAACTGTGAGATATTAATTATTAGTTGAAATTGTATTTACAACCGACACATTAAGTGTCTTCATCAAAAATACCTGGCTGTAGCCAGGGGGAGGGGGCGTCGCCAGCATAAATTAAATGTTGCCCTTTGTCGAAGTAGTTTTCAGCGGAAATATCTTAAAGGTATCGCTTCTTGTGGGGGGATTGCCCCCATCCCCACAGGTTTTGGCTTACTTGGCCTGAACATTACTAATAATAATGGAGAATATTAATGTACAAACTTATAATTATGGCTTTTATTGTTTTCATTTCTTTGTATTATTGATACAGGGGCAAAAAACGACATTGGACATTGGCACAGAGGTCCAATACTTTAAGGTAGGGCCAAAAAAGCTTCTAGAGACAAATGTTTTTAAAGTACTTAAGAATATTCTCAATTTATTACCTAAATTTAGGTCTTTTAAGGCCCCCGTACTTTATTCTAGGGCCCTTAAAGGTCCCAAACGCATTATAGGAACTCCCCCCTCCCATTGGACCCCTTGAGATGTAGGTTTGGGCCCTTTAAGGCCAAACCCTCTTCGGGCCTTTTTGCCTCAGTCCGTCACTCTATCTATCTATTTATTTATTTCATTGACCCGAGTTAGATATTTTGCACTTCTGGTAGATGTCCTGGCTAGTTTGAGTTTGAGAAGTTGCCATTCTTTGTCTTTGAGTCTTTGAAGTTAATATTACAAAGCTGCATCAGCAAAAGGTAGATTGGTTATGCAGTTTGCTTATGCTTCATAGCAAAACTCAGGAGAATATGAATTATATGTGAAAAGCTGACAAGCCCAGAGGTTTGGATTTGAATTTAAGTTGAATAATACTAAAGTGATCAATATCATTACTTCTCAGTATCTTAAATTAACGAATCAATGAGAACAATGAAAATCTTTTCCCACTTAATATAAACATAAAAACATATATCATTGTAATTAAACTCCACTTTGTTTACCGATGCGTAATACATGACAATTACTATTTATGATGGCATTGGATAAGGCTAATGATAGCTTCTAATAAGGTTGAAATCTCTTTTCCGGTCAAGTTTTATTTGTGGAGTGATCATTTTCTTTCATTCTATAATAGAGTCCAATTTAGCTCATTCTGCTTATGTGATATTAATATTATCTAATTAAGTGATAAAATTACTTATTTTTTGTTTGATTTACATTTTATTTAATGTAGAAAAGGTTTGACTTGACAGCTAAAATAACTTCTAGTAAAAAGGATCCAAAATTGTCGTCTACTCACCCAGATTTAACCTCCCTGTTCTTAATAGTACTATAAATTGCCCCAAATAAGCTATAATTAGGAAATAATTACCGTGTGGTATCTAATATGAGTTGCTGTAGTAGAAACTCCTTCTGTTAGTTGAATAGAACCAATGCTGCTAATATCTTCTTCAAAATCAGCTTTCTTGTATCTCGTCATCTGTAACATTTAACTTGATGTAATGATACACGCGAAACAGACATTTTAACATAAAGCACTACAACATTAAGTTAAGCTTTAAAAACATTTTGTAATAAATATATTTATGTATAGTCGCGTAAGCTATTTATTTCTATTTATTCCTCGAAGTGATCGTATCATAATATACATTCTCGATGTGTTACACGTCTAAAGATACCTTAGTGAAAAAACTTAGTGTAATTTTCAAAACTTAGACCTCTTATATTAGCATGAATATGCTACGATGTATGTAGTGAAATATATATTATATTTATAATTTATATTTCATTATATATAACGTACATAATATATATATTATATTAATATATATAATATATATAATACATAATATACTATATAATATAAGTATATTATAACGTATATTTATAATATATATTTCATTATATGCAACTTATATTTATACTTTGTATATAGTGAAATATATGTTATAAAAGTACGTATAAATATACGTTATATATAGCGAAATATATATTATAAATATACGTTGTATGTAGTGAAATATAGTTATTGGAAATTCATCTAGTCTTCTAAATGTCTTTTTTTATATTAATCACCATAATGGAGACCTACAACAATGAAAATGAGTTCATCATTTTATTTCAGTAGTAGGATAACTGCTAGAATTAGTAGGAACCTCCGGATGTATTGTAATAATTATAATATTGTTATAATTTTGATTGCCATATCGTAATTAATTTATTTTAAAACACGTCTTTTAACTTAATTATGCGACATTTTCCTATTTCCTTATTTCTGTAGTTTAAAGTCATAATTTGATTAAATTATAAAAGAGAATTATTAAATGGAGCTGTTCTCATAGTTAGCTTTTAACTTAGTTATAAATTTATTAAAAATTTGATTCGCTTGCTTCTCAAGAAATAGGTTTTACTAAACTATTTTAAACCATTTGTTTAAATATTTTTTGTCCTTTAAGTTCATTGTTGAATCCCTTAACCCTTGTTGTGCACTACCTCGTATTCTTAGCTTACCTTCGAGTCACCCGTGGTGTAGTGGTTAAGGTACACGGCCAATACACAAAATGAATGGACTTTAAACTTCCGAGTTTATTTAGTCATGGGTTCAATCCCAGCACGGGCCTCTGGGATTTTTATGAGAGGGATAAAAATTCTGCGTACCACGTCCTTCAGAAGGGACGTAAAGCTAGTGGTCTCGAGCCTATGCGTTGTCAGGTACTCGTTAAAGGTCCCTTACCCTAAATGAAACTGGTATAGGCAAAATTGATGACCCTCATAGTAGATTCATTATAATACTATAGTGCGTTTAAAGTGTATGGAGGTTTGGTTTACCAGCGAGGGCACGTGTTGTTCCTAGTTTTCACTAGACTATATTAGTCAGTGAAAATATGTATAATTGCATGAAAAAATCATGAGAAGAACCATAGAAATTCACGGCTCTTCTGTCTAGATTAGATGAAAAAATATACCTACACTTGAAATTAAAAGGAGTCAACATTATCTTAGGGAGTTGGCATAAAGGGCCCATCAACGTGGCCTACTTGCCTGGTAGTTACTACCACTCCCTCCCCTCATATTACTACTACAACTTCCATTTTCTTATTCTAAATTTTAATTTTTTATTCCATTTTCTTATTCCAATTCTAATTAAATTGCTTGGAAAGGAGAGCTATAAGGAGGGCATTGACTTAAGGTATAGCTTGCATGGCTAAGTCAAAGCAAGAATACGGCGTTAGTTTAGAATGTCGTTTCTGTGTTTGCTTTCCTAAGGAACCTTAAGTATTGTAAAGCAAAGTATCACTTCCTCCTTTTCCATCAAATGTTTAGGACACGTGCTTGACCGGTTTCTTTTTAAAAAAAAATAAAATCAAACTTATATATTTTGATGTAGAAGTGACATTAGACTCCTTTAATACGCCATAGATAGGATCCTTTTCTGCGCCCTAAAAAACCTGAAAATTGGAGTGTATGAGATTTTTAAAAATTTACAGTTTTTCCGGTTGTTTTGAGTGGCCTAAAAAGACACCCTCCCCTCCCGAGTTGGTTTTAACTTCCAGTTCAGTTAATAAAATAAAATGTAAGTTGTACACTCAACAAAACCAAAGATACATAGTTTATATTTGGGAGAATCAGCTATCTTGAAACAATTTACTTTCTTAATATTTAAAATTTTGAAAGCCAATTGTTAATTGAAAGGAATAAACCTGGCATATATATAGTAAAACAAAGTTGAAAGAATAGCTAACAAACAACTCTAGTTACTTCAAAAACAAAAAATTTTTAAATGCAAGACCAGATAAAAAAATTGCGAGCTCTAAAATTGCAATTTATCAAAACCATGTTTTTAGAGATAGCTGCTTGTACTCTAATGGCAAAGAAATATACAACATTTGTACGTTTACATAATGCATACACACACACACTCACATCGTCTGAGACTCCCAGCTTATGCAATCAACTATAGTAGAAATATATATATATATATATATATATATATATATATATATATATATATATATAATATATATATATATATATATATATATATAATATATATATATATATATATATATATATATATATATATATATATGTGTGTGTGTGGTATGTGAGTGTATAGACTGAACAATGTTCTAGTTTCCTGAAGTTGCTTTCCATTGGAAGCGAAACGTCGGAATCTACATTGACGCGGTCACCATCGGAAAACCTAAAACGTCATTATATATAAATTCGCTATATATAACAATACTTTTTGTTCTAGTAATGTAAAAGAAGAAAAATAAATAAACATTAAACTCAATTGTAGACTGGCCATAGCTTGAAAGAGCTCACTGTCTTAGTGAATTAAAGAAAAGGCATTACATTTGCCTCGTACATCCCTCTCATACTGGCCTTGGCCTATTATCAAACTCTTATTTTTGTAATTTCTTCCTCTCTTAACAAACGTCGTATTGAATAAAGAAATCGCATTTTAAACACTAAACAAGTTATAAGGGAGAAAATTCAAACTATATATTGTTTATTATTTTTAATTTTCCTTATTTATACTGTAGGTATATAGGAAAATTATAAATTTGAAACAGGGATGAAAACGGAATCATGCGCTTTGGGCGTTTTTAAGGCTTATAAGTGGTTTTCCCAAAGTTGTTTGACTCTATGTGTGTGTCTGTTATCTTCATATCGCCCATGTATTAGCTAGAGAGTTAAAATTTTGTACAAAAATCAGTCTACTGCTGTAGTTGTGCTATTCGGAAAATATTTTTTTATGACGTCATTTGTATGTCATATATATGTAATAAGTTTCATTTCATTATCAGCATTAGTTCAATTTGTATCGAATGATTTGTATACGTTTTTTTAAAAAAATTTAAAAAAATCGGAAAATATTCTAATTGAGTTGAAATTCGGTTAGGTACAAGTGTACCCCTTGACGTAATAAATAAGTGTACTAAGTTTTGTTATAAAACAATAAGTCTTCATTACTACTTATCATGAAAGTTAAGCTACATCAAGCGTGGTCAGTGCCTGGATAAATGACCACTGGGAATGAAACAAATTTATTTAATATCTTAGGAAGAAGCGAGTCCTTAGACGTGTTGCTGTATAAATTTAACGGCTTGTGTTTCTGAGGACGAGCGAAGCGAGTCCGAAGCTGTAATGATGGGCGTTGCGAACCCACTATTTCCTCAGTTTTAGAGATTTTTAATTATTTTTTGTACTGTTTATGTAACATTGTAGAAGTATGCTAAAGGTTCAAAATTGTTTTTCCAACTTCTAGCACCAATAGCTTAAAATTTTTATTATTGAATTTATATAAATGTTTGGGTTTTCTTAAAGAGAATCCTTTCTTAAACAACGATAAAAGAAGTTTTTCCGATCTTAGCTAAACATATGCTCATTTCTTACTTCCTCTAATGCCCTACCATAAAAATTTAATTTTTGCAAAAAATAATTTTTCATGCAAATTTTTTAGTAGCAGTTTCAAAATATTTCACAGTCAATAGTTCGTACTTTTTACTCAGCTTTCCAGAGAAACCAATTTCATCTTTTTTGCTTGAACAGTTTAAGAGCTATTAAAGATTTTATGAAGCAATGTCAAATAATTGTTAAAAATATTAAATTTGATTCTCCTGAGATACATTACTTTTTTGGGAAGAAATCACGTTTTTCGACGATACATTTGGAAATTTACTTATATCGTGGCAGTATGCCATTTAAAAAACTCATATGCTAACCTGGTACAGGATAGCCCCTTGTCCTTTCAATGGCCACATCAAGGTGCGAGAACTACAAAGCGGCCCCCAGCACTGTCGCAACGGAGCGGCCAATTGGCTAAAAGCCTCTTTTTTATTAATTGAATGTTAAAAACGAAATTAAAAAAAAATCATTGATTGAATGACTAATCTTTTTCAATTATGGGTATAATAATCTTACTTCAAACTGCTACAAACTTATTGATTCATAGTTTATTTATCCAATGATAAGTTAAGTAAATATTGGTTATTTTATGGGGTTATAAATATTTATAAATTAAAAATGTTGTTAAAATGTTATCGATAAAGTCATCGAACATGTTTGATTTATGTTCGAAAAATAGTTATTGCTGATTTCGTAAATATCCAATTTTGCTTTACTCCATTCAAAATATAGTGGAGAAGAACAAATTAGTGAATGTTCTTTTATTCCGCATGTTTGATTTAATTTATATCTTTTCATACAACCGAGTTTTGCAATGCATGAATAGTTGACACAATTTTATTGCGTCTCTCGCACTATT
Source organism: Microvelia longipes (assembly GCA_018340805.1). Lineage (NCBI taxonomy): Eukaryota > Metazoa > Arthropoda > Insecta > Hemiptera > Veliidae > Microvelia > Microvelia longipes. The sequence continues at coordinate 35,385,696 of JACMZG010001914.1, forward strand.
AGATTGTTTGATTTAATTTATTAAAAATGTGTGTATATTAGCTGCTTAATTTTTGTTATTAAATACAAATTTAATAACTTTTTCTTCAATTTTTTGAATTTGTTAGTTTTTTTAACCTTATCAGTGAAAATCCTTTTTATTCCATTGACCTCCCATGCCCTTGCATAACTGGTTCTATGCGTGAAGCTTAACAAAAAAGATTATCGGTCAAAATATCAACAAATACTGGTCATATACTTACCTTTTTAAAATTAAACTTTGTATACTTGTTTATGATATAGCGGGATTCGATTTAGATTCAAGCTTTTTGATTTTCACGGAAGTTTAAAAAAAATGTTTACATGTCATCCGATAAAATTTAAACTGATGTTAATGATCAAACAAAAACTTATTTATACTGTAGATATAAATAAGTAAAAATAATATTTGTTATAATAATGTAATAGTATGTCATAGAAGTGCTATGTAATTTAAAAACATTTCAAAAACATAGCTAATACCAACATAATAATGATAATTATAGATGGATACGAAAAAGAAAACTTTCTTTTTAATTTAAATGTGCGTTATTTAGGATGTTTTGGCAACCTAAAATACGCTCTTATAGTAGAGTATTCACCCTACGGAAACCACGAAAGTGGGTGGCATCAACTATGCTCTAAGTATTAATTAAAGTTCGCGAAATCTTTATGTTACAAATAGTATTCATTTAAAGTGAACATAGCCCGGAATGCAAACCTCGGTATTGACATTAAATGCTTAATAGCAGCATCGAAGGCTGCATGTTAATTATAATTTTTATTAAAATTGGGTTATTTTATTACTATAGCTGTGTATATGGCCATTGTTGGTTGGGTAATTAGCTTTTATCTGGTAAATAATATACCTATGCGGCAGTTTACGGTAAATATATTTTTTAGATCAATATTCTAGAAAATTCCTGCGGTAATTCCTAACTGCCACTATAAAAGCGAATTTTCCAATATATTTATAAAAGAATCGGGAACGTTTCTATATCGAATTCCGAAAGATACACACACACACACACATATAAAATATATGTCTATATGAAATATATGTAAAAATACATAAGAATATATATATATATATACACACACAGATAGCGAATAGTAAAAATAACGAAAAAAAAATGATATATATATATATATATTTATATATATATATATATGGGGGGTGCAGTCCCTCTCCGTCAGACGAAGAACTTAGTTCGAAACATTACCATATTTTATGTAAGTCTTTTCTAAGTGTTTTCTGTTTAAAAATTCTTTATATTCAGTATATATGTATATATATATATATATATATATATATATATATATATATATAATATATATATATAATTATATATATATATATATATATATATATATATATATATATATATATATATATAATATATATATATATATACACACATATATATATACTCATTATCAGTGAATCCCCTCTTTTGAAATATTTCGGCCCTTCGTATTACTTCCCTAATGAGTCCAACCTCATTAGGTAAATAATATACCTATGCGATAATATATACCTAACTTCCATTAGCGGAAGTTAGCTTAGAAAGAAATATTGAAACAAAATTAAAATATTATAATATATGATGTATGGCACTATACCTACTTTATTTTATTTTCGAACAAATATGAATAAATTGTCTTATAATGTAAAATAAATTGTCTATCTATGTGTGTCTAGTCAAAACTACTATTTTAGTGAGTATAGGGACCTGGCACCGTAAATGTATTTTATGTACCTTGGTAGTATAATTACGACCTAACTCGTAAGTAAAAGACATTAGTCGAAGGAATAATTATTAAGTAAGAAGAGGGAGAGTCATTGAGAGATAAATAAAGAGGGAATGAAAAAATATAAACATTAGCCAAAAAAGAAATATATAAAAAGATAGCATCCAATAAAATAAATAAGGTGAATGAAAAGGAAATAAACATTTTATTAGAATAAAGAACTGAAGAGAGATAAAAGAAATTAAGACAGAGAAATGGTAAAAAGGATACAATGAGAGACAGGAGAAGAAGGAAACAAAGAAAATAAGAAGAAAATAATTTAGTAAGATTAAGATAAGGGGAGGGTTTCAAATCAAATAATGGATGTTAGACAATGTATTTGAATGGTAATTGCGTAGGGATGATTATTTGCCTAACCTTAGACAATACCTATTCTTTCCTGACGATTTTCATAGAATTTTCTTTAATTTCTACAGGAAATCGTTCTTTTTAGGGCATTTATTAGCCGTAGTTATATTCATTTCCTTTCATTTGGTCAATTGAAAATATCTATTATTGAAGATAAATTAAATCGATTGATAATACGTGATATTTAAGAATTATATTATTGAACTAACAATACTTCTTTCATATTTTTTAATCTGTTCTCGAAATTTTCCGTTAACTTTTTTTTGCCTTTGTCAACCTTTCTCGCTACGGAAGTATATCCAAAGGTTTTTTTTACCGTTTGGGTTTTGGCCAAGGTAGTAAGTATTTACATTTATAGTCCTTGGTTTAGCTCGTAGCGAAGAGTTTTATAACTACTGTAGTATGAGTTATTTTGCGTATAACGAACAAACGGCAGAATCTTATTGATTTAAATTGTTTTATAATAAATATAAATTAATGTCACACTTCGTGCAGCATTTATATACTATGTCAGACCTTGATCGTTTCCTATAAAGGTAATTTTTCTTATGTCATATCTCCTTTGTAGAATTCAGTGTAAATAACTTAGTTCATAAACACGAATCATCTTAGTAAAGCTGTTAAAAATTCACATAAAGCTTAAGGTATAAAAGAAGCTCTTAGTAGATTTTGTATAATGTTGCTCTAACGAAGTTTTACTTTCTAAATCCTCTTCTTACGCTATTCATTCCCTGACATGTTTTAGATCCTAAGTTGAAAAGGGGTGGAAGGAGGATGAGTTCAGTATTGTTATTTAAATTTGGTGAAAAGCACTCCTTTTACAGGATTTTCTTGAAGTATATTCGCTACATCGAAGTTCTTGATGTCTACAATATCAGTCGTTAGCTATCCCTTTAGCAATATATTCAGTTTTTAGCCAATTTTCATAGACATTTAATTTAAGATTACTTGTCATCTTAACTGTCATGATTATCTAAAGCTTAAGATTTATAGAACCAGTCACTCTTATCTTGATTGTTTAAGTCAATTTGGTTTTACCCGATAATTAGACGGCATCACTCGAATTTGTCCTTCTGGTGGTACCTGTATTGACCACATTTTTATTAAATTGTCATCCTCAGTTAATATTAAAACATCTATCATAGATAGCATCACAGATCATAGGACTATAATATTGTTCAAATAAATAATAAATAATAAACAATAAAAAAAAGATATAAGGAAGAAATATTTAATAATCACACTGTTCTCATAAATGATTCCTAATCAAATATTAAAGCAAAAAATTGCAATAAACTGGCGTCATTTTATCTTAATTTAAAAAAATCATCCCTTTGTTAATTAATTAATAAAAATATAAGCAATGAAACATCATTAAAGATAACCCTAACATTGTGATAATATTTACATCCTTTCATGTTACTATCAGCAATGTTTTATTAAGCCATAAACGTTTTTATAACAATATAATAAAAAATTATAACTAATTTTTATGGCCTTACTGTCACGCGATCTGTGGTAAATTATAGTGGTAATAATATTTGCATATTTATTTTAGTTATTAAATTTTAATATTTTGTATCTATATGTGTGATTTTAATCGATTTTTCACAATTTTAATTAGCTCGGGAAAGGGATATTTATTTATATACTATGAATAAGACAGCGCAAGTGGAGTAAATCTTAATAAAAAAACATCAGTCTCTCCACAAAATATATTTAAAAAGCAAACCGGCTTTCAACCCACAAAGGTCATCTTCAGGCCGGTGAGAAGAGAATTATAACAAGTGAGTAACCGGTTTGCTTTTTAAATATATTTTGTGGAGAGACTGATGCTTTTTATTAAATATTTATTTGTTTCTTGATGAAATATATGTTCAGTTAATAATAAGTAATAAATAAATAAGTTTTTCTCTACGGTCTTGCTACACTTGACCTTAGGAAAATATTGATCTAAAGTCTAAGGTGTTATAACTTAAGACTCGCTTCGCTTGTCCTCAGAATTTCATAGTTAATTTGATGGCATTACTTTCGGTGCTATGGTCTACATTAGAATAAAGTAGTAATACTATACAGTATAACACATAGCTAAAATCAGGTGACAGCGCGGGAAATAGTGTTGAGGAACCAATAAGGTTGGTCCGACTTGAAATGGTAGGCGTGGTTTAACATCCAGGAATAACCTCATTGGCTCCCTGGAATTATTTTCCAACGCTGTCAACTGATTTTTGCCATGTGTTGCACAATAAGTCTAGGGTGTTATGAATCGGACTTGCATCGCTCGTCGTCAGAATGTCATGGGTACCATTCATACACATATTTATAAATATATGTGTGTGTGTATGTGTGTGTATTTCGAGACTATTTATATAAACCGCTTCCCCTCGAACGGATAAATATGTATAAATCTAACTTGGTACAAAAATCAACCTCGAGAAAGGAAACGAACCCTGTTGAAAGCTAAGTTGTTGTGACGTCATTAACCCAGTTTGCTTATTTAAAATTCCATTTTTCCCGATTTCATAAAATCGGGGAAAAATAGTCAAGATGCTATTATGTCGCCTTACATTCTGGAAACGTGTGAAGTAAGCTCCAAGATCGAAGTTGTTCTGCCTTAAACTTTGGGTAAAATTTACCCAAGTAAGAAAAATTAGAGGTACCTCATACTGGTTAATTTCTTCTTCATTTACCTGGGCGCAATAACTGGATTATTTTCTACCAACCCTATCAAGCCACTAAAACTGTGTTAACCCAATAATAACTATTGTTGTATTATTGCAATAATTATCAAAACAAAATTTCATTTAATTATTGTTGCTGCTTCTTGTTGTAGCTTCATCGATTTTTTTGTTCTTGAGCCAACATAATTGCGAAGCGTTTTTTAGCGAATTTTCATAATGAAAATGACCTTATGAGGCTGTTCGGATGACGGAAGTTGAGGGTGGAGTGAGCGGAATCGGTCCTATGGCTTCCTGATAAACAAAAATATATGTCCGAAAAAAGTTTATATATATATGTATATATATTATATATATATATATATATAATATATATATATTATATATATATATATATATATATTATATATATATGTATATATATATATATATATATGTATGTAAGAGTTTTCTACCCTTTCGTATGGCGAACGATAACTCTCGAAGGCGTTCTCAAATTGAAACGACTTTGAAATCGCGAGATGTTGAAAAGGTTACGAGGCCTATTGTTTATAAAAAAATTATGACGTCATCAATCAAAGTTATGACGTCATGAAAAAAAATTTTTTTTGAAACTTAAAATGGCTTTAAAAACAAAGGTATTTCGTGTTAGGTAGACGGCTAACTGAATCGATTAAGACCAATTTCAGCTCATCGAACCATCAACAATGCGCAATCGGTATACATATATATATAATTCTGTATTATGTATACGTCCAGGTCAAAGACTTGTACGATATCTGTTGGGTTTAGTAGTGCTAGAGGGTGGGGATATAGTATAAAAGATGGACCTCTACCTCTTGCTCCATCCTGGTAAGCCTGCTGTCCCAGAGAGACAGGACAAAAATGGCTTCCACTAAACCACGCCGAAAAAGCAGGCCCGTAAAGCGGAAGAACCTCGAAGTAGTCTTTATATGGTCGAAGTCATTCTAAAACGATTGCGACCGGTTTCAGCTCAATCAGACAATCCTAAGATAGATGGTTCACTCCCAAGTGTAGTAGGAACACTCAATTGACAAGTTTGTGTTAATGATTTAAGTTGGGGGTCTCATCACTAGAGTCTTGAATAGCGCTAGTAATAAAAATATATTTGCTCTATTCTCTACTAGATTGTGCTGTAGTATTTTTTTTTAAAACAAACAATTGCCAATCGTTTAGTAAAATAAAATAAATGTAAACAAAGATCTATGTAAAAATACGGGCCTTCGGCCCGGAGCCGCTACGCGGCCTCGGCGCTTCGCGCCTCATCCGCTCCGCGGCGTCGGCCCGGGGGCCTCCCAGTGACCGCTTCGCGGTCACATTGTTGTTGTTTTGTATTATGTATGGTTTCACTATCGTTTCTTGTTACATGGCATTTTGCCACGTATTTAGCGAATTTCCACAGGCCCGCTTCGCGGGCCGGAGAGGCTTTAAAGAAAAGATTATAGTTCCATCTTTCATCAGCTTTAGTTATCGTCCACTATACAAAAGGGTATAAACTCTTATTTATGATTGTTTATAGAATTTAAAGAAAAATGTCAAATTTGTTTTGTAAACAAATTGTTTATTTGAGTAAACTTAAGGTTGAAAAAAAATATATTCATGATTTATTAAAATAAAATACCGTTTGCGACACTTAGGATTGTCCGATTGAGCTGAAACTGGTCGCATTCGTTTTAGAATAACTTCGACCATATAAAGACTACTTCGATGTTCTTCCTCTTTACGGGTCTGCTTAGCTCGGCGTGGTTTAGTGGAAGCCATTTTTGCCCTGCCTCTCTGGGACAGTAGGCTTACCATGATGGAGCAAGAGGTAGAGGTCTCTCTTTTATACTATATCCCCACCTCTAACACTACTGAACCCAACAGATATCGTACGAGTCTTTGACCTAAGACGTATACATATATACAAGATTATATATATATGTATACCATTTGCGCCATTTGTGATGGTTCGATTGAGCTTAAATTGGTCTTAATCGATTCAGCTAGCCGTCTACCTAAATACTAGATACCTTGTTAAAGCCATTTAAGTTTCAAAAAAAATTTTTTTCCATGACGTCATAACTTTGGTTGATGACGTCATAATGTTTTTAATAAACAATAGGCCTCGTAACCTCTCAACATCTCGCGATTTGCAAAGTTTCGTTTCAATTTGAAGAACGCCTTCGAGAGTTATCGTTCGCCATACGAAAGGGTAGAAACTCTTACATACATATATATATATATATATATATATATATATATATATATATATATATATATATAATATATATATATATATAAATACTTTTTTCGGACATATATTTTGTTATCAGGAAACCAATAGGAACCGATTCCACTCACTCCACCCTCAACTTCCGTCATCCGAACAACCTCATAAGCGTCATTTTCATTATGAAAATTCGCTAAAAATATGTGACAGTTTCACGCTGTCACCACTAGACTGTACTACTTGAGCCTCTGCATTCCCATCAACTATTTTTTTTAAATCTTTGAGTGAGCCATCTATGTTAACATTGTTTATCTATGATCCTAAGTGACGGAAACGGTATTTTTATTTAAAAACAAAAATCATGAATATATTTTTGTTTATAATGCTTGTTAGTTTTAATATTATAGCATACTATTAATAATAAAGTATTAATAAAATCTTAATTAGTAAAATCAAACTTGTGAGAAAGCCTCTCAGGCCCGCGAAGCGGGCCTGTGTGGAGAGGCTGTGAAAATTCGCTAGGTACATGGCAAATGCCATGTAACAAGAACAATAATGAACAACACAACATACAAAACAACAACAATGTGGCGCGTAGCGGCTACGGGCCGAAGGCCCGTATTTTTTCATTGGATTGTAAAATAAACACGTGTCTATTTTTATGTGTTTAAACAGCGGGAGAAGGGCCATAAACTCAGTTTCCTTTATAGGGTCTAAAGAACTAGGTATTAGGGATTCTAGTTGTGCTTTCCTATTAAAGGCTATTAAACAACTTTACACCAAACCACACCATACACCAAAACACACCAAACACCACATACACCGAACAAACAACAAACTTTTCAGATACACCAAATTTCTACTGAAGTGGATTATTTTTCGATATCTTAAACAAATTAAAACACATATATAACTCATTCGAGATACAATTTAACTAGCAATAATAATGAGATGAAACTTGGCAAATATGTTGGTCTTATATATCATTTAATACGTGCCAGACAATTTGATGAGTCATTATTTCGGGTTAAAGACATCATAAAAATATTTTCTGGATAGCTCGGCTTGATCAAAAAATTGATTTTTGTTTCAACTCTGTAGTTTTGATGCACTGGGGAATGCGATTATAACAGACACATACACACTTACATACAGGCACCCAACTTTCAGGAACTCCAAGTCACCAAGAGACCTGAAATGGGCAATTCAGGTAAAATCCCGGTTTCGGATTTTTTACAAATCCAATATTATATATAATAATGACTAAAATATGTGCTATGTTTCATATAATTATCAGCATTAGTTGAATTTTTATCAAATGGCTTGTGTACGTTTTTTTTAAATCGGAAAATTATCCAATTGTGTTGAAATTTAGTATAAGTGTATACCTTTACGTACTAAATAAGTACACTAAGTCTCGTTTTAATACGACAATTATATCTATGGTTTTTGTTGGATCATAATAGTTAAGCTGCATTGAGCGTGGTCAGTGATGTATAGGTAACCGCTGAAAATGAAACGGATGTATTTACCATCTAAGGACGAGCGAAGCGAGTCCGAAGTAGAGAGGATGAGCGTAGCGAATCCGATGTGATAAAGAAAAGTTGCGAGGTACCCTCGTTATTTGGTTTTCTTTATATAAGGCAGTAGGCGCACAACACGTACCAATCTCTAAAAGATTTAATACAATTTTTAATCAGTCCCTACCTTGTCTAAATTTATTAATCCACTAGGAGAAGTTTTTGAATTTCTCTAGGGAAATTCGTTGTATAGTTATATGAAATTCCTCGCCAGTACTTTTCTGAATGAATGGGTAGGGTTAGTGAACTCAACGATGAGTAATTATAGTAATTCTCTAGTTTCTCCCACTGACTGAAAGATACCAACTCGCTCCTCTAGATACTGGATTCTCTGTCTGTCGTATTGAAAGCATTAAGTAATTGTTTCTATTATTACATGATAAAGCGTCATGTCTATTATGCGTGTATTATTAATATATTATTTATATTTCTTTTAAACGCGACATAACAAATCTGATGAAATATTTATGACTAAATTCATTTTGTAAGTTTAATGGTTGGACGTATGGTTATTTTTTTTTACAAAACATAACATAATGAGACCTTAAATGTTTTATAATACAGAAAATATAAATTTGACTGAGACCCTTGGGTTTTATATTCGTACATATTTATCATTTATAGTCTTCTATTGTTACTACTTTGCAACTTGCACACACACAATATATATATATATATATATTATATAATATATATATATATATATATATATAATATATATATATAATCCATGAATTTACATACAAATTTTCCGATGTTCACAATTGTAACACATCACCTTGCAAACATACATACAAATTTACCAATATCCTCTATAGTTGGTACTATTTATCGTTGTGTTCTACAGTTTCTATACCGTGCCTTGCATATACCTACAAATTTACTGATGTCCTCTCTCTTTATTTACTATAAAACACCTTGCATACATACATAAATTATCATACAATATAATTGTGCGAGAGACACATAGGAAATGTAAGAATGAGACATGACATTATGTTGAGCCATCAATGATGACGAATGTCGAATGATGGAACAGTTCCAAGATGTAGCATTGCATTTTGCTTGTTTACATTTCCAAGGTGGTATCTCGCATAATATATTATGTGTCAACTATTCATGTTTTACAAACTCGGGAGTATCGAATGATATATACATTATCATTTTTATAGTTGTTCTATAAAACACCTTTAAGGCAATGCTTTACATACTAAGCTATTTATTAAATACACTTTGCGTGTTGATGAGAGATATTTTGAACATTAATTATTACGTTTATAAGAAACGTTAATGTGATAATATGTTAATTTGTTGGAAGCTTGTGTTAGCTTATGTAATATGACCGTATAAAGTAGTGGTTAATTAATCAATTACAAATAGAAGTTAAGTCAGTTAAAGTTTATCAAGCCTACTAGTTTTACTTGATTTACCTGATGTAATTCAAGGTTAGCAATATAGTTCATAACAAGGGGTTCGTTTTTTCAGATAGAGGATTATTTTTTTGCTTGACTTTTCCGAATGGCTATTAGAAATATGAAGCTTTTTTTTATAAAGCACTAGTTTCACTCTTAAATTGTGTACATCAAATAGCCTTCGCAATTTAAACCCGATTTGCTTAACATTCTGTCAGCGTATAATTTAGTCGTACAATAATGTCGCTACAAAGCGGATTAAATGATGAAATTTGCTAAATACATAGCAAAGAACCATGTAACAACAGATAATATAAAACAAAAACAATGGTAGCCGTGAAACAAAACACATAGCCGATAGTAGCCGTGAAACAAAGCTGTCCGCACAAAAATTTGCTAAATACATAGCAAAGAGCCATATAACAACAGATAATATAAAACAAAAACAATGTAGCCGTGAAACAAAGCTGTCCGCACAAAAATTTGCTAAATACATAGCAAAGAGCCATATAACAACAGATAATATAAAACAAAAACAATGTAGCCGTGAAACAAAGCTGTCCAAAAATTGCTAAATACATGCAAAGGCCATTATAAACAGATAATATAAAAACAAATGTAGCCGTGAAACAAAGCTGTCCGCACAAAAATTTGCTAAATACATAGCAAAGAGCCATATAACAACAGATAATAAAAACAAAAAACAATGTAGCCGTGAACAAAGCAAAAATTTGCTAAAATACATAGCAAGAAGCCATATAACAACAGATAATATAAAAACAAAAACAATGCAAACAAAAGCCATTTGCTAAAATACATAGCAAACAACAGATATATAAAACAAAACAATGTAGCCCGTGAAAAAGCTGTCCGCACAAAAATTTGCTTAAAATACAAAAGAGCCATAGTATACAACAAGAAAAATGTACATAGCAAAGCAGAACAACATGTAGCCGTGAACAAGCTGTCCGCAACAAAAATTTGCTAAATACATAGCAAAGAGCCATATAACAACAGATAATATAAAACAAAAACAATGTAGCCGCGAAACAAAGCTGTCCATAGAAAGGCCCCTAAGCAAAGAGGCGGGTCTAATGATATCCGTCCAGGGGCATACGCTATTTTTAGCGAACTTTTTAAAGTTTTTTTTTAAGGTAAAGAAAATTGTATATATATTTATGTACTTCGTTTCCTATACTAACTTTGTACGTTTTTTTAAGTTAAAGATCATATTAGATATTCAATACAAAAAACAAGAAGGATAAGTTAATACTATAAGTTGATACGATAAGCATTAACTTATGCATCTTGTTTGGAGAGAAGTTTCTTCATAAGTTTAACCGGAAACACGGAAACTCACTTAAAACTTTTTAGTTCTTCAGCCAATATATTTATTTCTTTCATATCTAAAAGGTAGAAAACCTTTTTGACTCCACTTGTTGATGTGTTCTTTAGGATTAGGGTTTTATAGAATATGCAAAAGAAAATATGTTTCTTAACAGCAAGTATGTTTCTAAAAGCGAGTTTACTTGAACCCCCTGTCAAGTTTATTCGCCATTTTAAAACTTTTTCATTTTTGCAGCAATGTTGTTGTCCTCTTTGTAGTCTAAAAGCGCTCAGCTATATTGTAAACAAATATTTACTAACTTAGGGAAGACTTCTCTAATCTTCCGTTTCATTTCTATGAGGAAATATTTTACTCTTTTTCAAGTTTTTTCATAATGTCTGTTGCGTTTGAGCAAGAATTGTTTTGAAAATGTATGCTCCATTTATGATCATCGTTTAAAAGGTGTAAGAGTATTAAACAAATCGGAGACCGAGTACCACGAAACTTCCCTTCGTCATATCAGCATTGGAATAGGCGTCATGACGGGAGTCGAACCTCAAACCTTGACCCAAATCCGGTCAAGGTTTGAGGTTCGACTCCCGTCATGACGCCTATTCCAATGCTGATATGACGAAGGGAAGTTTCGTGGTACTCGGTCTCCGATTTGTTTAATGCTCAATCTTCGTTTCAAAACAAGCAATCATTTTTATACAGAGTGACTTTTTGTCGAAAAATTAAATTTTTTGTCATTTACACGTATAGGCAACTCCATCCGTGGACACCGAAAATGGTAAAAAATGGTGAAAAATGATTGTCATGTTTTTATTGCATAAATTGATTTTTTTTTAAAAAAATAAGTGACTTTTGAAGAATAACTTTTTGTCGTAAAATCAAAATTAGACCAACTTCTCTTGGCGAATTTTAAAAAATTGTACATTTTGGGTACTGGGTAGGCCAGGCTTTTTTAGTTGGGGTACGAAACTTTTAGTCTGCTCAATCTTCGTTTCAAAACAAGCAAACATTTTTATACAGAGTGCCTTTTTGTCGAAAAATGAAATTTTTTGTCATTTACACGTATAGGCAACTCCATCCGTGGACACCCTGTATATAGTGTGTGAGTGTATGTATCTCTTGACCTTTCTTAAAAAAAAACTATCTTTCGAACGTAAATATTTTTAATCAAACTTAGTAAGAGAATCAACCTCAAGAAATCAAAGTTCACGAAGCCTATTGCAAATCAGGTTGTTTTGACGTCATTAACCGAATTCACTAAGTTTTTAAAATTTTCAAAAAATCGATGAAATTCAAGTCCATTATTTTTCACCGCGAAAAAATTCCTTTTTTTCGTTGTGTGATAGTTCGAAAGCCTGCCGAATTTCCTTTGAAATGTGTGTTACAATACTTATCAATCCATTTCTTGCTTATAAGGTTTTGGTTTATGCTTTATAGCTTGAGCAGTTTCTAAATTATCATGCAATACTCGTTTCTCATTTTTCAAAGGAAATACACTGAAACCTTTATAATCACTAACTGGGTTTTAAACTCATCCGATTAGGGTAATCTTTTGAAAAATACGGAAAGATTAGTAAGAAGTAGTGCTTTAGAATTGAGTAACTGCTTAGGTTATAAAGCATGAACGGGATCCTTAATCAAGAAATGGATTGATAAGCACGGAAACCCTCATTATAATATAAATTCGCCCGGCATGCGGACCGCCGCGCCAGAATTTTAAACATAATAGGACGTTTTTTTTTTCAAATGTTAACTCTTTTGGATAATTTTTAACAATTTTCTAAAAATCGTCTGTTAGTATACACGTATATTTATTAATTATATGTGAACGTATAAGTAAGTGATTCCATACTCTTGTTTTTAGCAATATTTTGTTATGCTATTAAGTTATGCTATTAAGTTATAATTATTAAGTTATGCTGCAATAATTTAAAAAAAAAGTAAATAACAATTTATAGTCTTTGGATAGTTGACTTGCTTATAAATAGCATAGTATGTACTTTAATAGCTCTATAGTTAGTATTACTATTTTATCTATAACTGATAAAAAATGGTTATTTATGAACTTTTTTCTATTTGAATAGATGATTATCCTATTATCTATTTAATTTAAAATTTAAATCACAATAATTGACAGTATATGTGAAAAATGCCTATTTATTTTTTTAACTCTGATTGATATGTAATACTGGAATTATTAATTCATTATAATAGTTGTTGCAGTTATTTGTTGTTACAATGTTGTAGTTATTTGCTAAATGCGATGAAATGGAAGCGAGCAGTAATGACATTAATCCGCTCTTGCACCAAATATTTATCGTATATATATATAATATATATATATATATATATATATATATATATATATATAAAATAAAAATAAAAAATAAAATGCCCGTTTTAGGGCCTTTCGGCCCATCAGTGTATTCACCCTGCGGGAACCACCTCAGGTGGGTTGCATCTACTACACTCTAAGAATTAATTAAAGTTGGCGAAATCATTTAATACAAATACTATTCATAAAATCTTAGAGCATAGCCCGGGCTGCGAACCCCGGACCTGCCGAAATCGAACGCCTTTACGATCACGGCCACGGAGGCAGACATATATATATATATATATATATGCAATAAATGTATAAAAAAATTTCTTAAAAAACTTTGTTATTATATTGTAATTGTTGGGCATTGCCTGTTTTAATATATATATATATATAATATATATATATATATATATATATATATATATATATATATATATATATATATATATATATAATATGTATATGTATATATACACACATATACTTCAATATATATCATTATTTTTCGTTATTTTTACTTCTAGCGTCTTAAATTATATAAATATTTTATACATAAAATACTTAAAAGCGCCTTAAAATATATAAAAATATTTATGTATAAAATATTTATATAATTTAAGACGCTAGAAGTAGAAATAACGAAAAAATAATTATATATATTGAAGTATATGTATGTAATATAAATATATAAATATATATACATATATAATATATATATATATATATATATATATATAATATAATATTATAATATATATATTATATATACAATACATATAATATATAATAATTATTTCGTTATTTCTACTTCTAGCATCTTAAATTATATAAATATTTTATACATAAAATATTTTATATATTTTTAAAGTATTTTATGTATAAAATATTTATATAATTTAAGACGCTAGAAGTAAAAATAACGAAAAAATAATGATATATATTGAAGTATATGTGTGTATATATATACATATACATATATATATATATAATATATATATATATATATATATATATATATATATATAATATTACAACAGGCAATGCCCAACAATTACAATATAATAACAAAGTTTTTTAGAATATTTTTTTATACGTTTATTGCATATATGTATATATATATATATATATTATAATATATATTAATATTAAGATAATATCACTTTTAATATGTTATTTTGAATTAGTTATTAAACATTAGGTTAAATTAAATAAATTTACTATTAAATAAAATAAATTAATTATTAGGCCATTAGGAAATGGCATGTTTTTAGTATAGTCAGTGTATTGGAATAAATAATTAATAGTATTATTTCATGTCAGAAAGATACACAAAGGAATTTACTTAGTATTAGGATAATTTTATGTTATGAGGATGATTTAAAATTTAAGTTGAAAATTATTATAAAATTGAATAAATAAAATTACTAAAACAACAAATAACAATAACATTGTAATATATTCTAATATATGTGTGTGTGTGATGTGTGCGTGTGTGTGTATGTATGTATGTATTTCTACATATCCATATGTAGGTGTGAATTAATTTATTTACAACATAATGATATAAATAATATAATTCAATAAAATAACTTATTTTATTAAATATTTGTTTTACTTATAAAAAAAAAATAAATAAAAATAGTAATATTTGTATTACATAATGCTACAAAAATATCTAATCATCTATTATAGTTGATGTAACTCCAACCTTTAAGGGTGCCTCGGCTTATTGCCGATTTAAAACTTATAAAATATTGTAAAATTAAATTTTATCTTTAAGAATCTGTTGTAAAAAAAAGTTTTAATAAAAGGCTTATTATTATTATTATTATTATATGTTTAAAACAAACAACATTATTTTGATTTTCAAGTCTTACTCTAACTTAAGTATATTTCTTGGACTCAAAGAAATCACTCTTTCGTTTGTTATTGTTTTTGTGTCTATTCATTCTTGTTATGAATTTATAAACATATTGCGTACAGTAACACGGCTTCTCTTGTTATTATTATGTGAATTCGAAACCAGAGAATATTTGATACCTTATATTCAACGCAGCATGTTTAGCATAAAACTTCACACGGTACGTGCGTTACCTCACTTATTGCTATTATGCAAATCGACTCACCTTTATTATCTCTTTACATGTACCTACTGTAGAAACAATTTATTCAAACCAGGTCTTAAAAACACTTACAAATAAAGATAAGAGCTGATTACAAACAATTTTAAAAAAAAAAACTTCGTTTTAATTTTTCTCGCCTTAGATGTAATAAGAAAATCTTGTTCTTTAAGCGAATTTTGTTATAATATTTATATGTCATCGTATAATAGATCTTAAAACCTGTCGAGTAGACCTGATATAATGAAAAACGTCTTAAGTGCGGTTTTTAGGGCGATTATACTTACAAACCCTTAATTCATGGCGTTGGACAAAATGGATCAGTTTGATTTGTAATCGCCTGCTGAGTTAATGTCTTTACTAATCAAATCATAGAGTTTTTAATACATTACTCCAAATACATTACACACACACACACACACACACACACACACACATATATATAATATATATATATATATATATATAATATATATAATATATATATATATATATATATATATATCAAACAACACTCCAAGAACTACTCAACTCAGGGATTCGGTCTGGTATATATATATATATATATATATATATATATATATATATATATATATATATATATATATATATATATATATATATATACACGGTAAAACCTGCTAATATAACTACCCGTGAATAGATAGTGTTATAACATAGTGTGACTAGTACCAGTGACTACTTTAGTCTGATGATCATGATGAGAATTTTCAATTTAATTTAATTCACATAATAAATAACGCTTTTATACCTGATCTTAGCAAAA
Source organism: Microvelia longipes (assembly GCA_018340805.1). Lineage (NCBI taxonomy): Eukaryota > Metazoa > Arthropoda > Insecta > Hemiptera > Veliidae > Microvelia > Microvelia longipes. The sequence goes on from JACMZG010001914.1 coordinate 35,402,345, forward strand.
ACTAAGAGAGTTGATCTCCGTATCCCAAAATCCCCTCCCCTCTACCACTATCATCCTTTTAGGTGTTTTTAAGACCTGTTGAGTGGTATTTACCAAGTTGTCTTTCTGTGTGTGTGTGTGTGAGTCTCACTGCTCCTATAGTGATTTCCATCGTGTTTAAACTATAGTGAGTTGGAACTCGATACAATGAACAATCTTTATGTATAATATGGTCCATCATATGATTCCTGCTGAAATTTCAAATTTCAGGATAGTAGTAATATTGATTTAACATTTGACAAGCAATGGTGTCTAATATAGGACATCATAATAAATGTGCCAAGTTACATCTCATTATCAGCATTTGTTTATTTTCATCAAAGGTTCTTTTTTCAATACTACTAGAATATCTATATAGTTGTTGTTTTATCACTAGTGTTTGCAGAATTAAGCAAGATCAGTACTTTGATGGGTGACTGTGCTAGGAATAAAAAGGAATTTTTTTACTGCTTTAGGGCGAGTGAAGCGAGTCCGAGGACATACTGCCATTTAAATTAGTTTCATATTTTGAGTACAAGCATAGCAAAGCTGACATTGTGCCTAAAAGTTTGAAGATCCATTTAGCCTTTTTAGCGAATTTTCATAATGAAAATGTCGCTTATGAGGTTGTTCGGATGACGGAAGTTGAGGGTGGGAGTGAGCGGAATCGGTTCCTATTGGCTTCCTGATAACAAAAATATATATCCGACGTATGGCGAACGATAACTCTCGAAGGCGTTCTCAAATTGAAACGAAACTTTGCAAATCGCGAGATGTTGTGAAGGTTACGAGGCCTATTGTTTATAAAAACATAATGACGTCATCAACCAAAGTTATGACGTCATGAAAAATTTTTTTTTTTAAACTTAAAATGGCTTCAAAACAAAGTATTTCGTGTTTAAGTAGACGGCTAGCTGAATCGATTAAGACCAATTTCAGCTCAATCGAACCATCACAAATGGCGCAATCGGTATACATATATATATTCTTGTATATATGTATACGTCTAGGTCAAAGACTCGTACGATATCTGTTGGGTTCAGTAGTGTTAGAGGGTGGGGATATAGTATAAAAGAGAGACCTCTACCTCTTGCTCCATCATGGTAAGCCTACTGTCCCAGAGAGACAGGGCAAAAATGGCTTCCACTGAACCACGCCGAGCTAAGCAGACCCGTAAAGAGGAAGAACATCGAAGTAGTCTTTATATGGTCGAAGTTATTCTAAAACGAATGCGACCAGTTTCAGCTCAATCGGACAATCCTAAGTGACGCAAACGGTATTTTAGCGAATTTTCATAATGAAAATGACGCTTATGAGGTTGTTCGGATGACGGAAGTTGAGGGTGGGAGTGAGTGGAATCGGTTCCTATTGGCTTCCTGATAACAAAAATATATGTCCGAAAAAAGTTTATATATATTAATATATATATATAATATATATATATATATATATATATAATATATATATATAATATATATATATATATATATATATGTATATGTATGTAAGAGTTTCTACCCTTTCGTATGGCGAACGATAACTCTCGAAGGCGTTGTCAAATTGAAACGAAACTTTGCAAATCGCGAGATGTTGTGGAGGTTACGAGGCCTATTGTTTATAAAAACATTATGACGTCATCAACTAAAGTTATGACGTCATGAAAAAAATTTTTTTTTGAAACTTAAAATGGCTTTAAAACAAGGTATCTAGTATTTAGGTAGACGGCTAGCTGAATCGATTAAGACCAATTTCAGCTCAATCGAACCATCACAAATGGCGCAATCGGTATATATATATATATATATATAATCTTGTATATATGTATACGTCTAGGTCAAAGACTCGTACGATATCTGTTGGGTTCAGTAGTGTAGAGGGTGGGGATATAGTATAAAAGAGAGACCTCTACCTCTTGCTCCATCATGGTAAGCCTACTGTCCCAGAGAGACAGGGCAAAAATGGCTTCCACTGAACCACGCCGAGCTAAGCAGACCCGTAAAGAGGAAGAACATCGAAGTAGTCTTTATATGGTCGAAGTTATTAAAACGAATGCGACCAGTTTCAGCTCAATCGGACAATCCTAAGTGACGCAAACGGTTTTTTATTTTAAATAATCATGAATTTTATTTTATCATTTATTTTTTATCATTTATTTTATTATCATTTTATTTTTTTCAACCTTAAGATTTTACTCAAATAAACAATTTGTTTACAAAAAAAATTTGACATTTTTATTTATATTTTATAAACAATCATAAATGTAAGTAAGTGTTGAAGTTGTCTTTATATGGTCGAAGTCATTCTAAAACCATTGCGACCGGTTTCAGCTCAATGAGACAATCTTTAATGACGGAAACGGTATTTTTATTTAAAACCAAAAATCATGCATAATATATTTTTGTTAATAATGCTTCTTAATTTTAATATTATAGCATACTATTAATAATAGAGTATTAATAAAATCTCAATTAGTAAAATCAAGTTTGTGAGAAAGCCACTCAGGCCCGCGAAGCGGGCCTGTGTGGAGAGGCTGTGAAAATTCGCTAGATACATGGCAAAATGCCATGTAACAAGAACAATAATGAAACAACACATAATACAAAACAACAACAATGTGGCCGCGTAGCGGCTACGGGCCGAAGGCCCGTATTTATTTTAAATAATCATGAATATATTTTTTTCAACCTTAAGGTTTTACTCAAATAAACAATTTGTTTACAAAAAAAATTTGACATTTTTCTTTAAATTCTATAAACAATCATAAATGTATGTAAGAGTTTTTACCCTTTTGTATATAGTGGACGATAACTAAAGCTGATGACAGATGAAACTATAATCTTTTCTTACCCTTTATACAAGGTGACTTCAACAGTTGCAACGTGTGGATTTTTTCCTTGTATTCTTTATACTCTATAAAAACGTATTAGTTATGTATTTAAATATACTTATTATTTTTTATATTGCTTGTTAACTGTAAATTATTGCTTACTATTAATAATAGAGGATTAATAAAATCAAACTTGTGAGAAAGCCTCTCAGGCCCGCGAAGCGGGCCTGTGAAACGAGTCTGTGAAAATTCGCTAAATACGTGGCAAAATGCCATGTAACAAGAAACGATGGTGAAACCATACATTAATACAAAACAACAACAATGCGACCGCGAAGCGGTCACCGGGAGGCCCCCGGGCCGCGAAGCGGCCCGGCGGGCCGACGCCGCGGAGTGGACGAGGCGCGAAGCGCCGAGGCCGCGTAGGCCCGTATTTTATTATTGAAGTTTTAAATTATTTTTTATATTCTATGTATACCAACGAATATATAGAGAAAGGATGGTGCTTGGATTTATTATTTCCAAGTAGTTTATTAGTTCGGAAATATGGTTTCTTTCGTAGCCAAATTTCACAATAGTAGCGCTATTGTGTAATTTGGTGGTATCATTCATAGAGATATATTTCTAGAGGAGCCCTATTGGTTGAATTTTGAAACATTGGAATAGTGACCTGACCCCATTCGATTATTAATATAATAAATGAACAGAACAAAAATACTGTAACTTATATAGTAAAACGTTTAAAATACAAATCAAAACAAAAACAATGTACGGCAAGCCAAAAACAATTGATTTATTGTAACCTTAATTTACTTTTGGAGGAGGTTTTAATGAGGTTACACAGAGCCTCTGAGAGCCCCATAAAGATGTTTCAATGTATTAAGATAGGCTATACCCCTTTTAGTATATATCTCTATGGTTTCATTGATCTGGATCTGATCCATGAGATTATCTATATACAAATAACGATACAAACTACTACTGATAATATATAGTAAACGAACCTATTGTAAAAATAGGTACTTTTCCTAACCCCATAGGATCCGTTCCACTTATCACTTCGCTCGCCTCTATCAACACGATGCACTAGTTCTCAGAATAATAAAAGCGCCTTATAAGGTGCGGTCGAATATCTAGAACGTTGGATCACCAACAAACTTTTTTTATAATTTTTTTTTCAAACTTTTCAGTAATTAAATAAGTTGAGCTGTGGAGTCAATCAATAAAAGGAATTGAAAGAAACAGTCTCTCCACTGATTTAAAGATAATTTATAGACAGAGCCAGCTTTCAGTTTTAACAAACCATCATCAGTGCCGGCGAGTCGAGAAGAAAGAGTCAAGCAACAGGCATAATTGAGTTGTTCAAAGTGTTGAAACGAACTAAACTCGCCGGCACTGATGATGGTTTGTTAAAACTGAAAGCTGGCTCTGTCTATAAATTATCTTTAAATCAGTGGAGAGACTGTTTCTTTCATTTTCAGTAATTAGCCGGATTTGTGATAAATGAAGCCTATTTCCGTAATCTGCACGCTCTTTTGGTTAATCTCAAAGAGTATTTACATTCACTCAACGATTTATTTTTAATCTAACTTGGTACATACATAACTACTGTTAGACGTCAATGTTATTATAACACAAAATATTGACGTCTAACAGTAGTTATGTATGTACTAAGTTAGATTAAAAATAAATCGTTGAGTGAATGTAAATACTCTTTGAGATTAACCAAAAGAGCGTGCAGATTACGGAAATAGGCTTCATTTATCACAAATCCGGCTTTAATTTACTTTCCTTTAATTTACTGAAAATTTTGAAAAAAAAATATAAAAAGAGTTTGTGGTGATCCAACGTTCTAGATATTCGACCGCGCCTTATTGATTAAAAGGTTTAAGAGAAAATAATTGTCAAATATTTTTAGCTTTCTTTGTTCCTTCATTATAACGTATCTTTAAATATCAATATTGACTTCCCCTTTGCATCGATTTCACGTCGTGTCTATAACTTCGTGATGTTTTATTCAGATTTACTGCTTTCCAGTCGTACTGAAATAAAAAGCAATTTGTTCTTTTCACCCCTCTTTTTAACTATTACCATATTTTATTAGTAATCTTAGTCACGTATCCTTCAATTTTTAATTTTGTAAAATATATAATTTTTGTACAACATTTTTTCTTAACTATATACTGTCTTCTTTTAGCGAATTTCCTTTGTTTTTCTTACATATGTTTCTTATTTATCCAAATAAAAGTTATCTTACATTTGTATTGTAATAACACTTCGATAAAATTGTTGTGTCACTTTGTGTACTTTTCTATTACGTACAAGTATAAACTTGTAAAAAATTTCTATTAAATTCGATTATTTTCCGTTTTTCTACTACTTTTTTAAAAATACGTGCACAAGTTATTTAATCAAAATTGAACTAATGCTGATAATGATGCGAAACGTAGCATATATGTTAGTCTTGTGCAAGGCTACATGCGTGCCAAATATCAAATTGATCGCATAATTTTTCCAGATTAAATGTTTGTTATTGCGGGTTAATGACAACTATACATTTTTTACGGTTGTACTATTTTTTTTTCTTCTACCATAAATACACTATAAGCTACCATGATAACAGTCTCACACGAGAGTCAACTTTAAGAACTACTCAGAAGGACGTAAAAAGACCTGAAATTGGTAATTTAGGTAAAATCCAGTTTCGGGATTTCTATTGCAAACATAATACTTTTTTTATATGCCTACGCTATAAATGAGGAAAAGTACACATATATTTTATGCTACGCTATGTGCTACGCTTCTAATAAGCAGAATGCTTGAAACTGGAGGCGCTTAATTGAATTGAAATATCTGAATTCAATTAAATATAATTTAATCAATTTTTAGCGAATTTCCTTTGGAAATAAATTCGCTAATGGGATAGACGTCATGGCGGGAGTCGGACTACGACACAAATCCGTTCTAGAGGTCCTTATGACAAAAAATAGGGTTTGTAAGACTTTTGGTTATTCTAAGTGACCAAAAAGTCGTAAAACCCCCGGTAAATTACCGGAAACCAAAATGTTGGTCAATAAAGAATGAATTAAGAGATGAGTGTGGTTTTCTATGTATTTTTGGTCACTGTATGGAAAAAACGGGTCCGAAGTCGATACGATCACTCTAAGTGACCAAAAAGTCGAAAAAACTACCTGTAAAAACCAGAAAACCTAAAATACGGGTGCTAAATATCTTACTCAAGTGGGGAGTCGTTTTCGATGTCGTTTTTCGCCGTTGTCGCTGTGAGTTGAATAAGAGTGGCCCGAAATCGATAAGAGCACTCACAGCCAGAGTACGAATCCTGGTTGGGATGATCATTTTTTATCGTTTTTTTTTTACATTATATAATTTTAAACTACTAAATAATTCTATTGCGGTAGTCCGCATGTCGGGCGAATTTCCTTTGCGTGTTTTCATGCTTGGTATTCCATTTCTTGCTTAAGAATCCGATTTATCCTTTATACCTTGAGCAGTTACTCAATTATCAATCACTACTCGTAACTCATTTTTTTCTGTATTTTTCAAATGAAACCAACCATGAAACAAACTGAGCATTAAACTAGAGCAAATAATAGTGTTAACTCCCAACTGTAGAGGCATATAGCTTTGTATAACCAACTTCATAGTTATGCGCATTTCCTTTGAAAAAATACGAGAAAAAATGAGTTACGAGTAGTGCTTGATAATTAGTAACTGCTCAAGTTATGAAGCATAAATAAGATCCTAAAGCAAGAAATGGATTGTTAATCACGGAAACACGCATTCCAAAGGAAATTCGCCCGGCATGCGGACAACAAAACGTGTATGCAAGTCATTCCATTAAAATTTAACTAATAAGGCAATGAGATAATAGAACAATCAGCATTATTGGCCTATTTGTCAGTCTTTTAGTACCGAATCGGCTCATCAATCAGATCATATTTCCTTGTTTTATGGATTTTTAAAATTTTTGCTGTTATTTAATGGCTTCATTATAATATTTTCCGGATAACACAGCTAGACTCTTGATTGATAGTTTTAATTAAGTTTTAACAGTTGTGTCTTTACTTAACTAACAGTAGAAATAAAATCAACGTGAACTAGTAATTAACATTTTATAATTAGTGACAATTGTTAAGTATTTTGATGTAGTGACAGATTGTTGCTATGGAGATATAGATAAAGGACATAACATCTCTCCCCACCAGGGGGGGTTAACTTAAATGAGGAAAAGTTTGGATTGGATTATCGCAAGCTACTAAAAATAGCGCTGCGGCGGACAGGTGCGGACAACTCATGAACTAACCCCAATAGCTTTCCAAAAATGACTGATTATATTTTTATATTTAAATTTATGAATACCATGGCAATTCTTAGTTATGACAGCTACATTTATTATTATTATAAAATGATGGTTTTCTGTATGTATTTTTCACAAAAACGGTTCGCCGTTGCATGTTCTGTATTTTAAAAATTCAGAAGCTAATAGTAAATAGAATCCTTTTTAAAAACTTCTAGAGAACGATAAGTGTAAATTTAATTTAATTAATTTATTCGATTTTATCAGGTCATAACATTATATCACATGTGCGCATCTTGCCGATGTAATTATGCATTAAATGCCCAAATCTATCTTCTATCACGTGTAAACTTTAGCCACTATTTTATTATTACCTGATTGAACTAATTAAAGTAATAAATTACTTGAATGAAAAACCTAAAAATAATCAGAAGCGTTCTGTGTAAGATTAAAGTGGTAGGGTTAGTTAGAAGTATAATTATACAGAGTATAAAAATTAAATTTCAAACTAACTGTGGGCAAAAAGCGGGAAATTAAGCCACGCCCACTCAATTGAAAGGTAGGTCCTCCGCCGCGCTAGTGTCGACCGGAATCCAAATTTTTCCACCATTGAGTCGACAGTCTTACTGTTTAAGTATCTATAGTCTCTGCTCCCCACTAAAATTTCTTTCTTCTTGCTTGTCAAAAGCTCATCTTTGAATTTAGATGCCAAAACAGGTAGTACGTCTCTCCTCTTCTGGATTTCTCTTAAACTTAAATATTATACTGTATTTGTTTCTGCCTTCTTTTATTCATTCTCTGTTCGTCTTCAACAGTGTTCAAGCTCATCTATCATGACGTTCACGCTTTTCTGTTGAAGACAAAGAGTATTATTGTTTACTCACTCAGTTCATCAATAGTGTTCAAGCTCATGTTTTCTATCATGATGGCCACGCTTTTTCTATTGATGTATCTATCCGAGTTGATTTTAACAGAAGTCTCCTGGTTCTTTTCTTGGTTCAAAGTGTTCTGTACCTGTTTGATTTTATCCTCGTCGCCATTCTGTTGAGTCTTTACTTAACTAATAGTAGAAATAAAATCAATGTGAAATAGTGATTTACATTTTATAATTTAGTGACAATGTTAAGTATTTTTATGTAGTGACAGATCGCTATGGAGATATAGATTAAGGATAACATCAACTTTATTGCATAACATAATTTTTTTCCTTTACACCAACTAGTCTTTAGCAAAATCTTTTGATTATATCTAATAAACGACAGTAAAAAACTTTTTTACTGTCACCGACAGAAAAAATCTACAAAATTGTCGCATACTGTAAAAAACGCATTTCGCCTACTTTTTTGAGGATACAAAGTGCCTATTTTACAGCCTCCTGAAAAAAGTAATTTTATAGCTTAAAGATTCTGATTATTAATTTAATCTTTTTAAATATTATTTTAATATTAATTCTTACCTTATTAATTCATAATTTTTATCCAAACAATAATAATTTTTGTTTTTTAATGCTTTTTAAAATGTCAGTATCTCTTTCAAAATCTTCAGTTAGTAATTTCTTTTTGTCGATAAGGAAAAAAACTTGTTTAAATAAAAAGTTATTTTTTCATTCTTTAACTTTGCCTGCTTTTCTCATTAGGGTAGCCCTCTTTTCCGAGTTGTTCTGAAAGATGAAAACTCTTGGTTTATCTTAACAAGAAAATAAATAATAAAAAGTTTACAACGATAATAATTATTTTTGTGTAATGTTATGTCAGGCTCTTTTCATCTAATTTCAATGAAAGAAGTATGTTTTTCATTTATCAGCGATACTCGAGATGAAAAATTCACTATAATGATACTTGGTGAAATATTTACATTAAATTTTAATTTTTGATTAAAGTTAAAATTTAAATTTGTGATTTAACTCATTTATGCAGTAGTTCTTATTAATAGAGTGTTTGTGCTAATTTTATTTTTTTAATTAATAACTAATAACGTATTAAATTATAATTATATTCCTTATATTGTATTTTTTTTTCTTTTTCTCATTTATAACATAAGAAATTTATTATACTGGGAAATAATCCAAAACTGAGATTTTAACCGAATTATCCGTTTCAGATGGTTTTAAGACCTTATGAGTGGTTTTTACAAAGCTGTGTGTGTGTGTGTTATTATTGTAAATCCCAGTGTATTTATGCTAGAGAGTTAAAAGTCGTCCTTAAAGTCAAAGAATCTTTAAGTCTGGTTGTGCTATCCCGAAACAATTTGTTTTGACGCAATCAACCAGCAAGGATTGTATGGTACAAATAAACCAGAAAGGTTTATTTGTTTGTCATTTACCAATTTCAAATAAAACTCCGAATAAAAATATATATTATTTCCAGATGGTGTATAATGTAAAGTTTATTAACTAGTTTTTAGGGAGTAGAGAAGCACTTTTCACTCCCAAGGGAGAAAAAGTTACTTTTCACTCCCTTGGGAGTAAAAAGTGTTTCCTATTATTGGGTTATTAGAGCCAATTATACCAATTTTTTGTAATTTTCCTGGGGGTGGCACCCCCAAAATTTATAGGGGGGGAATTTTTATTAGCTCAAAATCCGTTTCAGGTCAAATGAAGTTGTTTGGAGCAAAAACATTTTTTTTTGGTAGCAGCCCCTCTAAATTTATAGGGGGGAATTTTTATTAGCTCAAAATCCGTTTCAGGTCAAATGAAGTTGTTTGGAGCAAAAACAATTTTTTTTTTTTGTAGCAGCCCCTCTAAATTTATAGGGGGGTCTGACACAAAAAAAAATAAGAATAAAATACAACAAAACATGTTAAAATAAATCAACGTCTGGAGATAAATCTTGTATGCACCCTTGGAGTAAAATTCTATTTAACCCCTCGCAATTACCCGCCTCGGCTTCACCTCGGGAGTTAAATACTTTGGTTCCCTCGGCTTACGCCTTTGGAACCAACTAACTGCTCAGGGAAATAATAGCATTCTTTACTCCCTTGCTGCATAAATAACTATTCTTTTTACTTTAAATTTGTTTTATATTAGTTTATTTAACGATCCATTTAGGTACGTAACCTTTTAATTGTTACATTTTACAATACCATCAATATTCAATTATTTGCCGTGACAAATCGTAATTAATATTTTTAGTCAATCCGAGCATTTTACTTTTTCTTTCGTTTATGGTTATAAGAAACAGAAATAAACTTGTAAAGAGTTTTATAAAATGAATATAAAAATGTTTTTTAAGTATTTTTCATGGAGGTTAAAAATATAAAAAAAATTTCAATTATGGATAAATTTCAATAGAGCTTTCATTTAAAGTTTTCAATATAATTTTTCATCTTCATCTCTGCAGACTGTCTTAAAACAATTATGTATATTTTTGTATTATATTATTTTTCCACCCTAAAATAAGAGGCTTATTAAAAAATTTTAATTGCTTAGATTATAAAAATTAGTTAATTAAACGAAATAACTCTTAGTTATTAAAGGTCGCAGCTTGTGCCCTTTCTACGCACGTGTTTCGTCCCTAGACCTTTGTATGTTTTGCTATTTTTGTTCTTTCCTATCTAACATGCTCATTATACATTTTTGTAAAGGATCCCGCTGCAAATAATAAAGAAGTTTATTTCTGTTAAATATTCCTTATTAGAGAAATCCTCACACCAGCTTCCATTTCCTTTTATTCCCCAAATTACTCTAACCTTATTTGTCTTTACTATTTGAAATTTCGTAGCCAGTTAATCTTTTGGCCTCTTCTTATTACCCGCTCAACCATAAATATGCGCTTAACATTTTAACTTAAGTGCCTATATTATCTAAAAATAAATAAAAAAAAGTAATTTAAAAATTGGTGTGCGATGTACCTCGGAACTTTTCCACACCACATCGCATTTGCTTTGCTCGTCCTCATTATTTTGTATTTAATTCTGTCCTACTTAAAATATCAAAATTACCAAATGTACACTGCAACACATCTTCAGACTCGATTCGCTCGCTCTCTGACAGCAAATACTTTTGTTTCATTCCTAGGGGTCACTTATCCTGGAATTGACCCCCCTACTAGTAGATGCTACTTAAATGTTTGATTCAACAAATATCATGAATATACTTGTCATATTGAAGCGAAACACAGTATACTTATTTATTACGTTAAAGAATAAATTTAATTTAAATTGTAAGCAAATTTATTTTTAGTTTTTTTTTACATTTTTTAAAAACAACTTATTTAAGTTATTTAATAAAAATTAAATTAATGCTGATAATGAGATGAAACTTGACACGTTAGTTGGTCTTATACATAAGTACATGCGTGCTAAATTTCAAATCGATGTAATAGTAATATTTTTCCGTGTTTGATGAATTTTCGAAATAATACATTATCCCGGTTAATGTCGTAATCAAAAATTATTTTCCGGATAGTAAAACTTGACCTAAAGATTGATTTGTGTGCTACGTTTTCACTATTTATCATAACAGACACACACTCATGCAGACAGACAAACTACTTTGTAAAAACCTCAGTGGAGGTCTGCTGACAAATTTGTCGATCTGTTAGAGAAACCGAACTGAAGAATCTGACGAACACGTAAAACGGTGATTCTTGTACGGTATTCTTGTTCGGTATACTTGTATTCTTGTACGGTATTCTTGTATTCTTGTACGGTATTCTTGTATTCTTATACGGTATTCTTCTGAAATCCCGGTTTCGAATTTTTAATGCTAGTACTTTTTAATAGTACTATTTAAATTAAAATACTATTTAATTCATGTAGTATTTGTGTATGTTATTAAATATCTATGAAATAGATATTTAATTATGTATAATAAATACTATCTATATAATTATTATTTATTATGTTATTATTATTATATTATTATATTTATTTATTATATTCTATTTATTATTATTATTATTATTTATTATATTATTATTATTATATCTTTATTTATCATTATTATTTATTTATTATTTATTATGTATTTATAATTATTATTTATTATCTATATTTTTACTATGTAATAAATATTATCTATGTAATGAAAGTACTATTTAATAGTACTTTTAAATAGTACTTTTAACACTACTTTTAATGTAGTACTTTTTAATGCTAGGTACATATCCTAAATGGTAAAGTACAAATTAATTTTCTATCAAGTTTAATATTTCAAAGTGGAAGAAAAAGTATCTTTTCAAGACAACCATCTCATTTACACCATCTAATTTGATTATTAATTACTATAGACGAGATAGAACTAGCATGTAACACAAATTATCATAAATTCATCCTATATAACCTGCTTTCTACAAAACACTTACGATTTCTCACTTAGCTAATATTGTGGGTTAAAATCAAAATTTGTGTTTATTTTTGCACCTAAATACGACTTGGAACAATTATTAGTGGATTGTTTTCTTCTCTTTATCATTGAAAACTTCAAAATTGTTTTGTTATGCCAAATGTTTATAATTTTGTTGAGGTTTCTTCTTAAGAAGAAAAACATTTTCACCATCTAGGGAAAATAAATCTTACAAAAGTTTGAGTAGGATTTATCTGGGTGAAGAATAAGGAAAATTAATTTCTTTTTCTTTTAAATACATTACTCCAGCACCAGCGTGCTGATTCTTCTTAAACCTTTGCCTCCCCTGTAGACCTTATTGTGTACGATATTATGACGAAGAGGATAAACATATTTTGAGATCATAAGGATATTGTTATAAGCATACAGGGTGTACATTAAAAATCCTTCATTCTGATTACTCAGCTCAGCACAGAGCCATAGCGCTAAAATTAATCCACCTCTACTAAATTGACCATTGTCAGTGAGTTTAAATACCTAATTATTTTTTGGTAATCGTCTGGCATGTATGATAATCTGACTACCGAATTGTGTTTTTCTATTGTACTTTAAAAAGTTAAATTAGAGCATACCATTACATGAATTATTTCTGAAACTGTGTCATATCCTGGACAATTTGATACCAATATTGCTGAATTCTGGTAATTTTTGCCAGACCTTTATTTTTCCCATACAATGTATTAGAAGTTATAAATTCTGTTGTACTTGTAAGCTTATTTTTAATTATTAATGGGTGATAGTTCTTGTGTTTGCCGAACAATAGCTCAGGAAAATTTACCGGAATTTTTAATATTGGTATCATATTGTTCAGGATATGACACAGTTTTGGAAATAATTAATATAAAGGTATACTCCAATATAATTTATTGGTAATCAGATTGCCATACATGCCAGACGATTACTAAAAAATAATTGGTTATTTGAAGTTCTAAAGGACAACTTAATATAATATTTTTATTTGTTTAAGAACATATAATTCTCATACAAAGGAGTTTGTTGAAAATTTAGATATGCAAAGAAAAAGTAAGTTAATAAATGATTAGAAGTGAACATTGCATCACAGAAAAAAACAAATTAACTTTTTTAAAAAAATAAAATATACGATTTTGATAAAAAGTTGTCACGTCTAAAGGACAACTTAGTGGAGGTAGATACCAATTATATCGCAATACCTCCACACTAAGCTGAGTTAATCAGTGTGGTGTATTTGAAATGCACTGGTGATGGTATTATGAGTTCCTCGGTGATATTTTCAGGAGAATTATACTATTTATTTGTAGGGTCTTATCCCATTTTTAGAATTGGACCTTCGTTTAGTATTTCTTGATGTTGCCATGTTGCGGACGTTTACTGTGTTGTTTTTTCGAAGGTATATTACTAGTAGTATCACGATTTCCTTTTCTTTACAACAATATTGTTACGTTTTCTGTACCATATTGTTGGTTTGGTTTAGTACCAAAACCATATTCTTTGTTCAGGGTCTCCTCTTAAATATTTTGAGTCCTTTAACCTTAAATTGATAAAGACCGTCTTTATTTGAGCCTATTTTCTTTCTATTGTTTTACTTTAATTGGTGTCTATTACATTTTCATAGTTTCAGAATCCCCGGTTATTTTCCCCTGTTATTTGGTCTTCATTTTACAGTATTATGATTATATTGTGAGTTCCATTTGCATATCTCTAGTTCCATGTAAAAATTGGAATGTCCCATGTAAAAATGATGTCTGATACTGTCTATACTATTTCATTGTCAGGTATGTTGCAATATTGTAAGTTTCTGACTTATTAGTAACATGTCTGGTAACAGGCTTCAACTGACAAACGGATAAACATGATACTCTTTTGAGTTTATCCCAAGGAGACTAATAGTTAGAGGGAGTGCTTAGGTAGAATAACTCAGGGAGTTATTCTACTCCCTATGTGTTTTTCTCTCCCACATATAAATTTGTGGCCCACATATTTATATTTCACTCCAGAGATAAAAAACGTAATTAGAGGCACTCAAAAAATAGTTAACATTTTTTTCAGTGACGTCATATTAAAAAATCACTTCATACAACACCGATATTTAAAGAATATTTGCGATAGATAATAATTACAACTATTTTAAATTTATTTTACTTAATTTAGGACAAAATTATCGAAAAATAATGTGATATTTACGTGAAATCGTAATTAATGAAGTCACCAATGTACAGTTATGGTACCTAGCTACCCAGGGAATGTTAAGAGCAGTTGCATCCTCCATTTAAGTATTAGTCTCTTATGTTTATCCTCTATCGTTGGGTCTGGTACAAAATCATGTGATCTATTACAACATATTTACATCCTATATCTTTAGAGACTTCTTTTTGTATGGTGCCCTACTTTCCGATGATAAATTGAAGCTCATTGATTCAAATTTATATTGTTCGGTGGTTTTTTTTTCATGGAGTCAAACATGTTTTGATTCTCTACAAAATGAAAACATTTTCTAATGCCAGCTTCTATAAATATTTATTGATGAATTGAAAAAATTCCGAGGAAAACAATTTTGATTTATGTGTTATTTGAAGTAATGTAGCAAGGTTTTGAGGTGAAATCTTTCATTTTAGCGAATTTCCTTTGGAAATTTGCCTAATGGGATAGGCGTCATGGCGGAATTAGAACCTCGGACCACGACACAAATCCGTTTCAGAGGTCCCTAATGACGAAAAAATACGTTTCGCGAAACTTATATATTATATATATATATATAATATATATATATATATATATATATATATAATATAAATATATATATATAATATATATATATGTGTGTGTGTGTGTGTGTGTGGTGTTTGTGTTGTGTGTGTGTGTGTATATGTATTTCTAGACACTTTCTGTAAACACTCTATCTTTCGAACGGATTAATATTTTTTAACCAAACTTGGTACAAAAATCAACCTTTGGGAGGACACGAACACTATTGAAAACCAGGTTTTTGTGACGTCATTAACCCGGTTTGCTGAGTCAGCAAAATTTTGAAAAAATCGGCAAAATCCGGGTTCATATTTTTCGCCGCGAAAAAGGTCAATATTTATGTTTTTTGAGAGTCTGAATCGAAAGAAACCGGTCCGAAGTCGATACGACCACTCTAAGTAGCCAAAAAGTCGAAAAACCATTGTAAATTACCAAAAACCAAAATTTAGGTCAATCAAAAATAAATTTCGAGTAGGTTGTCGTTTTCTATATGTAATTTTGGGTGCTAAATCGAATGAAACCGATCCGAAGTCGATATGACCACTCTAAATTACCATAAAGTCGAAAAAACCACAAAAATTATAGAAAACCAAAATTACGGAAAATGAAATTTTGAGTAGGGTGTCGTTTTCAATGTTTTCGGGCCTCTGAGTTGAATGCTAGTGGTCCGGAGGGACAATAATTTTTTATCGTTTTTTTACCTAATATAAGTTTACAACTAGAAAATAATTCTGGCGCGGTGGTCCGCATGTCGGGCGAATTTCCTTTGGATGCGTGTTTCCGTGCTTAACAACAATCCTGGTTGGAATGATAATTTTTATAGTTTCTCACATTATATAAGTTTACAACTATATACTAAATAAATAATTCCGGCGCGTGGTCCGCTGTCGGGCGAATTTCATTTAGGAATGCGTGTTTCCGTGCCTAACAACCCATTTCTTGCTTATGCAAGAACCATGACCATTGCTTGGTTCCGGTTCATGCTTTAGAACCTAAGCAGTTACTCAATTGTCAAGCACTGCTCGTTACTCATTTTGTCTGTATTTTCCAAAGGAAATGCGCATAATCATCCAGTTGTTGTACAAACTATGCCTCTAAAATTAAAAGTACGCACTATTATTTGCACTAGTTTAAAGATGAGTTACTTATCTTTAAGCTTAGTCAGTTATCTTTATAGGTTTTAGCGCATTTCCTTTGGAAAATACAGACAAAATGAGTTACGAGCAGTGGTTCAGCAGAGGTTCTAAAGCATGAACCGGAACCACGCAATGGGCATGGTTCTTGCATAAGCAAGAAATGGGTTGTGGAAACACGCATTCTAAATGAAATTCGCCCGACAGCGGACTACCGCGCCGGAATTATTTATTTACTAGTTGTAAACTTATATAATGTAAAAAGCACGGAAACACGCATCCAAAGGAAATTCGCCCGACATGCGGACCACCGCGCCAGAATTATTTTTAGTTGTAAACTTATATTAGGTAAAAAACGATAAAAAAATTTTGTCCCTACTAGGATTTGAACCCAGGTACTGCGCAGTAATTACAAAGGAAATGCGCTAAAACCTTTAAAGATAACTGACTAAGCTTTAAACTAGTGCAAATAATAGTGCGTACTTCTAATTTTAGAGGCATAGTTTTGTACGACCAACTGGATAATTATGCGCATTTCCTTTGGAAAATACAGACAAAATGAGTTACGAGCAGTCCTTGACAATTGAGTAACTGCTTAAGTTTTAAAGCATGAACCGGAACCACGCAATAGGCATGGTTCTTGCATAAGCTAGAAATGGGTTGTTAAGCACGGAAACACGCATTCTAAATGAAATTCGCCCGACAGCGGACCACCGCGCCGGAATTATTTATTTAGTAGTTGTAAACTTATATAATGTGGGAAACTATAAACATTATCATTCCAACCAGGATTGTTGTTAAGCACGGAAACACGCATCCAAAGGAAATTCGCCCGACAAGCGGACCACCTCGCCAGATTTTTTATTTTCTAAACCTGGTCTTAAAGTGAACTTATCTGCGCTACCTATACTAAACAATTGTTCTATAGTTTGGGATTGGTGGACTGTTTAAGTTCTGCAAACTGGTTGATACGCTAGGTCTGGTTACACTTTTAAGCAATCTCACAACTTAAGATAAACCTTTTTTCTATAACTATACTAATATTTTCTTTTTTTATAAAATTATTACATTTCAATAAATAGTACAAATAAAATACACTTTACGATTTTTATATATGTATTGCAAAGTCTCTATTATAATGAGGCATGTAAATTATATATTATGAACTTTTATGCTATCTCGCTACTTAAGATAAACCTATTATCTTTTGCTCAAAAATATGTTATGGCTTTAGCAAATTCACCATTATAATGAGGCATATAAATTATATATTATAAACTTGTATGCTATCTCACTACTTAAGATAAACCTATTATCTTTTGCTCAACAATCTGTTATGGCTTTAGCAAATTCACCATTATAATGAGGCATTTAAATTATATAATATAAACTTTTATGCTATATCGCAACTTAAGATAAACCTTGTATCTACTGATCAACAATCTGTTATGGCTTTAGCAAATTCACCATTATAATGAGGCATTTAAATTATATAATATAAACTTTTATGCTATATCGCAACTTAAGATAAACCTTTTATCCACTGATCAACAATCTGTTATGGCTTTAGCAAATTCACTATTATAATGAGGCATATAAATTATATATTATGATTTGGTTACTTACAACGAGTATAAATAACCTAACGTGATCTTTTAAAACAAAACTAGAAGTCAGTGTCGTCACATTAGTTCAATTTTCCGCTCAAGCTTTTTAAAATTAATTCAAATTACTTCAAAATTCTAACTGGCATCAAATTAACTTCTTGTTGGAGTGAACACTTTATAAAAGCATTATCATTATATTTCTTATTTATATTTCTTTATAAGCATTATGTTCATAGTTACCATACCAAGATTTAAATAACTTGAACGTGTCCTTAAAATATAATTAGTTAGATCCTATATCATTTTTATTTTCAGAAATAACAAATTTTCTATTTTTAGCTAATTTTCTTTAAAAAATAACGCTGATGAAGTTGTTTTGTGCTTCATACATTGGTTAATAAAGTGTTTGTTAAATGGCCTATAATTTGTTAGTGTTATATAAATGTTTTTAAGTGTAAAGTATTGTTAAGTATTATAATTAAATTATTATGCTAAACTTAATTTTGTACAGCCTTATAAAATAAAATTGTTGGCTTAGCAAAAATATTTGCGTAATATGAATATTTTGACTCTTAGGGGATTCAATATGAGGGTTTATGATGTTTATAAGAACCAATATGTATCTAGTCGAGTATATTGTCTTTTATAAGTGTTATTTAAGCTAATTACACTTAATAAAGATAAGATAACAATATTTAATAAGAGTTTAATGAGTGCGGAATTTTTCAAACTGAAATCTTCACTTCATTGTTTAAAAGATAATTAAGAGTCTATTTATGGGTTGACTTTATTATTTTGATTCCTTACTTACTACCGATATATGTATAAGGAAAGTATTGCGATCACCCAGAAATCCGATACCGAGGTTTAATCATAATAATCCATTTAAGGCAATTTTTAAACATTATGAGTCGTTTTTATAATTGTGTCTGAGTCACTCATAAATTCCGCTGTGTTTATAGATAGTTGAAGGTCTAGTTGTGCTGCCCGGAAGAAAAAATTGATTATCTCCTGACGGTGTATAATGTGAATTTTATTGACTAGTTTTTAGGAAGTAAAGGATCACTTTTCACTCCCATGGAAGAAAAAGTTTTCTATTATTGGGGTTAGAGCCAATATCCATTTTTAGAGTGGTATCCTCTAAATTTATAAAGTAGTCTGATCAATTTTGGTTATTAAATAACCTCAACATCTGGAGATAAAATATTGTATGCACCTTGAGAGTAAATGGTATTTTCCCCTCACAATTATTTTGCTTGGATTCGCCTCGGTAGTTAATAGTCCTAACTATTAACTCCGAGGCTTTGCCTCAGGAGTTAAACACAAATTTATCGGCTTCGACTTGGAAGTTAAATTCTTTGGTTTCCTTATGGCGTTTGCCTGAGAAACTAACTAACTGTTCAGCGAAATAATAGCATTCTTTACTCCCTTGGTGCATAAGAACTATTAGACGACTTCTGTAAAAAGTTTACTAATCTAAGCGAGTCCGAAGTTGTGAGAAAAGGGCAGAGATACCCCAATTTGTTTTCCTTTAGTTTAACTTTAAGTCCTTCAAAGTCCTTGACCATATTCTTTTTACTTTTTATAAATGTTACGGTTACCACTGAAAACTCTAAAGGTTCTTTATTTCAAGGCCACTTTCATACAGGCTACATTTCACACTCTTTCTCATAGGCCATATTTTCTTAGCAAATTCGCTAAAACTGGATTAAATAAAAGACTGTTTTTTTTAAATCGTACTCTAATTTCGCTTTTTAGAAAGTTTTCAGTTTCAAAAAAATAATCATGGTTTTTCAATTTACGCGGGCTTAATTTTTCAACCCCTACTTAAGTCGAAATCATAAGATCGGTTTTAATTTTTAGAAATATGGGTTTTTCAATATTCAGCTCGAACTAACTTTTTTTAACATATTTTATTGATTAATACAACAACAATTATGATTGTTACAAGTATTAGAGTTAAATGGTTTTAGTGGAGAGACATGGTAGAGAAACAATCCAGTGATTGCACTCAGGTCGAACTAACTTGAAAGTAAAACACGAATTTTATGTTCTCATGCACACATTTAGGTTCTCATGCACACATTTAAGTTCTCATGCTCATTTTAGAAAGCTATTATGACTTATTTAGTATAAATCCTGTTTTTATTTTTTACTGCAAATTATTACATTTCCTTTATACCTACAGTATAAATGTAAATAGAACTAATATATATGCTGGCAATTTAAATGTATAGTGTGATAATTCTTCTAAATAACTCTGTTTATTTATGAGCTATGCAAGGCAATAATAATCTCTAAAGCAATAAATTCTATTAATGTTTGCTCTTGCGAACATTAAAATTGCTTTCTCCTCCCTCTTTTAAAGGTAGATAAATGAAAAAATTATGTATTAATACTTAACATATTTTCCTTATAAAAGTTGAATGAAATATTAAATAATAGCTATTGAAGCCGAGGAAACACACCGAGGTAATAATTATAGAAAGTCTGCCGACTTGATATATACAGCTGTTATGTGAGTATTTCTCTACTCCATCCCATTACATTACAGATCTGTTTATCGGCCTCTTGTATAAAAAGTGAAATGTATTAGTCCAAGAGCCAGAACTTAAAAAATGTGACTCATTTTATACTACTTCAAACCAAATTTTCCTGAAAATATACCTTAAATTATAAAGGTAAAGCATTGTCTGCCTATCCAGAGTGGAGCCCTTTAAATATGAATGTGCTCGCTCAAAATATCAGAAAATCGCACAAATTCAAGTTTTCTTGTATTTAAGTGGTTCCCTGTTGGTCAAGTGCGAAACATGAATAGAACATTTTTTAAAGGTGATAAAATTGCCAATAAAACGATTGTATTTTCGTCAAAATTGGATAACTGCAACGAAAGTTATGACAGTTTTTAAATGGCCAAAAAATGCACAAAAAGCCGATATTTTTTTCAAAGAAATTAGCTGACATAAATTAATCATTTTTTGGTGTTTTTGAAAGAGCTATAACTTTGCTTGTAGTTATCCGATTTTTATTATTAAAAACTAGTTTTATAGAACATTTCATCACCTTTAAAAATGTTCTTTTCATGTTTTGCACACGACCCACGGGGAACCACTTATTTCAAGAAAACTGAAATTAGTGCGATTTTATTCAATTTTGAGCATGCACAATCATATGAAGGGCTCTACTTTGGTTAGGCAGACTATGTTTTTCTTTAAACTTTAATGTATATTTTCAGAAAAATTTGGTTTAAAGTAGTACAAAATGAATAACATTTTTTTAGGTCCATCTCTCGGACTATTAGAACTAATTCCGATTGCCTTCTAATTTCAATTATATGTTTTCTTTTTTTTATACCTTACACTGTCGGACGGTTTGTCTGTCCGGCACAAAACTTGGAACCAATCGATCGTATGTAAGATTAATAAGATTAAGATACCAACCGTTTGTAGGGGGACACCAGGTGGCATGGAAGGACCGACAGCTTATTAATTTACGATATATTTTGGATTATTAATAATGATAAATATTTGAAAAGTAAAAATTATACAGATGAGATATATACATGTATTAATTCTAGCTTTTGTTTTTCAGGCTGAATTTACCGCCCGTAGATGTAAGGTAAGTCAAGACTCTTGAATATTTTATCTTAATGGTAGTGATCGTAGATAAACCATATAAATTATCAATATATAATTCTTGGTGTTTAAAAATTATTTCGAAGCACACGCATGCTACTATCTTACAGATTGTTTACATGAGTGTAAATGTAAGGACCACTTTTAATTGTTTGTACTTCAATTTGATTAAAGTACAAGAGATCCAGAAAATTATAATATTTGATCCGATCTTTACTCTTTTTATTTAGTATGGTAAAAGCATGAAAGTATTAAACTCCAAACCTCGCACAAATTGGAGAATTTATATTCTTCAATTTTACGTATTGTGGGTTAAGTAGTATTATATCAATGTCAAACATTATAGGTGAAGTCAAATATCTAATACATTATTACCCCGCAAATTCACTTAAAACGTTTTAGCGATTTTTCATTATGTAAATGACGCTTATGAGGTTGTTCGGATGACGGAAGTTGAGAGTGGGAGTGAGGGGGATCGGTTTCTATGGGCATCCTGATAAAAAAATGTGCCCGATATATATATATATATATATATATAATATATATATATATTATATATTATATATAATATATATATTATATATATGCAAGAGATTCTACCCTTTCGTATGACGAACGATAACTTTCGAAGGTTTTCTCAAATTAACACGAAACTTTGCATATCGCGATAATTATATAAACTCTTTATTTAATTATGTCAGCTACATAAAAAACTCAAAAACCCAAAGCAAAAGGGATACAAAACTTAATTAAATTATCCAATATAGGATTTGTATTCAAAATCCAACTTAATTCTTATTTAATGGGCAAACGTCTGCCAAGGATTACTATTTGCCCTATAGATTTTATTAAACCAGCTTATCCCTTATAGTAGAGAGTAATAAATCTTTCCAGGATCTTTTGTTTCTATCATGGATTTTAGTTAAGCCAGCCCTACCCATTTTTCTTAGCATCAACTTTGATTTTAATATATAAGTTGTACAAGGCGATAAGAAAAATCTTGTTTTGTTGACGAAATTAATTTATAAAAATGCATTCAATGACTACAGTCATGAGGAATGTGTTTCTTTAATTATTCCTCCCCTAAATCTTTATTTTATTTTTCTTAAAAAATATATTATAGGATGTAATTTTAATAAGTATATTTACTTATTATAATTATTTCTGTATGTTTAACTTAACAAATTGTGTGCATATAATTAAGTTATAAATCCAGAGTTGGAGATACAACTTCTAATTTTAATTATTCCTGCGCATTTAACTTTTAATTGCAATGCTTTTTTAACAATTAATTTTAAAAAAATCAGGTACTGGGTACCTCGGAACTTTTTCTCATCTCATCGGATTCGCTACGCTCGTCCTCCCTACTTCTTTCGACTCGCTTTGCTCGTCCTCAGAATATACAAGTCATTAAATTTATACTGCGATACGTTTTTAGATTAGCTTCTCTCGTTCTCAGTTAGTAAATACATAAGTTTTATTTCTAGCGTTCACCCATCCAGTCACTAACTACGTTTGATGCTGCTTAACATTTATGATCTAACACAAATCATGGATATACTTGTCGTATTGAAACAAAACTTAGTGTACTTAGTTGATTCTAAAATATTTAGTGTACTTATTTATTACGTAACTGTATACCCTTGTTTCAATTCTAATTTTAACTCCATCTAATTATTTTCCGTTTTTTACAATTTTTTAAAAAGGTACACAACTCATCTGATAAATATTGAACTAATGCTGATAGTGAGATCAAACTTGGCCCATATTTTAGTCTTATGTATGGGTGCCAAATATCATTTTTGCTAAAAAAAATTTCCGCGTTTTATGATTTTTTTGTAATTGCGGGTTAATGACGTCATAAAAAAATTATTATCTGGAGAGAACAACTGCCCTAATAGATTGATTTTTGTACTCTCCATTCACAATGCAAGTTTCAACTCTCTAGCATAAATATACTGAGCGCTACGATGATAACAGACACACACGCACACATACAGACAGGCAACCGGAGGAGGTGGAAAAACACCAAAAACGGGTAATTGCGGTAAAATTCCGGTTTCGGTTTTTTGCAAACACAATACTTTTCCTACACAAACGGTACAAATGAGGAAAAGTAAAAAGAAGAAGATATCAAATATCATTTTTTTGTAAATCTATTTCCTAATTTTAACTCAGTTTAAAAATTGTTTAAGTTTGTTAACTTTTGAATTGTGCTTTAAGAAATTGTCTTGTGCGAAGCATAGTGTCGTGCATATACGACTTCTCTACTCAACGAAACATTGTATACGATATCCAATACGATACTAGGATAATACGTATTGATATACATGTGTATGAATACGACATGCAATACGTTACTAGGATAATACGTATTGATATACATGTGTATGAATACGACATGCTATACGTTACAAGGATAGTACGTATTGATATACACGTGTATGAATACGACATGCAATACGTTACTACGATAATACGTATTGAAATACATGTGTAAAAATACGACATGCAATACGTAACTAGGATAATACGTATTGAAATATATGTGTACAAATAGGTAATAAACAACCTCCTTAAAAACTTATAATTTGCAGTTACGTTTATAATACGTAAACGTAATGGTAAATTATATATATTTATATAAAGTTTATGTATTTTGATTAATTACACATATTAAGTGTAATTAAATATGTATAAACATATTTAATATAGCATTAAATCTGAATGATTCAATAATTAATACAATATGATAAAATATAATAATTTATAGTAAATGTTATAACACTTTGGTGTTTACTCGGTTCAATATGTATTAAAATACGTATACGACTTCTCTACACAACGAAACGTTGTATACGACGTGCAATACGTATTAAAATACATGTGTATTAATACATATTAAACAACCTACGTATTTGGGTTTAGAAAGTAGTGGATAAAAATAACAACCACTTAAGAAGTGAAGAGGAAAATTGGTCGGGCTGTTGACAGCTGTCAGTATTCGTTTACCGCAACATACTTGTTGTTAGTTTTGTTTAGACTGTTGCACGAATTACCGGTGTTTTACGTAAAAACAATCAACGCGATGCGTCTCCGCTGCGAACTAAGTCGCGGTATATCACTGACTGATTTTCTCTTAAATAATTTGAGCCAGGTAGGTACTACCCCCACCGCATTGTTGAGTTAGAGTACGTCGTGCGTCGTATCCCCTCTTGGCATACAGCCTACGCTAGAGAATCTTATAGATATACCTTACACTCAAAGGCCTACTACTGCCCTAAATCGACCTCTTCCTTGTTCCCAATCTAAACATGCCCCGTGAAATGACCTTAGACACTCACCTTGACTGTCATGTTGTGCAGCTCGCTAGTCTGGAGCCCACTGGACCAAACCAATGCCTCTCTTGGTTTTAGAGTAACAGATCGATGGAGGGAAACATAGCGCAGGCCCCGGCACTGACCTTACCCGACCCCGCCCTCCAAAATCTACCTGGACCCATATGTGATGAGAATCAATCTTAATAATTGATCTGGATGATATTGGCCCTATCCATCACTCTGTTGATCAACAAGCAACTTAATACTATGACATTATTACCCTTGTTACAAAATTGTTGCATATAATGTCTTTTCTCTTATCGACTTTTTTATATTCTTTGCTTCCGTTTTTCTTTAAAGTAACTGCCCAGAAGCATTTTAGCCACAAATTTGACCATTTCGCTTAAAATGCTTTTTGGCGTTACAAACTTTCTTTCAACATTTTCAAGTCTTAACTCGATTTCTTCTTCAGCTCTTCACCTTTAAGAAAATGTAAGTCCAAAATAAGTTTATGCCAATGCAATGCTTGTATTCATAGCAAAGTTAATATTATTAAAGAGCTTGTGCTTTTTAAATATGTTTAGTGACGTGAGACCTTCTATGCAATAGTGTGGGCGATATCGTAGCATATATAGCAATGCTCATGTTGACGTTATTAAATTGGTTTTAAAGAAATTCACTGACGCGTCAGTGAATTTTATTTTATCAGTGAGGTTTATTTATTTATTTACCTATAAACGGTACTAGACCATGTTACAATATTAAATCAATAAATACACAAAAAAAAAGTAAACAGAGATATTAAAAAAAGGAACTTACAATAATTAAAAAAATACATCAAAATTTAAAATAAGTAAAAACTAAAGAAATAATGTAAAATAATTTTAAGTAAAAACTAATGAATTAAAAAAATATATAAATTATTATTTCAAGTTTAATTTATTATTATTATTTATTATTTATTTTTATTTAAAAAGAAGATGTACAAGGTAATGAAATAATAATTAATTTAAAAACAACCAAAATAAAAACATATTTAGTAATTATGTACTTAAGTGATGAATGTTAAAAAGAAAGATATTCAAGATATATAATTTTTGTAATAATTATAATATAGTTATTCTTATAACTATTTTAATGCGCTATATCATTCCTTACACTGTCCTATGGTAAACCACGTAAATTAAATGCTCTTTTCAGAGTCATTTAATAAAGTTAGATCTGCAACAGTTTGCAGATATACCGTGTCAGGTATTGTTCTAAGCAAACCTCATGTCATTTATTAAATAACTTGATATCTTCGGAGGTATTTAATGACATAAGGATGGGAAGCGTTGCTATAGCGATAGCGTATCTCCATTGCAAATCTTAGGTTATTGTAAGTTGTTAAATATTTCTACACCTTAACAGTGTTAAATTAGCTAAATTATCCCTCTTTAAAATCTCAAAATGCAAACAACCTTTAAAGTTTTCATTGCGATTCTAATTGACAAATGTGTAACGAAGCGAAATAAAAACAAGGGGGCAAGGACAAAGTGTAAATATTGTTACATTACAGTGTTTCATTGTACTACCTGTATGAAGTGCGGGTACCTGCGCTGGTATAGTGTATAGCCCTGTTTCTTAGTATCATAAGTATAATATGATATGTCAAATATGTTTTAAAACCGTGTTATTGTGAACTAATATGGGTTTGCTTAGTCATTGTGAGTCATTTCGTGTACCTACGACCTTTGAATACATTGCCGTGATCATGTGATCAAGAATTATTTTTCGTATTATTACAGTATATTTTCAGCTATTCTGATTAGTTTGTCAATAGTTTTAGGTAATTTTCTGTAGTAACCTTCTACTAAGTAGGTTATACACCAGAAACTATAGATACTCTAAGGTGTATACTAACACCTTTACCGAGGTAATCACCTTTTTAGATGGTCATATACTTGTTAGATTAGCTAGAGCAGGCCTGGGCAAACTTTTTCGGCAAGGGGCCACTGAATATTCTTACAGGTAGTCACGGGCCTCACAACTCCCATTTTTAAGTATGCTAAACCCGCAACAAAAAAACGCAACGTTGGGTAGTCAAAATCTTTACAGATTTCAAAAACAACGGAAACTTAACCTGGGTGTCAGGTATAATCAGTGAAAAATTTTTCCTGCCTTCTCCAGGCCGATTAGAAAAACCAAAATGTGAACGAAGAGAGCAGACATTTTTGATTTCTGTAAACAATTATTCCGAAAAAATAGATATGTTTTGGAATTTATATGGTCATGGGCAAATTTGATACTATAACTAAAATCCAAGAGCAAGGCCCAAAAAACGTAACTCATTTTGTTCTGTTGCAAACCAAATTTTTCCCTAAATATTTGTGGAGCTGTAAAAATCGGCCAATAAAAGGCCGCTCATTGTATATTGTTAAAATAAATAAATAAATAAATATTTCATAAATGATACACAAATAGCATAGTTAGCCATTCCAAAGCGGAAGGTTACACTTTTAATAGAGCAATTAATTGCTTTTTTAGTTTCTTGGAAATAAGTTTTCTCCTAATTGTAGCATTACTCTTAAAATTCCTAAAAAACTAAGTATTTAATTGTCAAAATTAAATAAGTACAACCGAGTAATAACGTTTTGAAAACAATTCCTATTAACATTTCCTATTTTGCTAAGAAATTCACTAACTTTACACAAAGCAAAAGTGTTACTTTTTAGTGTTTTTATATCGGTCGTAACTTTGGTTGTACTTAATCAATTCCAATGCTTAAATACTCAAATTTTCAGGAAATTCATAAGCTTAAATTAAAGTCCAGATTCTAGATTCAACTAACTCATGCCACCAATAGAAGAAAGCTTATTCCCAATCAATTAAAAATGAGCGATTTTTCAAACTTCTGAGTGCGTTTTTAAAGGTTCTATACTCTGCTTTGGAATGACAGTTTATAATTTTGGCATATTTTAAGAATAGTTTGGTTTGAAACAGTACAAAATGAGTCACGTATTTCAGGTCTGGCTCTTGGACTATTAGGTATAATAGTAAGTAATAATTATAATTATTACTTACTTACTTACTTAATAATTATAATTATAAATAATTATAATAGTTATTTTTCTGCGCACGTATTTATAATTTTATTTTATTCCCCTAAATTTGCCCGCGGGCCACATAAAAATCCTTTGCGGGCCGCATGTGGCCCGCGGGCCGTAGTTTGCCCAAGCCTGAGCTAGAGGTAATGCTGAAAGCAAAGATTATGTAGTATACCATATAATGGTATACTACATTATCTTGGGCTGAAAGGTTCTTTTACCAGAAACTTTGAGGGTGTAAACTTACGCACTCTCGGAATTAAATTGTCAACTATGGCTTAAACTATCTGAGAAATTAAGCTTACATGCCTTTTTTCTATAAAATATTTACGAACAAAGTCCTTGGTTAAATCATATATAGTGGATCGTTAGGCTAGTACTTGTAGAGTTAGTAGTAAGACTACAACTATGTGCTGGCATTATAATCCATAATGTTATAACTGGTATTGGTCTCTATTTATTTTGTAATTATTTTATAAATCCAGAATAAACGTAGTCATTATTTAATAGATTAGTTTTATTATTTTGTCTCATTGGTCAAATCCGCGGTGTCATTTATAGAACTAATTTATTCACTATGTTGTTTCCTGGACAAGGTCTTTTACCTCGACTTACAATCTATACCTATATGAGATCTATATAAGTTACTACCAGTGTAAAGATTTAACTTTTTGCATCCATCGCTACTTTGGAAACGACAGCCAACGTATTACTTCTAGTTTATAAAGTGTAACAATTATATTTTTCTCTTCAAGTAGATATCTGTTATAAATTTGTGTTTATCTAATCACGATTAAGATAGCAAAATAAGTACGTAATTACTTTACTATTTATGGGCGAGAAAGTAGTATTTTGCTGCAAGTAAGTATTCCTTGTCTTAGGAGGTAAAGTTGCAATACCTACAAGGTATTACGCTTGCCTCTCCCAAGCCAACCAAATTCTATTAATTCTACCCCTGACTGTTTTAGAATTTAAAAAATGTGGTTTCTTATAACATTTGTGTTATAAACTTAGGCTACTATTTAAGTATAAGTATCTTAAGTTATACTAAGCCCTCATTAAAGCATCTGCACCCATGCGAAATTAATTGAGTTATACTAAACCCTCAATAATTGCCCCTCCCAAGAATTTGGGCTGTATCCGCACCTGTTCATGATATAGTTTCGCTACGTTTATTCTGTTATCATCGTAGCTCCCAGTGTATTTATGCTAGAGTTAATAGTTTTGCTATTCGAAAAATACTTTATATGACGTCATTTTTTATAATAAACTGCGAAGGCTTCCGCGGTTATTGTTATGAAGATTTAGGTCTTCCGGTGGTGACCGCGTCAATGTAGATGAAGAATCCGACGTTTCGCTTCCACTGTGGGAGGCATCTATCTTCAGGGATGTAGGACATCATGGACAGAAACACAATGCTCTACAAAACTGAACTGGAGTTCAGTTTTGAACTCTGAAACTTTGAACTGAACTGAAACTTCAGTTCAGTTTTGTAGAGCATTGTGTTTCTGTCCATTATGTCCTACATCCCTGAAGATAGATGCCTCCCACAGTGGAAGCGAAACGTCGGATTCTTCATCTACATTGACGCGGTCACCACCGGAAGACCTAAATCTTCATAACAATAACCGCGGAAGCCTTCGCAGTTTATTATAAAAAATGACGTATTTATTAGTTTATTATAAAAAATAAAGTATTTTTCGAATAGCACAACTATTAACTCTAGCATAAATACACTGGGAGCTACGATGATAACAGACACACATATACAACTTTACGTAAACCACTCAGGAGGCCTTAAAATGAAACTGATAATTGCAGTTTCGGATTTTTTGCACCCATTATACTTTTTCTATATACCTATGGGGTATAAATGAGGAAAAGTAATAATACAAAACTTTGTATCTCAGATCTTTTCTTAGTTTAAGTGTATCATTGAAGGTTGGCACTTCATTTCCATAACCTTCAACTGCCTTTAACTTATAACCAGTTTATTCCCTCCATATTTGTAAATAGATGATTTGATTAAATATGTTCTTTAAATAATAATTATTTTCAGTTTTTAATTAATTTTTTAGAAAAACTAAACTTAAGTGTTTAAATTTAGGGTGTAAAGTGCATTTTACGTGTTTGTTTTTGTATTTTGAGTACTTAGTAAGGCTTAAAATCAGCTATGTTTGACGGGGTGTTGGCCTTGGTCATGTTTTAAGTTTTTTCCGTATATCTTGTGTTTTTATTCACTTCTTAAGTTTTTAGTACTTATTTATTAGTTATGGGTGAGTTCGCGAATATCGATTATTATAATAGTTATCGTAATTCTGAAATTGGAAGGACTAACTCAGCTTTGTCGCTTCAATCGTCTCCATCCAGGAGTCCCGTTGATAAGGAACAAGCTGTACAAACAATTAGGAGTTTAATACAATCTAGAAGTAGCAGTAAGTATTTTGTAAATTATTTTTACTATTCTGTTGATAAATATTAATTTAAGTTTTACGATTTGTCAGTGATGGCATTTTGTAACTATACTTCACGAAAGTTAACCTAAAAGATGTTGTTTGTTTACATTTACTACGTTTACACGGGTCAGTACACAAGCGTCGAAAAGCCCTTCCGTCGAAAGGCCATTCCGTCGAAAAAATGGAACTTATCGTCGAAAGGCCCTTCCGTCGAAAACCATTCCGTCGAAAAGCCATTCCGTCGAATTTATGTTTTTCGACGGAATGGCTTGACTTTTAAAAAAAACCATTCCGTCGAAAGGCCTTTCCGTCGAAAGACCATTCCGTCGAAAGTCCCGTCCGTCGAAAACTATCCGTCGAAAAGCCATTCGTCGAATTTATATTTTTCGACGGAATGGTCTGACTTTTTAGTTTTAAACCGTTCCGTCGAAAATATATTAATTTCGACGGACGGGCTTTTCGACGGAATGGCTTGACCATACCGTCGAAAGGCCTTTCCGTCGAAAATCCTATATTATCGGATTACTTTTTAGGTTTACATGTGAGTATTGATGGTTTTGCATACTTAAAAATCTAAAGGCGTCTTTTAATAAAAGATTTTTAAAACTGAAATCAAGCTTATAAGTTAAGTCATATACATGGGGTGGGTGAGGGAAATTAGGAGCATATATTCGTTGTACGTTTAGAGCAAATATATATATATATATATATATATATATATATATTTATATATATATATTTTAGATATATATATATTATATATATATATATATATATATATATATATATATATATAATATATATATATATATATCACTACACACACACACACTTTATATTATATATATATATATATATATATATATATATATATATATATATATATATATATATCTCAATCTTACAAGATCATTTCTCCTTGGTAATTCACTAATATATAAAAGGAGTGAACTATTTTTGATTACATTAACTTTTTTTAATCTTTAGGCGCCAAACATGGTGAAATCAATACATTATTAATTAGTTATTGCCATTTGGTGGCAAAGATCCATTTGTTAGCAGATCTTATTAAAAAAGATTTGTGTTAAACTTTATTTTGAAAGTAAACCGTAAATACTTTAAAACTTTGTAGCACCTTACGTCTGTGGGGTATGCAATTAACAATACAATACTGTATAGCTGGCTAACTTTTCTATAAGACTATATTCTGCAGGCGTTGTTAATTTCGACGGAACGGTCTATCGTGGGTAGAGACGAGCCACTCCGTCGAAAAGCCCAATCGTCGAAAGCCATTCCGTCGAAAATTAATATTTTCGACGGAACGGCCTAACTTTGCGTTTTAAAACCGTTCCGTCGAAAATATATTAATTTCGACGGACGGGCTTTTCGACGGAATGGCTTGACCATACCGTCGAAAAACCCAATCGTCGAAATGTTGACAAAAAGAGGCTTTTCGACGGAATGGTTTTTCGACGGAGTGGTCCAAGTTTTCTATTTGAAACCGTTCCGTCGAAAACAACTTCTTTTTCGACGGACGGGCTTTTCGACGGAAAGGCCTGACCACTCCGTCGAAAAACCCTTCCGTCGAATTTCGACGGAAGGGACTTTCGACGGAATGGTCATTCGACGGAAAGGACCTGACCCCGTTTACACTGCTTATTTAACAGGTGATCGTATTCCATAAGCATTTGATACGATAAGGTTCTTGCACCCTATTTGTCTTAGAATAATACTATATATAGAAGGAGCACAGGACCGTAAACACAATGTAATTCCACTGATAACACGAAAGCCGGTTGACTGGTGCACCTAAGTAATGCTGCCTACCTGACAACAAAACATTATTTTAAATATTTGTCATAAATATCTATTAATGAAGAAAGATTGTAAAGAACAAATATAACTTAAAACACCTGTTGAGTATTTAATAAAACTGGTCTTAGATGGCAAAAGGGTGGCGGAATACAAGAATCTACATTTAGTTGACGAGGACTACGTTTTATATATAATTTTAATAAATACGTTAAACTACAATTAAAAAGCTTAAAATATTGTAATGCACCGATATTTATAATAGTATTTTATGAATAATCAATCATTAATTAATAATAGAACATAATAATTCAGCAACCAGAAGTATTGCCAACTTTTTTTTTAAAATTGTATATTGTTAGGGTGGCAGCATTACTTATGTGCACCAGTGAACCGCCTTTCATGTTATCAGTAGTGCTCCTTCTATATATATAGTATTATTATAAGCTATTTGTTAAGTGGATCTAGTGAGATTATGTGATTACTACTAAACCCGCCAGAACATCTCGTCTTTTATGGTGAAGGTTCACTTAGATTATAAAAGTGTTTAAAATGAAAAATATATGCATATATGATTTTTTTGCATAATGAAGTTACACTTTAAAAAAAATTCATAAATTATTTAAACTGGTAGTATAGAAGGGAACTAATAGTTTGATGAGAATGTTATCAGTTTAATACGATCGCCCTCTGAAGGTACATACAGCTTATCGTGGAATCAGTCTAGATTCCATCACCCTATTTCTAGCGTATCGGAATGGACTAACCTTATTTAGATATTGTACATAATACGATCCTTGGATTTAGAATTCTGTGTGAACGTACTAATAGTAAAGCATTAGCAAATTGAGGCTCATATCAAATTATTTTAATATTACTAGATTATTATATTTTTTACTGACAGCACTATCTGTATTCAATCCATTTGTCAAATTCAACCTAAACTCTCATATTTAACAACTGATCGTACTGTATTCATATTTAATACTGTATGGTGGTGAATATGGTTACTTTTATTGAGTAATCACCTCTAACAGTGGGTTCCATTTTCTATAAATATGCCAAAATTGATCTATGTTCAGATGATCTAGTGCGATGGCATTGTAACAAAACCAAAACATCACATTTTTTATATTGAAGGTAAAACTTAGGTTGATAAATATTTAGGAAGTTACAAACAACAAATATATTTAATGAAATTGTAATTTCTATTCATAATAATCAAATAAGAACAAAATAGTATTGGATAAGTTATTCAGTGAATGCAATAATATTTAAGTGAAAAAGAGAAATAATGATTTGTCAGAAAAGTTATATGTCCAATATAATCCAATCTCAAAGGTCTTGCATCAAATTGGGGGATAGGACCAGATTCCATCCCCCTTGTTATAGCATAACCAACTGGATTCTCTTTGCATAGTTCCTACAGCGTATATATCAAATGTACCTAATACCATGAGCAGACTTAATATGCTGTGAACAAACTTTGCAGAGGAAATCCAATCCCCTAGGCTAAAACTGGAAAAGTAAAACCCGTGTCACTGCACCAATGAGCTGTCAAAATGTTCAGGGGTGATCTTGTTTAAACTATAACTTATAAATAATAAACCTTTTATTATTTCACTATTATAACCCCAGATTTTTACTGAATAACTTCAAATATTTTTTGTTTTATCTAACTTCATTTTTATGTAAAGAAATCACAATTTTTTTCATATATTTTTACTTTTCCTCATTTATTCTGTAGGTATATAGGAAAAGTATTGTATTTGCAAAAAGATCCGATAGAGTGGTCACTGAAATTATCTGTTTCAGGTGTTTTAAGGCCTCCTGACTGGTTTTTTGCAAAGTTGTCTGTATGTGTGTGTGTCTGTTATCATCGTAGCTCCCAGTGAATTTAAGCTAAGAATTTAAATTTTGTACAGAAATAAGTCTCCTGCTGTATTTTCGCTATTCGGAATGTATTTTTTTTATGACATCAATAACCCTGAATAATAGAATAACGTCATAAACTCAGCAAATTTTTTGAAAAATTATAAAACACAGTAAAATGATGCCATCAGATTCAGATTTGGCTCCCATGTAGCCAAGTATAAGACTAAAAGACTAAAATATGGGACAAGTTTCATCTCATCATCGGCATTAGTTCAATTTTTATCACATGACTTGTGCACGTTATTAAAAAATTGTAAAAAAAAATTGGAAATTAATCTAATTGAGTTGCAATTTGGTACGAGTGTATACCTTTAAGTACTAAATAAGTACACTAAGTTTCGTTTTAATATGACAAGTATATCTATGATTTTTGTTGGATCATGAGAATTAAGTAGCTGTATGGGTGACCTCGGAGAATGAAAAGGAAGTATTTACTATCTGAGGATGAACAAAGCGAGTCTGAAGTAGGGAGGATGAGCGTAGCGAATTCGATGTGTAAGGAAAAGTTCTTGAGTTACCCTGTACTCAATTTTTTGTTCATCCCTTCTTTACGAATTTTTCTTTACTCTAAAAGACATTATGTTTTGTTATGACATCATCATACTTGATGGATTGTATTTAATCAGAGCATATTGTATGTAAATGTAATGAGTTGCAAAATTGGTTGCGTCTGTTTTGTCATGAGCATTTTGTAATATCACTCTTCAACCCAATAGGGATTGAGTTTTTGTTTGAAGTAGTTTAAAAACTTGCTAGTTTTTTGTGTACTTCATATATGCTTAGAATAGGCTTATGCCAAAATGGAAAAATAATTATGTGAATTAGGCTTACAGCTGATAAAAGATTGATCAGTGGATTGGATGATTCTATGAACTGTTGACCCTTAATTGTTAAAAGTAATTTTTTGAGCTTTAGTAAAGACTGCAGTGAAATAGATAGAGAACATTATTATCCCCAGTATTATAATTTAATTTAATTTTTGAGCTGTAGTAAGGACTGCAGTGAAATAAATGGATAGAGTACATTATTAACCCCAATATTAGAATTGGAACCAGAGTGGACAGTTAAACTTAATTACCCATAGTAATTCACTCAGATTATTAAACAGGTTTTTTTACCAATGAAATAACACTCCTAATGTGTTTATGGCGAAAACTAACGTACAAAAAAGAGAAACCACAAACATTAGAAAGTAGAATTGACATTACTTCATAAATTAAGAGTCTTTTGTTAATATTAGGGATGTATATCTTAAATTGTGACTACTTTAGGCTCAATTAGGGCTGTGAGTCCAGCTGGTATCTAAACATGATGAAAATTTACTAAGTACATGGGAATAACTTATAATAATGCAATAACTTTAATAATACATGTAATAACTTATAATATGAGACAACAATATGTATTTTATGTAGTAAATTATATTCAGAGTAGATTGGTTCTAACATGATTAAATTTAATATTACCTTTTACAGGAATCGATAGGACTGATGACAAATTTATTTTAAGATTTCTGAGGGCTAGAAAAATGAATGTAGAAGAAACTTATCAATTAATGATAAATTATTATTCATTTAGAGAAAGGAATGAAGAGATATATACTAACCTGACTACTGAAGATCCTCTAATAAAACAAGCCTTGTATGATGGATTTCCAGGTGTTCTCAAAAGTCGCGACAGGTATTAATTTACACCATAATAATTTAATTACAACTAAAAAGGTAGAAATCATGTTACGAAAACAAAAGCAATCTTCAAATACTCTTTATCTTTCGAGATAGAATGACTATTTAAATATTACGTTGAAATGTTTATTTTTTTAATATTTCTTATCTTATCACTGTCTGTACCTTATTTCTTATTATATGACCTATCCTTAATTTTGTAAATGACACTCATAATTACCTCTGTTCTTAAGGGGTTTTGTTGCACTTTTTTATTGATTTTTATATTTAAATTGACAAATGTGTTATTATAGTAACTCATTTATTAATTCAATGAAAATGTAGTTTTATCTTCTGTCTAACAAGTGTCTAGACATTTTAATCTATGTAATTCATCAATTTGAATTATTTCTTTTTATTCTATCTGAAATGAAATATGAAGTGTAAAATTCTCATCATGTAATACATGAAGTGGTTTCAAATAGTCTAAAACATTTCTTCTCATTCATTCTGTTATGAGATTGTTACTGAGGAAGTGGATTACATCCAGGTTGGATTAACATTCTCAACGAAGTGTTGAGACTCGTAATTTTTAAGTTTAGCAAGCTTATATTTATATTTAAATTATAAGCTCTAGTGGATTCTTTACCATAAGGATGTAAATAAAAGTCTATCCACAAATAAATTTCAACTAATGTAATGATGACAAAACTGGCTTTCAACCTAATACAGGTCATCCTTAGTGCCGGTGAGAAGAAGCT
Source organism: Microvelia longipes (assembly GCA_018340805.1). Classification (NCBI taxonomy): domain Eukaryota; kingdom Metazoa; phylum Arthropoda; class Insecta; order Hemiptera; family Veliidae; genus Microvelia; species Microvelia longipes. The sequence continues at coordinate 35,438,985 of JACMZG010001914.1, forward strand.
AATTTTTCCTCTTGAGTCTTGTTGTTAGATTTGAGACTGTCTGCATCCAGTCTCAAATCTAACAACAAGACTCAAGAGGAAAAATTAGCTTCTTCTCACCGGCACTGAGGATGACCTGTATTAGGTTGAAAGCCAGTTTTGTCATCATTACATTAGTTAAAAATTTATTTGTGGATAGACTTTTATTTACATCCTTAAGCTTATATTATAAACTTGGATGTAAATTATATATTTCACTTATTTTTCTAGTATATCTTTAGTCAGCCAAAATCTGTGGTCAGCCCCAATTCAAATGGTTTATTTTCACATAATAAGCAATAGGTGAACAAAAATAATAGTTTTGAAGACCACCGCAAGGATTCTCTTCTTAGTTCTTTTTTTTACTTTTCCTCATTTATACCAGAATTATATGTAAAAGTATTGATTGCAAAAAAAAATCTGAAACCAGGAATTCTCCTGAATTATCATTAGGTGTTTGTAAGATCTTCTGAGTAGTTTTTTTTACAAATTTTTCCATCTGTATGTGTGTGTGTGTCTGTTATCAAAGTGGCCCCCAATGTGTTTATGCTAGAGAGCTCAAACTTAGTAATATTGTCATTAACCGATAAAAAATTTCCAAAATTCATGAAATGTGGAAACATTTTTGATCGATTTGAAAATTAGCTGGCATATGTCATATACGACCAACAAATGTGTCAGTTTCATCTAATTATCAGCATTAGTTAAATTTTTATTGAATAACTTGGTTACGTTTTTTCATAAATTGTGAAAATTAATTTTTGAGAATAATTCAATTGAGTTGAAATTTGTTACAAGTGTATCCCTTTAAAGTATACTAAGTTTCATTTCAATATGGCTAGTATGTCTTTAGGTTTTGTCCGATCACTAGTGTTAAGCTGCATCGAGCAGATCAGTATCTAGATGGGTGACCATTGTGAATGAAACAGATGTTTTTGTCTAAAGGTGAGCAAAGCGAGTCCGAAAACATTGCAGCATAAATTTAGTGATTTCTATATTTTAAGTACGAGCAAAGCAAGCCCAAAGTAGTTAGATGAGAATAACGAATCTGACGTGATTTGGAAAAGTTCCGAGGGACCCCGTACCCAATTTTGTGTTGTATAACAAAAGTTGTTCTACCTAAATAACTAACTATACAGTCATTTTACTTTATTTTCTGGAAGGAGCCAGTGGTAATGTCATTTAAATTCTTTGAATTTGATATTACTGTTTATCCTAATTTTACATTGTTTTCTTATAACTTACAGGAAAGGTAGATGCATTCTAGTCTTGTTCTGTGCTAACTGGGATCAGTCTAATTATCCCCTTGAAGTTATATTCAGAACTTTACTTCTTAGCTTAGAAAGACTTATTCTTGATCCTCAGAATCAGACTAATGGATTTGTTCTTATTGTTGATTGGACTGATATGTCTCTAAGACAGGTGAGTGTTTTAAATTAGCTGGAAGTCTTCAATTATCATTTCCTTATATTCTCAAATTATTTATTTTAGATATGTACTCTCAATAACTTTTAAAAGTTCTTCATTGTCACCTGAAAGAGCAGTTACGTAAGAGGGTTTATTGTCAACTATTAGATGGACTTCATGGTCTCTCAAAACAAAAAACAGCTTTGTGACATTTTTAAAATTTAAAAATATTTAATTTTCCATTGTGGACAGCTTTTTAATATTTTTAATGCCATCACAAGAAGTATTTTTGATGTTTAGTTTCAAAATCTGGTGCACAGATAGTACCAGCATAGATAAGAATTACTTGAATAGTAAATATGTTATTAATTAATTAGGAAAGTGATGGGTCGCCTAGCAAGTGCATCACGTTGTTAGGCCTTTTTTCCTAACTCCCTTAGATTGAAGATAGTGTTCTACCATATGAGTGCACTCGATCCACAGAAGAGCCGTGACTAATAACTAAAAATTTTGAAACTTAAAATTTTGACGCTTAATAATACCAAAAGTATGCACGTGTTTTTTAAATATAACACGTTGCTGGAACCGCAAAAAATAGAAACAATTAAAAAAATGCCGATCAAAAGCGACTAATTAGTTGAAAAGTTGTAAGCGAACTTAATTATTAATTAGTGCGACACTTTTGTTAAACGTAAAAGTTTGTTTACATTTGTTAAGGTTACAAATTTCCGCCAAAAATTCAAATAATTTAAAAAACTGAGTAAAAATCGGAACTTTTTCTTATTTAAGATTATACGGTGTTTAACGTTCTTGTATGCTTTTTATACTAATTAAATTATTATTTGTTAAAAATAATAAAAAAAATATGCTTAGATACTGAAGTGATATCAAGTCGCCATTATTTACTTCGAGAAATGTGTTTTTGTTAAAAAATGACTGGTAACCATCCTATTCTGAGGACGAGTGAAGCGAGACCGAATTTTAAAAACCCTAGGCCATTTGTTAACCATCCTATTCTGAGGACGAGCGAAGCGAGTCTGAAGGGTGAGGAAATGTTCCGAGGTACCCGATTTTTGTTTTGTTTTGATTGGTTAATTGAAGTAAGAAAAAATGTATATCAAAGAAAAAAATGAAAATAATAATTGTACAATTTTTTATAACCAATTAAAAAAAATTAATATTAAATCAAGGTCAATGCTAAAAGTAACAAATGTTCAAAAACCCTTTTTTTAGTTATACCAGTTTTCGTTGTATTGAGAGTTATTTTTAAGCCTGCAATGCTCAAAATTATCATACTAACCTGAATCTAAAATGTTTTAGGCATAGCCGTTTGGATATCAGTAAAAAAAATAAGTTTTACTTGATTGTTATTTACCTTACATTTCGTTCCAATTATGATATTATTGCTTAGAATTGGAGTAAATAGTTATTATTTTTTAGTCTGCACTATCTTTTGTAAAAAATCACGTGAATAATTGCTAGTTTTAAATTATTTTGTTCAAATTAAGTACGTACATATATCATCTTACAGTTGGGAAGATTGAATCTGATTTTGAGCAGTATTCGGTGTTGAGATTTCTAAAACAAAAGCTCTATTAATATTTTTGAGGAAATATATTGAAATATATTTCAATATATTGATATTGGAAATATATTGAATTTGAGGAATAACTATTTCCTCAAATTCAACGTAATAATTTCATAAACTAAACAAAAAATAGGGTGAACAACAAGCACTTGAAAATTTATCACTGATAGTTTATTATGGGCACAAAATATATTAAAACACAAAATTACCACTAATATTTCCTAGTTAAAATATTTAAAATTTATTGTTAAAATATTATAATTAAAAAGTTGAAATACATTGACAACACATAAATTATTGTTATCACATGTGATAAGAGTGATTTCCCGCCAAACCTTGAGTTTACGAAAAAAAAACTGTGAAACTGTTTTGCAATAGCAGTGAGGAATCTGAAAATAAAAGGTACATTAAGCAACAAATGTGAACCACGAAAAGTTTCTAAATAAATCTGCTGTGGTGCGATACAGTCTCGCAATGAACAACACGCCCCAACAAACACAGTAAATCTTAAAAAATAATTGGAACACTCAAAAAAAATTGCAAGTGCTATTATTCATTAAATGTAGTATACTTTTATATAAAAATATATTTGGAAAACATGCATCTTCCTCATTCTCAAACTAATTTTATCATGAAAATTAGATTTTAGTATAGCAATATTGCAGCAAAACGGTGTTCTTAGTATTTAACAAGAAACTATCATCCAGAAAAGTATAATACTTACCTTATTAAACATGTGTATTTTTTCCCTTTCATTTTGCAATTTTTTATTTGTTTTTGATTGCCAGAAGTACACAGCGGAACAAAACAATACCTCATTTATATGTTATAAAAATATAAATACTAAAAAAAATATAAATATTAAAAAACCATATTTTTGTTAATTTACTTGAAAAACGATGAAAAAGTTATCAGAATAGTTAAGGTTTGCTTGTAAAGTTGTCACTTAATTGACTTGTTGTTAAACTAGCAATTGTTCATGAGATTTTTTACAAAAGATAGTGCAGACTAAAAAATAATAACTATTTACTCCAATTCTAAGGAACAGTGGTGAGCTCTAGTGGACAAAATACGATCAAATTTGTTTCCCGCCATGCTTTACAAGCTGGCGACCATAGCTACTGCAACAAACTAATCTTTTTAGTTAACTTTACACATTAGTAAGAACAGATCTTACTAAGTAGTGTATTATATTTACTTTATACAGGTATTACCACTGTCTGTATTACTGCTGCCTTTAAAAAGCACCACCTTTCTGATATTAATATTATCAATAATCATTGCTACATTCTATCCAAGGTTGGTTTGTGAATAAAGCCCAACATCATGTATACATGTGATAAACTACAGGTTGTTGTTCATCACATTCAATTCATCACTCGTAAAATTATCATATGCCCAGTTATGCTGTTAAATCATGAAGGCAGTGCACAGACTTTTTTTGTTTGTGGATAATTTTAGTATTCATTTTTTAAACTTATTTCTTCTTGTTTTACAGTTAACAAGCTTAACACCAAAAACACTGAAATTAATAATCGAATGTTTTCAAGACTGTTTCCCTGCAAGATTTAAAGGAATTCACTTCATCAACCAGCCCTGGTTTCTTGAACCTGTGACTGCTGTACTTAAAGCTTTTCTTAAAGAATCTAATAGGAAAAGGGTATGGATTTATGTTTCTATTTATTTTATTTTATCTGTTTTACTCTTAGTATGTGTTAATAGCATTATACTAATTGCAGAACACAAATGTCACATTTAAAATCATAATTACTAAATCATTCTCAGTACATTCAGCCCTGGGGGGGGGGGTGTAGTTACTGTGATTAGACAGTGTGTTCGAAAATTCAGGACAATGTGTTTACTTTTTTATTATGGATATTACTGATTGAGGGGTCTTAAATTGTATTAATATCGGTAATTGATGGTTAGTTTGCTTACCACTGGTGATTGGTGAAGATTTTTTAGACACCTAAAGTATGTATTTATTTTTTATTTTAAATGATTTATTTTAGGTTGCAGGGATTGAGACTACATGTCTCCTCTTCCATCCAACTGGCGAACATTACATTATTTACATAATGTAAATAATGTCTACATTATTTTTCTAATGTAAATAATGTCTACATTATTTTTCTAATGTAAATAATACACTAGACAAGCAATATACAAAAAAACTTAAAACCTAAGGTTACCATTTTTAAAGTTTTTGTAGCAGCAACTAACTAACAAAGTTGATAAATATAATTTCATGCATCCTGCATTTTAAATAAATTAATAAAAAAAATTGTAATCACAAATTTGATTAAAAAGATTGGGATATTTAGTTTAGCGCAAGCTAATACAAAATGGTAAATGTCATAAATAAAAAGGTATTTATATTAAAATTAATGAAAAAGTAACTACAAAGCTAGGAAAACGTTACAAATCAGAATTAAAATTTAACACATTCCTCAAAGTTTGAGAGAGGGAGAGACAATAAATGCAATTTGTGTGAAATATAGGGCTTAGAAAATAATATTCGTATGAAAAATTAAAACATCCCAATTCATAGATATCCTAAATCAGGGATACACAAACTTGAAAGTTCGGCAAGATTGTGCAATTTGAATTTAATAGATTTTGGTGGAACTTTCTCAGTTTTTAAGCTGTATAAAACTTTTAGTTTTTGCATAAACATCTAACATTTAATGGCCACCCTTTGTGTAACTCTGAACCTAAAATAGCAAACTTGATATATTCCTATAAATTAAGGACTTAAAGTCAACTTGGAAAACTTAAAATAAATATATTTTTTCGATTTTTTTAAACCTTTATTTTTTTATATTTTACGTATAAAATAAGTGTACAATTAATTATTTGACTGGTAAACCCTTCACTTAAGATCAATTAATAAATTAATCTTGTGCCATAGAGGGTTAGTATATAGTTCTCTTTATACATACTATTTGTTAAGGTTTTAATTAATTATTTTTTAAGTAACAAATCTAAAAATGAGCATACAAAATACTATGTACTTTCTTGTTTTGTTCAGATATACAGTCATGGCAATAACCTGAGCACTCTTCATGAGCATGTTCCCAAGGATGCTTTACCTACAGATCTAGGAGGAGAAGGACCTCCATTCAACACTACCATGTGGGCCGACAACTTGCTGTCAAATAAGGTTCCTTTCTCTCCTTGATTACATTACAGTACTTCATGGCAAATTTAATTTTTTTTATACCTTCAAAAAGAAGAAATAGTTATATTTTAATTTATTTTATAATCAAGTCCATTAAATAAAAATGTGGATTAAGGGGCTCTGTCACTTTTGGAAGTAGACTCTGAATCATGACTCAGTGAGTTTCAGACATCTCATGTCTCCATTTATATTACTACTTCTTCAAATCCACAGATTTTGTAATTGGTTTTAAAAACATATTTTTTTGTTTTCAACTAGAATTCCATTACTCTTTTCATGAGATTTGCTCATAATTAGGTGATATGCATTATTCAAGCCTGTAGAATGCATCTAGTGCTGTTAGATTTTATAATAAAGAAAAAGTATTTATACGTAAGTTTCATAGCATAATGTTGGGAATTATAAGGGGCTGGATTCATCTGCTTTATTAATTGATTATCTTTTCAAAATTCTAAGTACAACAATAAATATAACCTTACTATTATGCTTGCAGTTTCACAATGAGCTAAACATTTTTGTTCTAAAGGCCATTATTGAACACATGACCTCATAACCTTATATTTCAATATATTATACAATGTATAACCCTAAACAGGTGAGGAGATATTGCTAACACTTTTTGATTAACATTTTGAAGATAAAAATGCAAATCTCAAAACAATGATGGACTACTTAGGAGGATATTTTTATTTATGGAGTTGACACAAAAATTTATCACATTAAAAAAAATATCACCTCCTCCACACTGCAATCACATAAACAACTCAACCCTACCAAAAATAGTTGTCCCTTTAATCTAACTAATAGAAGGGATCATACAATTATTTTTAAAAGTCATTGAAGTTTCTCTTAGGATGTGTATGAGCCTAAAAAATGTTTTGGATACAATATTGCTAATCAGAATCTTTATACACTTTTAACTAAAATTCTATGTCTAAAGTCGAAACAAATATTTATTTGTGTGATTCTTTATTAGTAGCTTGCGTGAGCCCATCTCAGAATTTTTCTTTGAATTGAGCTACCTCAAAATAAGTTGTTTAAATAAACAAATATATAGGTTACAAATGGTAAAATCGTAGGTTTTTTTTTAAATTTTTATATGAATTGGTTGTATTACATGTTTTGTATTTGTTTAACTTGGTTTTATTTAAGGTATACTGATATATTTTGCCAAACAAGTCGAATTTACTTTGAAATTTGTTTTGTAAATAATACAGCATTTCACTCAAAAAAAATGTTTGTATGTTAAAAAAATTAAGAATGTGTTGTTTTGAATTTCATCAATCTTTTTTATTCGACATAAGTTTGTTTTGAGTTCCATTATGAACTGGTAATTTAAGTTAATTATCTATACAGGTAAACTTGTATTATTAGTACAAATGTGTCAAGATATCTTTTTGTTTTTTAGATTCTTATTTTTAGTTTGTTGTTGTGAGATAGTAGTTGTATTTTCTTATTATGGTTACTTATTATGGTTGGCTTAGTTAAATATTAGTATTTTTTTACTATCATTTGATTCTATATGGACGCAATATATTATTTGGTTTATGTAGAATTGAAATTTTGTGAGACACTAATTATGAAATAGTATATCAAATACCTAGAGAGCTCACTGTTAATATTTTTTTCTGTTGGTAAAACTGATAGAGCTAGTTGTTATTAGAGGAAGCTTTTTATCCCTGCTATTTTTCTTCTACCAGATTATGCTGTACCCCAAGATGTTAAAAATTTATTAAGTGATTCAATTCGATGTAAAAAAACCAAACACATTCGGAGGTTATAGCCTAATGTTTGTTTTTATTATAACCTGATGTCATTGCAGGTTATAATAAATCAATTCCGGGATATAACCAAGCATGTAAAAAAAAATATTTCATTTATAAAACCCCTCCACTTGAATTACCTTATAAACTCTATCAGCTTGGCTGTACCCTAGCACTGGAAGTGTTATTGTAATTCCTGTAACCAATGTCCACATTAGACCTACCATTTCTCTAGGTATGCCACATACTATTTCTGTTATTCCCTGTGTATTTCCTTCAATTTCATTTTTAACACTTCCTGAACTTTACAACTCCCCCATACTCTTTTATAAGTAATTTTAACTAAAATTTAAACAGAATTTAAGTTATGTTTATTTATCTTCACTGTTACTCACGAGACTTAATTAAATCATTATTCCTTTCTTTTTTTTACCATTTTTCAATTTTTTGGTTTTGGTTTTTTAGGGTGATGCAATAGAAGACTAATTTTTCCCATCTGGTTTGGAGCTGCTTTTTATATTCATTCAACTGCACATTTTTATTTATCCATATTTAGTGATCATTTCATTTCTTTTTGTATAATTTTTTAATATTTTTTATAGATGTTCATATTTATAGCTTTTATTGATGTTTTGCACTCATTATTAGCTTTCTGCATTTTTTAAAACTTTTTTAATATTTAAAATTTATGAAATTCTATTAAATCTCAGATTTTATTTTAAATTTTTGTTATGTAAGCCCATTTTTTACCATGTAATTAGTTCTACACTTGACCACAAAAGAAATAATCCCAGTGATAGGTTTTTCATTTAAGTTATTTATTAAATTTTTTATCTATTGTTTTTAGTGTACTATTTATTCTTATGAATTTTATTTTAATTTCTTATTTTTAGTTACTGTACTTAACTAGTCATTGTTGTACTGAGTTGGTATTCTGATATAATATGATAATGACTCGATAATGTATTTTTAGATAATATTTTATGATATTACTCAATTTAATTTAATTATTTTTGTGTTCAATTAACATTTAATTGCAGCTCAAAGCTGTAATGACGACAAAACTTTCTTGAATAAATTCCCATTTTAAGTCCATTCTCCGATTTTTTGCCGTGGTGGTTAATAAAAGACATTATTTTTAAATACTGTTATTTTTAAAATAAAATTTAAAAAAATAAATACATCAAAACAAATCCAGAGGTAAAATGAGCTGCTGAGGTTTGAATCTTGGAGGGAAAGAAGTTTTTTTTTTAAAAAAGGGGATCTTTAAAACACTCTTATAGAAGTACTGAATAATATTTTTATGAAATATGTAGGATGCTCCCCCTCCTCTGCAATGGCCTCCAGCAACTGAGGTTAAAAGCCCCAACGCTGTAGAATGGTCCATTGTTTTAAGTTTGAAATAATTATTGAAAGATGTTCAAAGCGATCAATAATTTTTGATGATATACTTGAAGACAGTGATGTCATTATATTTTGACACTTGTCTAACCCTGTCTACAGGTTAACTTATTTTAAACCAATGTAATTACATTTGTTTAGCGTATAATGGGTTAATTATTTTGTTCCTTTCTTACCTCTTGTAATAGGAGAGAGAAGCATTGTATTAAGAAAAAGATTAAAACACAAAATGTCTACATTTCAGGACCTACAGACCCCAAAAATAAATGCTGTCTGTAATATGTGAACTGAAGTAGATGAAAATTAATACTTTTTTATGTTCTTTAAGAGGAAAATCTGTTTAGATGTTGAAAAATATTCAAAATAGCCACCATTTGGAATTTCCAGAAGTGTATTTTTTAAAAAATCTATGGGTATACTAAATTTAATTAAACTTTAAATGATTAATTTGTTTTATTTTTATTAAATCTTTGCATTGTTTTTGAAATGCTAACCAAGAAGTGCAAAATGTACTACTTTTTAAAAATGTTTATTATTTTATCACATTAATTGACAGTATGTGTCAAAACTGTTATTAAATTGACTAAAGCAATATTCAAAATTTTGATCATGAATGATGAATGATAGGATTACATTTTGAATAATGCTAGAATGTCTTTAGATTTTTATTCCTCTATGACCTTCTACTATTTTCTACACCTCTGAAATTTCTTTAATTGATTGCTGATCATCAAAACGAACCAATACAAACTTGGCTTGAAAATTAATTTTTATGCAAAATAATTTTTTATAACATGATTAACCAACCCACTATAATGACTCAGCAAAAATGTATCTATCGATTTGAGATTTGGCACTCATTTAGTTGTATATAAGACTAACATATGTGCTGTTTCATTTCATTATCGTCATTAGTTAATTTTTTATTGTATGACTTGTATGTTTTTTAAAAAATCGTAAAATAATCCAATTGAGTTGAAATTTAGTACAATGATATCCCTTTATAAGTATCGTTTCAATTGGGCAAGGATCTATACATGGGTTTTGTTAGATTATAAAAGTTAAGCAGCATCGAGTGAGGCCATTACTTCGATGGGTGACCGCTGGGAATAAAACTAATGTAATTCCTAGATAAATAAATAGTCTCTCCACTAAATAGTATTTTAATAAATTTACTAGATAGTTAACTTTCTGCCACATCCGGCCATCATAGTGGCCACATAAAAGGCCAAACTACAAACTAATAGTTAAAAAGAAAAATACAACAAGTCTAACATAAAGCTAAAGGAAAAATACAAAACAATTACAAAATTAAAATAAATAAATTGGCAAGAAGACAGAAACACGTACCATTCTCTGGTATGGTATAAACTTAATCTCTAAGGTCAAAGACCCTATTCCATGTGCTGAACGTTATGGGGTTATTGAATACGCTGCAGTACTTGTCAGTAAACCTATACAGGTCAAACAGGTCGCTCTTTCTCTACCTGTTAGGCAGAACATAAATCTAGCTCAAAGAATACCCATTTTTATAAAGAGAGATGAAAACCATTTTAATGGACTCCACATAGTTGCTACTTTACTATACAAAAAGGAGGCATACGAAACTATCAAAGATATTGAGAATAATGCCTCCATTAATGTTAAAGAAGAAGGTTCGAAATCTATAGCACTGAGATATTGGCTTCAAGAGAGGGGTGTCCGCCCTAACTGTGTATGAAGATTGGAAAGTGATCATTACTAACGATCGTTCTTAGTACTCCAGAAAATGGTTTGTGTTTCTGTCTTCTTGCAGATTTATTTATTTTAATAAATTTATTTATTTTGTTATGGTTTTTTATTTTTCCTTTAGCTTTATGTTGACTTTTTTAATTTTTTGTTTTTAGTTATTTTAAGTTTGTTGTATTTTCTTTGCTTTTTATAGACTGATGATGGCCGAATGGGTCAGAAAGTTAACTCTCTAGTAAATTCATTAACATGCTATTTAGTGGAGAGACTAATTATTTATCTATTCTTGGATTACTCTACAGAGCAGTTATTTATATAATTAATGTAATTATTATCTGAGGACGAGTGAACAAAATCCAAAGACCTGTTGCACAAATTTGGCGAATTGTATATTCTGAGGACAAGTGAAGTGGGTCTGATGTAGGAAGGATTAACGTGGCAAATCCGATATGGTGAGAAGTCACGAAGTATCCTTTACCCATTTTTTTAATATAACAGTTCAGGATCTCAGTTAGTCTTTATTCTTGTTACTTCTTGGTTATATTATAGAAAACAGTTAAATTCCATCCAATAAATGTGATATTTTTTATTCAGATTTGTCTGGTTTGAATTTATTAGCAGAATTTGTATATCTCTAGATGTTTTAATTTTCCTTTTTTAATTTAAAAATCAAAAGTATTATTATAAGTAGTTTTTTTTTATATTTTGACCTTTATTTCTTTGGTAATAAATAGTGTTTAGTTAAAATTATAATTTATAATAATTTGAAATAGTTATATAAAATCTAATTTAATGAGTTGACTTTTTAAAAAAGGTACTGAATTACTTCTCAATTTTTGTAAAAATGCAAACTTAATTAAATAATACATTTTCGTCTTAATGAATTGTTCTTAATCTTTTACTAAAGTTGTATAACTTAAAATTTATTCTTTCCTTGTAAAAATTTTAAATTTGAAAAAAAAGTTAGTCAATATTACATTTAAATTTTAAATTGAACATTTCAATTTTAAAACATAAGGAAACCCCTTATTTAAATATTAAACATACTCTATTTCATTAAAAAGTTAAAAAAAACTTATTAAGTATGTTTTGTCTTATTATTAGTGTCTTATATATTTAATCGCACAAAAATATATTATTATTAAAATTTCTTATACTTTTCAAATAGCAGAAAAGTCAATTATGCTTTGTCTGAACTTGTATGTCAATATTTAGTTAGAGATTAATTAAAGAAAGAATCTCAAAAATATTTTAAATGTAGTCAAAGGCAATAACCACTTGTTGATAAGGTGTTTAATTTGAGATCTGGCTGGTCCAGAGTCAAATTCAAGTTTTTTTAAAAGTTTTGTTTATTATTATTCACCTCAATACAATACTTGAATAAATAAAAACATTAAATAAGAAAATTATCTTTGTTTATTTATGTGCTGAAAGATAATTATGTGAAAGATATTATGATATTATGTCTCAATATCATACAAAAACAAAACTGTAAACCATAAACCTAAATAGCAAAACCTATCTTTAATCGAAGATTACTTTGTTTGATTGGTAATGTATTTATTTATTATTTTAATATAATATTTAATATAAAAACTGGGCACCAATTGAGGTTATAATTTCCTATTGCATAAATGTTGAACAAAAACAAGTAACCTTTGTTATTTATTCCTAGGATAAATGTTGAGAAAATAAAGATAAATAATCAAAATAATGGTTAAACTTAAGTAAATAAAGCACGATATAAAAAATAAGCTGATCCGGCCAACTAGCTTTGTGGGTTCGAGTTCTTGATCCAACTTTACGCTATAGATACTTGGTCTATACTTTTGACAACGTCAAACAGAAAATAACTTCGGTAACCTAAGTTACTGTGAATCCAAAGTAATGGAACAAAATCCAATATACAACAATACAGTTAAACAAACGATAGAACACAAGGAAGATTATAAATACCTGAACTATAAATCTAGTGGCAAATCAATCTTAATGAAAGGAATGTCCGTAAAACTATAATATTTATAGTTGTTATGAAAACTATTTCATCTTCATCTGACAAAAAGCAAAAAAACAAAATTGTTATATAAACATAAAAAGAACAGAAACTCTAAGTAAAAAGATGCATGTTTCTAATTTTTCTCGTTTTACTTGCCAGAAACTGTCACGTGGAAAAATAAGCCAAAAATTAAACCTAAAAATCTTAGTCGGATAACATGCTTTCAACTTACCTGGAATAATAGTAAATTAACATTTGCTTGGTTACGTATTATGATAAATTTGATTCACAAAATTTTCAAATATCGCTTGGGTTTAATTGTATTGAATATTTTGGGTTTAATAGTATTTTTATTTCTCTCCTAAAAATGAATAAATTAATATACAGCGTCAGCTTGCCTGGGAGCCTCCCGGTGCCCACACTGTTGTTTTATTTATCAGAACAACCTCAAGAGCTTCATTTTCATGATAAAAATTTGCTAAGTAGAAGAAAGATAATATAATAAATAGTAATAATATTAATGAAAATTCTCCTTGAACTGTTGTTACCTTATCTTAATTTGAGCTCCCTCTTTGTTATAGATATCTATAATTTGGTATATTTTATTATAATCTCTTTTATTTTTCAACAGTGGTTGTTACCTAATTCAAATATAGTAAAAAAATGTAAAGCCTATATTTTATAACCTTTTAAATAAATATATTTAATATGAACGTTTAAAATAACCTCTGTGAATAAATTATGTCATACGACAATAAAATATTTTTGCGAAGATGCATGCTTAGCATAGCTTTTATTATATTTTATAAAGTTATAATAATATATAACATTTTAGAATGAAAAAAAAGTTTAAGAAATAAATAAGAGAAGCTTAATATTTTTAATTTTAACATTCTATTTTGAACAATATAATTTTAAAATGTATTAAAAATAATATTAATTTTTTTTAAAAAAAGTCAAATAAATTATACATAATTATTCGAATTTTAAAAATTTTGTCATAATGGTTTTGCCTTTTTCTTTAGCTTATTTTTGTAGTGTGAATTAGATTTTAAAATTAAATTAAAACAAATATTTTTTTAAAGAAATTTGTATAATATTTTAAATTATTGTAGCAGATTTATTGAGATGTATTAAGATTTTTTTGGAAAGTTTTAAGGTTGTGAAAAAATATGTGTATAAATATATGCTCTTTTAGGGGTTGTAAATCATTTTGTTTGTTTTATACTTACTGTTCTGTATGATTTTCTAGTTAATTAAAAAAAGTGCAAAGATCTCATGCTCTAGTTAACTTGTGTCTCATACCAGGTAAAGTATAAGCATCATTTTGGTATAGGGTTTAGAAAAAATAGCTCTATATATCTTTTAATACCCCTAAGAAAGTATATTATAATAGATCAACCAACTAAACATGGTCTCAAAGATAAGTAAATAACATTGTGTTTGTTTGCAACTGCACAGTATTTCAGAAGTCTGTATTATTTATTATAAATAAGTCAATGGCTATTAATAGCCAGCAGAAACCATCATTTTGGAAGTTATTTCAATTTCCACTGTGTTCACTGTGCTCCTAGTAATTATCAAAGTTGGCAGTATTTTCTTGTTGTTTTGGATTGTGGCAATATCTAAAACTTCCACTACTCTATCCTTCTAAGAGTATAAGGAGTTACTTGTAAGTTTTTGGATTATTATTCAAATAAAAGGATTTCATATAAAAATAATTGAGAAACCTCAAAGTGGCTTATTTGAGCATCCAGTGGCTTTGCGCTGAATTGTAAAAATTTGATTTAAAGGGTTACAAGGAAAATGATCACCCATTTTACAATGAAAGTCAAATGAATCTATGTCTTTTTTTTGAGACACTTGGTATTTTTGAATTCTTTTATTAATGAGGTATTTTTGAAAAGGCTTTTAAGTAAACAAATAAAAGCCTTTTGCATTTATTTTATTCTTAAACAGCTGTTTAATCTTAGGTGAGAGTGACCCACAATACTTACTTCTTCTGTTAACAAATGTTTTTACTTATTTAACAAATTCTGATAAATTTATTATTAAAACTGCTTTAATTTATAATTGTAATCAATTATTTTTAATTACTTTAAGATATAAATTTCTTTTAATTGCAAGGTAATCCTAAGATATTTGTGACATTATTTTAGAACTCTTAAAAGACAAAAAAAAACAAACAAAAAATATTTACATTTATTTAAAAAGGTTAAATCAATAATCTGAGACATAAGCAAGTACCTCCTTAATATTTTTATTTTTTTAATGACATTAACTTGAAATATGTTTCAACACATTCCATACGCCACATTCTAGATCCATGATTTGTTGGTTTAGTTTTAAGATTGATAATAATGATTAGACTGAATATTTCTTTGACTTTTGCTAGCTAGTCAGTCATTAGTTCTAAACAAAGAAAATGTACAAGTAGCAGAAAGAAATTATTATGAAAGTAGCTTTCTTTTTTGATAAAGAATTATTACGAGTGTATCTTGAAACGTTTATATTTTGTATGATTAGCATTCCTTTGTTTAATAATTGCATATTTTTGTATTAAGTTTTGTTACATAAATCTGTGATTTATATCTGCAGTATTATTTATGCTACAATATTTAAAATTGTTCGTAATATTTTTTAAAAAAGTTAATTTTTAAGGAGGATTTACCACTTTTATTATGAATTGAAAGCTTTGACTAAGAGGTAGTTAACAAAACCCATGGGTTCTGTAGACCTGTCAATCTAAGACAGTGGCATTAATAAAACTCTACTTGATTAATGACTTTTTAATTTTCCTCATTTATACCTTTGGTATATTGAAAACGTGATGTGTTTGCAAAAAATCAGGTCGTTTTGAAAACCTCCTGAGAGGTTTTCAAAATGTTGTTAGTTATCATTGTAGCTCCCAACGTATGTATGATAGGGAGTTGATACTTAGTAAAAAAATCAAACTTTAGGTATATTCTGTGCTGCTCTTTTTTATGGCTTCATTTAAGGGAAATTATGACTCAGCAAAAATTTATGAAATGAGGAAATAAGTTTTATCTCATCAACAGCATTAGTTTTTTTTTATAAAGTAACTTGTATACGGATTTTAAAAAATTTTAAAACAACAATATAATTGACTTTAAATTTGATACTAGTGTATGCCATTACATAATAAATAAGTATACTAAGTTTTATTTCAATGCAACAAGTATATACGTTTTTAGTAGTGTAGGTTTTTATTGAATCATAAAAGTTATGCTGCTTGGAGTAAGGTGGGTACCTGGATAGGTGACTTTTAGAAATAAAACGAATGTATTTATTTACATACGATTGTATTTATTTACATACGAATGTATGTATAGTCTGCTACGAGTCACTGGACGAGATCCTCCCTTCTACATCTCACCGGCTCTGTCAATTTATTTTAAATAAATAATGTTTAGTGGAGAGACGTGGTTGTTGGTGTTATTTATTGTGCAGTACTCCACAGCGCTTTTAAAAGTCAGAATGTATTTATTATCTGGGTACTAGTGAAGTGACTTATGTATAGCAAGTATAAATTTAAAATTTTAAATTCTGAAGACAAGTATAGAGAACCAATGTGTTAAAGAACATACTTGAGATGGTATTTACTTAGTAAATTATGAAGTGTTATTTCCTCATCTTAGTGAAGATTTTATGAAATGTAATTTTTATTAATTTAATTTACATAAAAATACACAAAAAATATAAATAAGGTATTGTGTTTGTATTTCCCTTTCTCATTTTGATTTATTTGAAGGAACAACTCTAGAACTTCTATTTAATTGATTTTCCTTTACTCCAATTCCTAAAATTTGTATTTTAGGAATTGTTTGTTTATATTTTTGATTAAAATTAATCTTTCAGATTATTTTAATCATAAATATTTGAGTAATTGTGGTAAGAAATCAAAACAATTTGGAAATATTTTTTTTATTAACTATTTAAGCCTTTTTTCAGAGTAAAGGAAAAATACAAAGATATTTCAAATTATATATTTGATGGAAGATAATATTAAAATAACACAGAAAGATGTATAAAGCAGAAGAATGATGTCAATGAATATCAGCAATCAAAATAGGATGGGTTTGAATGACAAGAATAGTTACGAGTCAGGTACGATATAATTTTTATTTATTCTTAGAGCTTTTGCTAATGAAAGGTAATATTTTTGGTCTTTAATGTAGTCTCGTGTTTTATTTACAATTAAAAAAAATATACACCAAATCTAGTGCTTGGATTTTTTCTAGAGCCATTGGATTTTAAAAGTTTTTTAACAAGTATTATCCTTATTAAAATGTTTCTTGGTTAACCTTCACTTTTGAAAGGATAACATCATATGTCCCTCGACATACTTATTTATGTTTCTGTTATTTATTAAATTTATTAAGAAATAAAATCAATAAGTGAATTCATTCCTATCACAAATATGTTTAAAGATGGAAGTTACAAGGGGACACAAACTTTTATTATGATTTAATCATATATTTGTTGAGAGGGTCAAAAAAACAAGGATAAGAGAAACAATGTGTTAAAAAATCTTTCAAAATAAACTGAAGATGACAACATCCATCCCTGATCAGTCTGCTGATTATACCTCAAGCAAACAGTTCAGTCATTCATATGATGAGACCTGAATGGGGGAGTAATTGTTAGAGGTTGCTGATTATGAATGTATTAGTCATTTTAAAAACTTCATATGTAAATGAAGATTTAGAACTTCCAGTGGTGACCGCATCACTGTCAATGTTAAATCCTTCACAGCTCAGTTTTGTAGAGCATTGTGTTTTCATCCATGAATGTCCTACATCCACGAAGGTGCCTTCTACTGTGGAAGCCAAGCGTCAGATTCTTTATCTAAAATTACGTGGAACCGCTGAAGTCTACATAGTTTATTTTTCATTCACACACACACACACATATGTGTGTGTATGAATGAAATATATATATATATATATTTTTTTAAACCATTCTCAGTATACAATTTTTTCAGGAAAAAGTTTAATTGCAATTTTACTCAAAAATCTGGCTTGTTTAGGTGTTGATGCATACTGTTTTTGGGGATTGTATGACTTTATATGCTTTGTTTCCCAAGGCATTGAACCTTTCTAAAATTCAGGAAAGTATATAATTGCAGTGAAACTTGGCGTATACATGGTCATTTATAGGAGGGACAAAGTTGTAAAATTTATCTGCTCTAGAATAAATTTTATAGCAAAACATGTTAGTAATATGAAAGAAATCATAAATTTTTTACCTTTCATTTAATTAGGCATGGATGTGCTTATATGTGCAATAAATTAACTGACAATATTTCATTTTGATATCAGTTAACCATTTTTATGTTTTAAATTTGGTAAATGTATGTGAATCATTTATTTGTTTTTTTTCTGATTCTTAAATATTTATTTCAATGACATATTAATGGGAAAAATTATACTTAACATTTTAGGAAACGAAAAAAGATTATTTAAATTGTATGATTATTATTCGAGACTTATTGTTTATTATTGAAAATCTCATATGCTAAATTAGTTACACTTGCATTTGAGACAGTTCACCAACTAATTATAGGGCACGTACAAATTAAATTAACATAATTTAATTTTTCTTCTTAAACTTTTTAGTGATTTTTATTTATTAATTAAAGTCAATCAGTGTTTATACAGCCATAATATTCCATTATACTAGAAATAAATAATTTTAATTAAAATTAATAATTTTGTGTTTTAATTTATTTATCAATTTTATTTACTCACTAAAATAATTAATACCTCAATAAATTCACTTTTTTGTAAAATGTTTGTTTAAATTATCCGTTTAGGTTTTATTATTTCTGGGTTAAATCGGACAAATCCAAGTCTGTAATGATAAGAACCTGATTGTGTATTTAAAATGCTGGAATAATCGAAGTATTTATCTATGAAATATTGGCCATTTTTTTAGCACTGATGGTCGTTCTATTAATTTTTACCTCATTTATTACAAATTAGCTAACAACAAAGAAATAAAAGAAGAATTTTTATTAGCTCCCATGCTAATTCTATGATAAAAAAAATTTGATCACCCTTTCATGTTCTCGCCATTGGTATTGCCAACCTTACAACTATCTCTTTGAATCGCAAATACTATCTCTAATACTTATAACATCTGTTATTGTTGCATTATTCAATAAAATGTTCTAAGATTATAAAGCAATTTTTTTTAAA
Organism: Microvelia longipes; assembly: GCA_018340805.1. Lineage (NCBI taxonomy): Eukaryota > Metazoa > Arthropoda > Insecta > Hemiptera > Veliidae > Microvelia > Microvelia longipes. Next base: position 35,458,288 of record JACMZG010001914.1, read on the forward strand.
TATGCTTTTTGTGGCAACAGCCACGTGGGAGACAAGTTAAATAATTAAATGATGCTTTACGTTATCACAACTGATTAAAAAATCTTTAACGACATCGAACTATGAAATGAAAATCTACAACCCTTAGATGAGTGGTCAAAGGTCCTGGTTTAAAAAATTGATGGGCATTTTGACAGCCCAAAGTACAGTTTTTAAACACTTGTTCATTTTATTTTACTGTAGTGTTTAGTAAATAAAAGGAAGAAAACTTGTGAAGTTTCCATTTATTTAAAAAAAATAAGGAGCAACACCATTACATGCATAATTTTTCCACTTCTTAGTCAGTCTCTATGAAGTCTACTCTTTTGTGGCTTAAATGTGAGTCAGTCCATTATTGAATCAGATGTTACCATAAGCTATTACCATGATTTGAAGAAGTAGTATAATGATAAAAATCCCTGAAAATAAAAAATAGTTAAAAAAGAAGGAAACAACTCTAAATATAAACAACTAAAGCAGTAACTTTTTACATGCTAAATATACAAATATATTTGGTGAAAACTTTGTAATTGTTTTCATACATCAAACATTGTATTGATTGTAGGATCAACATTAAATTTAATTTATCTGACCATCTTACTAGTAACCTCTCAATTCGCTCATGCTCTCTATCAAAATTTCAATTGTATCCTATAAGAATTTTAATTTATAATAAGCTAATATAGTCAAAATTAAAAAAAAAATATTGATTATATAATAAATATTACAAAGTTTACTTGCTTTTTCAATTCCATGTCTTTTTTTTTTTTTTTTTTTTTTTTTTTTTTTGTCTCTTCAGTAAAGAAGATATATTCTTTTCTGCATGTACCGTCGTGACGACATAACATGCATGATGAATCTTCTTTTTTCGATTTAAATATCTTGAAATGTTAAATAATATTTTTGGTTTTGTAGTTTAATAACTTGTATTAGTATTTTTATGTATTGCTAATCTTGAGATACTTCTTACAGTTGAAATATAGCTGCGGGTACGACTGTGAGTTGTTTAACAATTTGTTAATTTTTCAAAATCAATTTCTTTTATAAATTTAATAAATTCGTGCCGAAAGTCTTTGTCTAAAAGTGAGTTTTTATTATTTGAAGGAGGCCAAGATAATCCTTGACTAGTCCATAGTATCATGAGCGAGCGAGCACCTTATGTTGTCAAGCAAAGGACAAGTGAACAGTATATGGTCAGACGTCTGTTGGCTTGTATTGTCGCAGCTACATTCTCCTGTTGGTATTAGATTAAACCTCTTCAAGTAGCTTCGCATTTTACCATGTCCTGTTATAGCCATCGTCAACTTATAGCTCTCATTCCATGGTCCTTGCTTAAGTCTTTCAAGAATGTTTGGGAAATACTCTTTTGTGAGACGTCCAGTAGTAGATCTTTCCCATTCAAGTTGCCAGGATGTTATGGCTCTCTGTCTACTGATCCATACGACTCTACTAAGCGGGATCTTGTTGTACGATATAGGTAAGGATTGGTCTTGAGCTGCAAATTTGGCAAGTTTATCTGCCTCTTCATTACCTGCAATTCCTATGTGGCTTTTGACCCATGAGAAGTCAACTTCAATCTCACTTAGTTTAACCTTACAGATATTTCTTATTTCTACTATCATAGGAGTCTTAATATTGAAATTGTTTAATGATAATAAAGTAGCTTGGCTATCTGTTTTAATGATTACTCTTTTTATTGTTTTATGGTCTTGTTGATGTAACCATTTTAGGGCCTTTAATATAGCCAGTTGTTCAGCTTGAATGTTTGAGCATTCTGAATTTAGTTTAAATATATTCCATGTCTAGAAATCCTAGTTTACTAAGAGCTAAAAAAAGTAAAGAGGAGGGACACTTCAGAAATGTTTGAATAATAGATGCACCAAATTTTACTCAATCGGTTGCAAATTGTGGGAGTTTTTTGCAGAATAAGGTTGGGACCAAAATAATAGTAATAATAACTATTGGGACTGAATTAATTAATTTAGAGAACATTGTGAAATGAACCTGTTTTAAATACATTGTGTAATGTAATAAGGGGACTAATGTACTGGTATTTGTAAGATTTTTAAAATCACTGGTCAATACCTCTCATGAAGGATGCTGAATTTAAGTAACATTCTTGTTGCCAATTTTCAGGTATATATGGATCAAGAACTTAGTTAAATTTGTCTAAATTGCATACAGATTCACAACCATTTATTTGTAATAGGTAAGCTTCATTTGTTGTATTTTTATAAAACAGCTGTAAATATACAAAACACAAATAAATCAAAAAAAATATCTTATTCAATTTATAATAAGTAATGAAAGGGCATCAAGATTGCAATTATTAAAACAATTTAACCTTAATAGAGCATGGTCTAAACACAAGATCGGCTCAATTTAATTTATTTAAAATACCACGAAAACATACTACATTGGGTCAGAGGCACTGGCTTTATGTAGCAGCAGGCATTTTTAATAAGTTGCCTCAAAATATAAAAAAACGCCACCATTAATATATTTACCTAATCCGTGAAGCAATTATTCATTGAAAATTATTAACTGTTACTTTAAGCTTATTTTCAATATTTACATTACTTATTACAAGGAAATGTATGTGCTATATATTAAGCTATGATAGTATATAAAACACTCCTCCCCACAGCACAGAGCTTTTTGGTTCTCTTGTGGGGAGTAGTCCTATACATTACAATAATTATCTTAATAATTTCCTAAAGTTGTTGTGTACTGATTTCAATTAATAATTGTACATTGTTAAAATACATATTACTAAAGGATTTGTATTTAAAAAATTGGTACAGGGTACCTCGGTACTTTTCGTCACAACTACTAATTAGTTCTTAAATTATATTTGTACTGCCACTAATATCTCAATTTTATTTTTTCATTGTACTGTCAAATATCTTAATTTTAAAGAATAAAAACTTTTGAATTAGTCTAGCATCGTCAGATGTTTTTAAGAAGAGTAATAAGTGAGTTTCTAATAAAAAATGGGAAGATACTAGACTCAGTAACATAGTTTGCTGCGCTTGCGAACAAAATTTCAAGTCTGTGAGTAATATTAATGGAGCAATTCAGGGAATTCGAAAAGAGCTACAGGTTATACAGCCTTATAGTATGACACATGGTTATAATCAGTCATGAGCGTGAGAAAATAATGCAAGGGAGCCAATGAGGTTAGTCATGTATGTTAAAGAAGGCCCACAATTTCATGTCAAGCCAATCTCATTGGTTCCTCACCACTATTTTCCCACACTGTCAAGTTGAACATTTATTCTCAAAATTGAATGTCACACTACCAACAAGTCTTTTAGTAGTTATTAATAATGATAAACAGTATAAATACATATACTAGTAGAATGAGTGTGAATGGAGTCCATCATAAATAATAAAAGAAAGGAAGTCTCTCCACAAAACAAAACTTTATTGGCAAAGCGCTTTCAACCTAACTAGAGGCCATCATCAGTGCAAAACCGTTGAGATGTTAAAGAAGTAGAGAAGTGAGTCTATGTTTTCTTATTAGGTATTAGAGTACCTTAACCTTCTTAATACCTAATAAGAAAACATAGACTCACTTCTCTACTTCTTTAACATCTCAACGGTTTTGCACTGATGATGGCCTCTAGTTAGGTTGAAAGCGCTTTGCCAATAAAGTTTTGTTTTGTGGAGAGACTTCCTTTCTTTTATTATAGTATAAATACAATTCAATCCTGACAGGGTTTATATTAAATTAAATATTGTTAATCTGTTATTATGGTTTCTAAGTTTTATTTTATTTTTTATTTTTATTTATTATTTTATTTAAGTGTGTGTTCCACTTTAGTACTACACACACTAAAGCATTACATGTAAAGAGCCTATGTATTTGGGTATTTGCATAATTAGTATAATTTCTCACCAGAAGCTATCAATGATTAATATCATTTTTACTACAATTATTCCTTTCCGTTTATATAAATATATGAATTTAATCCCCCCCCTCCCAATTTTTTTATAATAAGAGAAAAGAACAATACGAACTTTAAAGGTTAAAAGGTTTCTAAGTTTAACACGTTTTAAAGTTTAACAAGTGCATATTGATATTAGGTAGAGTACCTATATCTCATATATTTTTTTATTCATAAATTATTATAATTAAATACTAATATAATGATTATATAGGTTCTCTAATAAGATATATTTTTATTAGTAATAAGTTTATAATTTATCTTATGATATATTTAGTTATCTACTATTACCGTAACGTGGTGATGATTGGAATTAGTTTCTTTCCTCAGTTCTATAATTATTGTAGCAGAGAATGGTGGTAGAATTCCATTGAAAACACCTAGTGTATTTAACAGATTTGATATGTTGTCATCATGGCCTGATAAGAAGTATAGTTTCCTTTTGTTTGTCCCTTTGAGTTTAGCTTCAAATTGATCTCTTATTTCTTTCAATAGTGGACCTTGGGAAAAACACATTACTTTTAGTTTTGGTGTTGAGAAGCAAGCACCCTGTGGTAATAATTTAGTTCTACCTGCTGAGGGGCTGGTACACCTACTTTTCTATTTAAAATAAGGTGAAACAAGGATGTAATAATTCAACATTTAGAACTCCTATGACTCCAATTGCAACACTTATTTTATTATTTGTATTCTGTAGAGCCGTCTACAGAATACTTCTATATTAACAACCCGAAGAATGACTCCATAATTTCCATAATTTTTTTGTTGTTTCATAAACAATGGTATTAAAAAGAGGAAAAAGTTTAATAAATTATTAAAGTAAAGAAAATCTTAGGGTTAACAAAACACCTGTGTATTTTAATTGACTTCCAAGTTACCTTTGAATGTTTTAACTTTAGATCTTGTATATCTTTTGGTAAATTATTATAAAATGTAATTCTCTAAATTTAATTCTATTTTAGTTGGATACAGTGGCAATATTTAATTTATAGGTTGTGATTGATATGACTATTATGAACATTTTTGTGCCGATAGATATTTTTAATATATTGAGAAATATTATATGATCTTTGCATATAGCAAGCCATTACAACCTTTCATTTATATATATATATATATATATATTATATATATATATATATATATATATATATATATATATATATATATATATAGATATATATTCATGAATTTATTTATATGTTACTTAATCTATTTAAAAATGTTAATAGAAATACCCATAAATAATCTTTTCAATTCTTGGTTAAATGTAGGAAGTGTGAAGTAGTTCAAAGCTGCTGATCTCCAAGGCTCTGGATATATTTTATGAGTCCAATCTGGTATAGTCAGATTCCACCGAACCTATAATCAACAATTAATTAACTTTAAATAGGTACCTGAGTGGAGATTCTGGTGATGTAATTAATGGTTAGTGCATGAGCCCGCCACACAAACAGGCCCCGACCGGTATTGAACCAGGACGGGGCCTCTAGAATTTTTATGTTTCACCTACTGGATGAAAATCCATTTCATGCATGGCCTACTTGCTAATAATATCATTACTATCACTATCACTAGGTACTAAAGTGTATGTAATTTATAATAACTATGCTTCTATGAACAGACTCTATTCTTTAAAAATATTAGAAAAACTTTATCTCAGAATGGGTTATAAAATTAAAAAAAAAATACTTTTAAAAATCTATTTTTAAATTTTCTTGAAAATTAGTTTTTAAAATTTATTTATTTATTAATACAATAACGGGCAAAATTACCCTTTTTTACAAAAATAACAATTAAGAAAAAATTTAATTAAATAAAAATTGCTCTCACAAAAAAAAAACAATTTTTTATACATTATAAAAATTTAAGTACAATAAAGAAATTAAAATTATAATTTAAAATATGAATAAACAAAAAAAAGAAGAAATAACAATTTGAATATAATCTAAAGTTTAACAAGAATAAATTGTTTAATAATAAAGAAAATAATTTTACATGAAAAGGATGATAGATTAAGATATAGAAATAATTTAAATTTAAAATAGTATAATAATTAGAAATAAGATAGTTATAATTAAATTTAAAAATAAGAAGAATACAAGCAAAAGTATAAAAATTAATATTGATAAATAATTGTCACCAAAGTTAAGATAATGTATCAATGACATAGGTAGAAAATAAATAAAATGATGGTAGTATATTAATCAGATAAACAATTTAAAATAAAATAAAAAATTGAAATACTGTAATGTTAGATTAATACAAAAAAAGTAAAAATTAAATTAAAAATGTTAACAAAATATAATTAAGAAAGAAAATCATATTTATAAAACAAAAGGAAAAAAGAATATTAAAACACAGATAATTAATTAGGGACATAATTTGAGTCATTGTAAATTAACATGATCAAGTGATCTAATGCAATTGACAAAGGAAGAAAATTTAGAATTAAATCAATCGAAGTCAGTAATTTGGCTTAACCGATTAACAGTTCTCATTATTCTATTTATTGGTTTATTAAGTATGTAGTTAGTTTGACAATATGAAACATCAAATAAGGTTTGAGATCTAGAGTGGAATTGAGGAACACGGATATGGATCATGGATAGGAGCTCTGGACAGTCTATGAGATTATTAAGGAGTTAAAATAGGAAAATAATATCATTATGAGTACGACGAGGTTGGAGAGAAGGAAGGTTTAGTTGTGAGGAAACTGAGGTAAAAGAATAAGAAGAATTGGGAGTCTTAAAAAATTTAAAGTACATGAGTTTACAAAATTTGTGTTGAATTTTGAAATTTAATTCAGATTGGCATGCTGAATGATAAATAATTTGTCAAAAATGTTTAAAAACTGGTTGCTTCCATGAGGCAGCCTAAGAATGTTTAATTTATACAATTTTTTAAATAAAATGAATAAATTATGTTATTACTATAAAATAACAGTTTGAAAGATATAATACCTGACTGTCTATGTAATCAAACAAATAGCCCAGGTCTCTGTAATCCTTCATTTCAGATTTAGTGTTATTGTAAATATAATCTCTTAGTTCTTTCTGACTATTCCAAATATCTTGAAATTCTTTAGAATGTAACATCTTATCAAATTCTTTCCAATATTTTGGACAGTTAACTCTGTCGTAAGCATTTAAAAGCTATAAACAAACAATAAATATTTAACAGTTTATAAATATATTTTTAAAGCATTTGTTTATCACATTGTATATAATTATTAATACATATAAATATCTTTATATGTACAGTGATTGGATGTTAAGTATCATGCATTGACTTTGTGCTTCAGGTGCTCGTGATTCAAAATTCATTGACATTAAAAGTTACAAAATAAGTTTGTATTGGTTAAATAATATTGTTATGTTCAAAATTAAAACGTCCTCAACCACATCTGAAAAATCCACTCTTAAAAAGTGACCTGCATTTACCTATGTTGTTTAAAATATAAGATAGACAAGCTTACTTCCATATTTAGTAGCTTTTTTGCATCTCGTTAATGTATAGATCATTTCATAAAACTCAGTCAATCTCCATGAAACATATTTATTTGTCCTCTTAAGTCTATATCATCTTTAAACTATCTTATCTCCTCATGTATTTCTTAACTCATGACTTATCAGATATTATTCAAATGTATATAAACTTTACATTATTAGCGGTTGATCCAAAAGCATGCACTGGTATAGGCTGCCACATTAAGTCATCTTTCCAAACCTGATACCCTCTAGGTGGGTACAACCCTGCCATAACACAGAGCACGCTCATCATGTTTCTGTCAGGAGTTGTACTTAATGCATAGAGTGATTCACTATCGTAGTAATCACCAAGTAGTCCATCATATCGTTGTCTTATCCATTTACCTAATTCATACTGTTCTAGCCTTCCTCTCTGAAATGAAACTCTCTTAGAAACATGTCTCATAACAAAACTTACAATTTTAGCATATTGTTGATAGACACAGACATATATTTTTTTTTAGTTTTTATGAATTTATGTTACAACTAGTACTTACAACTACAAGTATTATTTAGGATAAGGTTGTAATTGTGTAAAATACAAAAATAATTGACTGATTACATTCTAAGAGGGAGTTTGGGTTGTAATTATTATGTAAATATAAAAGACAACCATTAAATACATATTATGAGAGATGGTAATAATTTACTAAATAATAATGAGGTTAGATTATAGATAATTTTAAAACCACATATCACATCAAGTGCTAGAGTTAAAAGTTATTTTTTTACAATTGTTATTTACTTTCTAATATGCGTAGATTTTAAGAAGGCATTCGACTCTGTGCTCAAGAGATATGTGTTACAATGCCTGAAAGACAGCGGAATCAGCAATGGTTACGTAAAAATATTCAAAAGTATTTATGAGGAAGCAAGTTTGAACATAAGAATGGATAAAGAAGCCAGGAAAATCAAAATCAGAAGAGGGATAAGACAATGAGACGTATTGTCTGGAAAAATATTTATAAAAATACTTGAAACAGCACTGCAACAACTAAATTGGAGCGGAAAAGGAGTGAGAATAAATGGAAGGTATTTAAGTATTTTAAAATTTGCCGATGACGTCATAATTATATCAGAGAGCTACGAAGAGGCCGAAATTTTACTAAATCAACTTGTGACTGAAGCAAGCAAAATCGGACTAGAGATAAATATAGGGAAAACTAAAGTAATGTCTGTAAACACAGAGGAAAGCAAAAGAGAACTCAGAGTAGCTGACGCGTTAGAAGAAGTGAGTGAATATATCTATTTGGGTAGCCTGATAAACATTAAGGAAAAAGAGAGTGAGAGAGAAATAGGAAGAAGGATAGGGCTTGGATGGAGGAGTTTTAATAAGTATAGGAACTTGTTTAGATCCAATGTAAACATGGAGTCAAAACGAAAGCTATGGAACACATGTGTGCTGCCGGTCCTGATATACGCCTGTAAGACTTGGACTTTGTCTGAAAAAGTGGTGAAAAAAATGAGAGTCGCTCAACGCTCCATGGAGAGAAGCATGCTAAAGATAAGCCGGAAAGAGAAAAAATCAAATATTTGGGTGAGAAACCAAACGAAATTAAGAGACGTAGGTGAGATTATGATAGAAAGGAAGTTTAAATGGAGCGGACATATAGCCAGGGTCAAAGATGACAGGTTTACCAAAGAGATACTATCATGGTACCCAAGGGATAGAACTAGGAAGAGAGGAAGACCAAGTATCAGATGGGATGAAGAGTTCAGGAAAGTGAGTGACATGAGTTGTACCTGGCAGAGAATAGCAATGGATAGAGATGAGTGGAAGAGGTTGAGAAAACTTTATTCTCAAGTTTACCTATATAAAAATTAAATTAAAAAAAAAATAAATAAAAATAAAATAAACAAATATCACAGTAATTAATTATAATATAGCACAGAATTACCGATTATTAACATAAAATTAAAATAAATTTATAAAATAATAATAATATATATAAAACATTAACATTTAGGCGTAAGTGTAAAATAAATAATAATTATAAAAGATTTAAAATGATAAAAAATTAAGATAATTAAATAAGGTAAACTATGATAACACAATAAATGCTAATAACATAAATATAAAATAAATAAATTTACAATATAAGACTGAAGTAAAACTATAAAATAGAATTATTATATATATATATATATATAAAAAAAAAAAAATAAATAAAAATATGTGTGTGTATGGGTATGTGTGTATGTATGTATGTATATATATGTAGAATTGTAGATGTATGTTTGTATAATATATGTATTTATCTAATGTTAACAGAAACAACAAATCATTTATTAAGTTATGTTAAATATTTAATTATAGATTTAATTTTTATGTAAGTTATTATTTTCCTGTATGTAATCTAGACTTAAGTTTATAATGTATAGCAGTAACTTCATGCCCTTGAGAGGGCCACCTCGGCAATCAGCCGATTTAAAATCATTTATATATTGTATAGTGTCCTAATTTGCATGCCAATGAATTGTAATAGTATTGATTTTAATAAAAGGTTATTTATTTATTTATTTACTTTCTACTTGTGCTGTGATTAAATTATTATTATATCAAAAGTTAACTATATTTGAGTACCCCAATCCAAAAAGTAGTCTGTAAACATATATATATATATATATATATATATATATATATATATATATATATATATATATATATATATATATATATATATATATATATATACACACTGTTATAAGTGTTTTAAGACCTCCTGAGTTGTATGTAAGACACATACACAAAGTTGTATGTGTGTCTGTTATCTCTGTAACTTCCAGTGTATCTATTATAGAAAGTTGAAACTTGGTACAAATATAAATCTTTAGGTCTAGTTGTGCTATCCGGATTTTTTATGATGTCATTAATGACTCAGCAAAAAAATAAAAATAAATATATATATATATATATATATATATATATATATATTATATATATATATATATATATATATATATATATATATATATATGTGTGTGTGTGAGTGTTTGTATGTACTATGGCAGACAAAACTTTGAAGCACTTTCTTGGATCGAAATAAAACTTGGTGCAAAAATCAACCTTGTTAATGTCCTGAGCCCTATCGTTTATGAAATATGTGTGATGTCATTAAACCACAATAATGATTCAGTAAACATTTCAAGAAATAACACATTTTAAAAAAGTATTTAGATCGGTCTGAATTTTTTTTAATACACATGGTTAACAAAAATACAAAGTTACATTTTATTATCAGTATTAGTTCCGGTTATATTGATCGACATTTATAGCATAATGTAAATAAATCATGTTTTTTGACGAATATATTTGAAAATTTGGCAGTATGTCACTTATATAAACTAGTAGTATGAGAAAATGATATAGGACAACAACCATGTGACCGCGGAGCGGCCAAGAGGCTGAAGTCCTCTTATCTTTTAATTAAATGGTTATTACATGATTTTACACGTAGAGCTTGGAAAGAATAATTAAGAACTAATAATTTTGCTGCTTTTGGAATCTAGTTTCTCATAATGAATAAACTATATTCAATTCTTCTTAGAAATACCATAACGCATTCTTACACCATGAGTATACTAAGAATAAGTAATATTCTGGTTACACATTATACTATTCTTAATAATTACATTTGTGAGCTGTAGAAGACCTTCTGGCCAAATTTCATTAACTCTCGCTCTGATTGGATCTCCCTCATATGTAGCTTCACCTGCTGTTCTATATCCATGTCTTGCAATCTGATACAAGAAAAAATTATATAATTTCATTTAATAGAAAGGATCGTAACCATTTTCTTTTTAACTCGAGTTTTTAAATCTTGAGTTGAATAATTGTGGTCTAATAATATCATTGTAATATGAATCTGTTTTGGATTACTTTTAAAATGCTTGTTTTCTCAGACTATATAGTTTTGAAAATTAAGGTATTATGGTGGTGATGTCAATGGAGATGATAAATCTAAAGTCTCGCTTCCACCAAAGATTATGTAGTGTACCTAGATCACCTGGTCTGGTCATGCACTTATTCTGTACAATGCAAAATCTGACCCAAACACTGTAGCGAAAGTAAAGTTTTGCTTGCAAAAGTTATGATGGGTTGACACTTGTACAGTGAGAGGAGACAGTAGGTAAGGGTTCAAAAACTCCTTAACCTTTGATCTTGTTTAGTTGGTTTCAATTCTTAAAAATAAAAACATCTATTATTTCTTCAACTTCTTCTGGGTATTTTTTTATTTTAAAAATTCACTACAAATTGTTGTTATACTTAATACTCTGTCACTACCGGAAGACTCCATGACAATAACCATGGAAGCCTATGTAGTTATTATTTTGTATTGGTTTCTTCACTTTAATACTTTAGTGTTTACTATACTTATTTTATTTTGTAAACTTTTATCTAGTTATATTTGTATAATATATTTTACAAATTCGTTAATTATATTATATATTGGATACTTAAATTATATAATTGCTATCTTTCATAAGGATCCCATAATTTTTATAAAAGTATTATGTTACCAAAAAAATGTTTATAATTTTTAATATCTTTAGTATATTGACCTTGAATAATGTTACATCTTGCTCCTTATCTTGTTTTGTACACTATGTATGTCTGAGACATCACCCATCTCCACAATTATTGTGATTTCTCTGAAATTAATATTATCACTGTCTATATGAATAGAGATGACATTGAGACAAACCCAAGAAAAATAATGGTGGTGCTTCACTTAAACTCATCCTTCTAATTCTCTTATGTAGATAAGTTTGGAGTATCAAACCCGAATTTCAAATCTCTTAAAACTTGCAAAAATTTTTGGAATACAAAATTTAGTAACCTTTGCCAAGCCTTTTTGGTATTAGATTTAATTATATCAATATGTTGGCATTACTCACCATTATAACCATTTGTACTGGCTTTTCTTCATTGAGTTTTTTCAAATCAACAACTTTTGCTTCACCAGAACTTACATTTATTATCACATAAATAACTAAGAATTTATCATATCTAAGTTCCATTTTTTTCTTGAAATGGATTGAGTTAAGATTCTGATCTCTTCAAACTCGTATATGACCTTTAAAAAAGTATAAATAAAATTAAATCAATAGACTATATTTTCATATAATTCTTAAAAAAAATTAGTTTTCATATTGAAATCTAGTAGCTCATTTGGGACTAAAAAATTTAAAAAAAATATAATAATGAGCATCTATTAAGGAAGACCAAATATATAAACTTCCTTGTTCAGTTTGATTAAAAATTAATAATATTAAAATAAATAATAAAATACCTTCTGATTGAAATATATTTATAAATAATAATAGGTATTTAAATTTAGAATTATTAAAAATAAATTTTATTTATGAAAATTGAAACAAATACTAAGTTAACTGATAATGTCGTTAGAATTGAAATTACATTTTACAGTTAAAAATATTTAATAAAACCAAACATAACTGTTGTGTCTTTTTGTAAATAAAAATAAAATTATTATCTGGGAATTAAGAAATAAATTCAGTTTTGAATCTTCAAGTTAACAATTTTAATGTTAATCCTGCAGATTTAATCTGGGTTTATTATCTTCTTACATCACATTTTGTATCAACATGAGACCGTGATTATAATTAGTTAAATGTCATTTAATCTTCTGTTTATTTTATTAAACCCAAAGAATACTGTACTAGATATTCTTTGGTTAAATTTTTCAATTTTATTATTATTAATTATGTACTAATATCATTCAAAGAAAAACACATTTAAAAAATATTTTATTTAAATATCCCCACAGTGTTTTGTTAAAGTCATGACTTACTATTATTTATCTTACTATCTTTCTAGTTTTTATTTTTATTAGTATTTGTGTTCACTCAAGTAGACCTAATATACCTGTATACATACCTGTCTTAGATATCAGATGTATACGGAAATTCTAATATCATACCTTTGTGATCATGGTTTTACAGCATATCCTAAGGCTGCTGTACTGATTATCTTCTTCGTTTTTTAAATCCAATTGGTTTTATTACTTTTCCTCACATACTAACATGACTATAAGGAAAAGTATTGCGTTCAACCTAAAAATCCGAAACCGAGGTTTCATAATAATTATCTATTTCAGGCATTTTCATGAGGTTTTGAGTGGTTTTCATATCACCTGCTGTGTTTCTGCTAGAGAGTTGAGATTTGGCACGAAAATCAGTCTAGTTGTGCTGCTCGGCAGATAATATTTCTCAGACTACAACAACCTATTTTGCTGTGCGGTAAGAAATTTAAAAAAATGATCTAGTTGAAATTGAACTAAATATTGAAAATATTAACCATTAAATTTTTATATTTTATCAATTTTAGTTTCTATTCTTATATTCAACCTTTGACCAGTTGTCAGAGAGTGAAACTTAAAATTAATCAGTAGTGAATATTCCATAGCTATTCAACTTTTAGATTGTAAGATATTAGCCAACATTTATTGGTGAGACACTAGAGACACCAAAGTAATGCCATCTTGAGCTTTGTATAATCATAACTTTCTGACATAAATAAACCAAAGAAATTATTTATTTCTCTTTTAGGAAATTATTTGTTACCTACATCTGTAATGGAAATTTGTTTTCTAAAAACAGTATTGTAAATCAAATAAAAAATAATAATCATGGCATTCTGTGGACGAGCGAAGCAAGTTTGGAGCATTGAGGAGAAGTACTAAGGTAATTTTTACCTATTTTTTTTTCTGTGTGATATCAAAAACTGAAGGATGCATAAATCTTTTAAAATTTCAGAAGAGAACTTTAACAAACCAGCTTAGCCTTTTGTTTGTTATAAACCTAAGTTTCTCTTGCACAATCATAGTGTCAACTTTTTTTTGTTTTGTTAAACTCTTCTTTTTTTATGCTAAGTGTATTCAACAAAAGAATTTTTTTTTCTAAAAACTTGGCTTGCTTGAAAAAAAATCTATTTGGATCTTATAACCAGTTGGAAACTTGGTTCAGATTGTATATATCCAACTGGTACTTCTGTTTTATAGTGTTTAGAATCCAAATTTAGATTATAACCAAATGTTTCCCCAGGTCTCAGATTCCTGTAAAGTTTGTTTTAATTGTTTAGAGATTCTAATAGTTTAAAAAAAGACTACAGTTCAAGGCATTAAAAAATACTTTGGACTGTATTTAAACAAATTCAAAAAGTTCTGACCAGATTAAGCCAACAGATTGTAATAATTTCTGTGTAAAAGAAGGCACACTTTTGCTTTGTAACGAGCTGCAAAGCAAAAAAGAGATAGAAGTGTAATTTTCATTTTGGTAAAAAAAATATACACAAATAAATAGAAAAAATATTTGTACTTTTGAATATGCAATTTAATATTTATATTTTTGTAAGATTAACAAAATTTGATTACAACTGAGTATAAAAAAAATCAATATAATTAATAAAATTTACAAAAAGGTTTTTATTATTAAATATAAAATTATTCTTACATCAGTATTTACAATAATAATTTGTTTATAACATTACATTATAGGTAAATAGGCCCTTGATATAATACAGATTATTAATATGTTGTGTACTAGGGTCTTAAATATGTTATGCGTCAAGGTTAACGATCAATCCTTTAATTCAATACCAACTATTACAGTATGCATACATTGTAAAAGATTTCCAAAGAGGAAATTATACGAGACTGTTCAAACAGGGGTTGTGGGGATCATATACATTAATGGAGGTTGAAATAGTGAACAATCCTTTGTCTCTATTCACAATTCTATCTGTCTACAATCAATGGTTCACAACGAAACCATGCTTTTTATTATTTTTTTACCCAGTACACAAAAAAATAATCTAAACTTTGGTCAACAAAGTATTTTATTTATAATTTCACTATATTAATTATAACTATTTACAAAGTTACTCAAAGATTATATTAATTTCAATTTTTACAATAATTTTTCATATTTACATTGCTTTTGTATAGTCTTATTATTAATTACAAAATGCCTAAAGTTTTTAACCCATTCTAGTTGTGTGGTTGGAATTTGTAATCTTTGAATGCATTTATTAAATAATTGAACTAAGACAAGAGAAACAAATTTTATGAGTATTGACTATTTTCATAAAACTAAATGTAAACCCTGTAGAACATACACTGCTTTGATGAATAAGCATAATAATTGTTAATTGTTGTTAGCATAATAATATTAAATAAATTATATAATTTAATAGTTATGTATTTTAATGACACATATAGAGAATAAATATTAACCTCCTTCTTACTTCTTATAACTAACTATATATCACTCCCTAATCTTTGGGAAATATTCGTGTAACTTAGTTAATGATGTAAAATATATTTTTAAAAAAATTGAGAGAATTAATCTCAATCTTCAGACAAAAGATAATATAAAGGCATTGGGCAAAATATAATTAGTTACATGAAGTAAAAAGGAGGTTATATATTCTCTGTTATTAAAATACACAAGTAAGGATAGAGGAAAGAGTCAGAATGCAAATAATTTGAGAATTATGATTTAGTAACTCGACTTAATTACGATTTAATAACAAATTTGACCTAAGACGGAATGTAAGACATACAAATCTACTATAGATAAGAACTTTTTACTAAAAAATTGGTCCTAGTAATAACCCATTTTTTAAACACCTCGCAAAGTGTTTAACATTTTAGGGTTTCAATTCATTGTTTGGTAGTCAAGGATGGACTATCAATCCTAGGGATTCATACATGTATCCAATATTTCATCTAATGGATTATTATAACTTTGAATTTGTGATAGTCTTTTTAAATTGTAATGCGTATAACCTCTTAGATAAAATAAAATTATTACACAGAAATATTATTACACGATATTGAATAATGTTTATTTCTGTAAGCAGCTTATAATTGGAATTGCTTTATTTTTCCAAATAACTTATTGGCCTAATTTTTGTTCAATATAACATTTAGTAAGAATTAAATTACTATACATTTTTGATATGTTTATAACAACTTGGTTCTAAAATTAGACTTAAAAATTTATAAAAAAAATTAAAATTTTAATGTCTTTCCTAAATATTATTAGTAATTAATAAATTTCCATATAGCTGACAAAATTTTGCATCCAAAGATTACTTTTAAATCCCAACAACCACATAAATAATAAAAGTAATATCTAAATAAAAACAAAAATAGTTAATATGATTTTCCAAGGCACTCACACATTAAATTGGTTTTTAAAATATACAGAATGGTTATTTATAAAATTAATGATTTTAATTAGTAAATATTACCTTTTATATACTGTAATACTTGTTTTAAATTACTAAATTATATTATGAGGTATTCTTGGATTAAAAAAATACTATACAAATAATAACATAAATAAAACTTATTTTTGTTAATTATTTAAGAACTAACAGATTTATAAAAATTTGTTGTCACTGTCTAAGTAATTGTAGGCAGTAATGAAAATTCTCTATTTTGGATCCAAAATATCGTTTGTTTTGGTCCTTAAATCAAATTAGGCATTTGACTAGTTTTATAGAGAGTGCTTTATCAGTCCAAAAACTTAAAGCTAAATACTAACATACACATACATCTCAAATATTTAATTTTGTGGTACATACCACAATTATTCTTATAATATAATTCATTTAAATATTTAATAACTATAGTATAACGTTAGATCAAGATTACAATTTAAAAGGAATCTAACTTTGTTCCTTTAAACCAGTCATAAACTTTAAATAAATTTGTCAAAAAGAAATTTAATACTGTCAATTTTTAATATTGTCAAAATGGCAAAAAACGTTTTTTTTAATTTTGCCTAAAAATTATAACACTTTTTAACTTTTGTTACTTCCTAACATAGAGAAGTAAAAAATATTATTTTAAAAACCCTATTTTTCAATGACGTTTTTATAAAAAAAAATAATCTAAGTAAAAAGTTAAATCTAAACCAACACTCATTGTTAAGGCGCTTCATGATTTTTAACCACTTAAAAATAATAACAACTTGGAGGATAAAAATAATTTTCAGTTTGTGGTATCACAGGTCTAAAATAGGTTTTATTGTACAGTCTATCGACTACAATAAAAAAAATTATCAGTTTAGGCACCGCCTATTCTAAAAGAAATCCCTGCAAGAAGGGAACAGGAAAAAATTGTTAACAAATCAGGTTATTTTACTAGTGTTTTCATGGCGATATTTTTATATTTTTTTTGTGTAGTTTTATTTTATAATATAATTTCCATGTTAATTAGAGAGTAGTTTTCAAAAAGATGTAAACACAAGAACAACCAGAAATGAAGTGAACAATTGTCAAAAAAGAGGTTATTTCCCTAAAGCAGTTTTGGGGGTTGGGATTTTTTTCTCTTTTCATGTGAGAGGGATTGGCAGCAGCTTTTCTGATTGGTCAATCCCCAAAATGCTTATGACCTTGGGGATTTTGAAACTAAATTTTGGATTGGAATAAAATAGTTAATAACTATTAACCAATCATAATTTTATAAAGCTGCCAAATACCTCAAGCTGTCAAACTCCCTTAACTTATTTACCAGAAATTATTTTAAAAAATTGGTATTTGTGACTATTTTTAGATCTTTGGTAGCTGAGCTAGCTAGCCATAGAGACGGCTGGAGTCAAGTTAGACTCTGTACACTTTAAACTATCTCCAGCTATATTTTTTTTTAAATTTGAAATAACTACTCTAACATTGACCCCAAATTCTAATCAGTTCTTCCTCTGATAGGACTTGATTTTTGTACTATGTTTCTTCTGATTTGGTTGAACTGTGTTTAAGAGAAACCTGCACATACAGTCGCACATTATCAATCCACTCATACATACTACACCAATTTTTTTCTGAGTTTCAGGATTTTTAGGTGCTGAAACTTGGACATTTGATGAAAGAAGTGGGTGTCACATTTATCTCCTTACAATGATTCCCCCTCCTATGATAGGTTATACGGAAGCAATAAATTAATTTTAAGTTAAATATCTCAGAACTCTGGATTGATCTTAGAGTAAAATGACTTATTCATGTTTCATTCTGGCCGGCACACTTTGACCAAGAGAAGGTCTTCCTTTCTTATTTCTTTTAAATTTTTGAAATTAGACAACATATTGCTATTCTAATTTTTAAGTTTTCTTTGTAGAAAACTTATGTTTTAAGCAAATAAAGATTATTATAATAAATTGTGCACAAGTAATATAAAAAAGTTCATTTCGCCTTTGATTATTCAAATAAAAATTGTTATTTTTTATGTGGTTAAATATATTTTAAAATTTAAATTATTTAAGTAAAACATTTATTGGCAGTGCAAAAGAATAATTATTTCAGAATTATTCAATTCAATAGACTTGAAAATTTTATTGTGTCAGATGAAATCAGACAAAATTTTAACATTCTTCATCTATACTTAACTCAAAAGAGCTAAGATTCGTAGGTATTGGTTATACTCTTAAAACCCTGCTGCTAAACGAGCGGGGCATATTTGGTCAGTATTGGTCATGATAAGGAGGTGGTGGAGCTGGTGAAGGATGCTCTTCAGTCTGGTACCCTTTGGATTGGTGTTGTTCTTGATACCCTTTTTGATGTTCTCCTTGGTAAGCTTTCGGTGGAGGTGCATATCTAGGTCCTGAAGATCCGCTCCCATAGCTACCATATGATGAATCAGCAGGATCTTGTTGTTGCTGTTGTCTACTCACGTACGCTGATTCAGGTCTTCCTGCTGATTGTTTACGATAGTTTGGTTTCTCTGATACCTGTGTTGATTGTACTCGTGTTCCGTAAACATTTTCACCTCCGCTCCCTCCTGCTCTTTGTTGATTCTGTTGGTTCTGATTAGCAGCATTAGTATTCGTCCCTGTAATCAAATGAATAAATATGTTTTTATTATTTTGATCAATGTTTATCTTACATTAATTTTCTATTTACAATGTTTTAATCTGTAACAAATTCTACAAAGAAATAATGTACTAATTAAACTACAGTTCTGATTTGATTGTCGAACATCATGGTTTTTATCGCGATACTTTCATACAAAATATTCTAGTTTTTTGTAATAAATTGAAAATTTATATTCAGATCTTATGAAAAGATATCATACGTACAATATCCATCCTTCCAAACTATTTGTTGATTATTGCCTTTCTTATCATTGTTTTGTGAAAATATTTGTTGATTCTATTTGTATTTATTTAAAAAAATATCAGTGGGTATTCCATCTAAGTAATATTTATTGTTAACATTAAGTTAATTAACTGATTATGAAATATGATATAACTCTGTTCTCTCGTGTAAGTATTTTGGTTTTTATCTTGGTAAATATCAACTTTTTGGTTTTTGACTATATTTGTATTGTTATAACAGATTATACTTGATGATGCATGTTGTCACCATGGCGAAAGCTCTACTTCAATAAATAATATTACTTAAAGCAATGCTGTCTTCAATAAGTTGTTGCAATTTAGAAAATTTATGCTGTCTAATATCTCTACTTATTTCATAAATAAAAATGTTACTTTTCCTCATTTATACCGTAGGTATATAGAAAAAGTATTGTGTTTGCAAAAAATCCGAAACGGGGATGTCACCGGAATTATCAAGGTGTTTTTAAGACCTCCTGAGTGGTTTTCACAAAGTTGTCTGTCTGTGTGTGTGTGTCTGTTATCACCATAGCTCCTAGTTTATTTACACTAGAGAGTTGAATATTTGTTGAAAAATTAGTCTACCACTGTAGTTGTGCTATTCGGTAAATATTTTTATGACGTCATTAACCCACAATAATGACTCAGCAAAAATTTAGAAAAATCATAAAACGCGGAAAAATGATGCGATCGGATTGAGATTTGGCACCCATGTAGCCATGTGTAATACTAACATATGTGCCAAGTTTCATCTCATTATCAGCATTAGTTCAATTTTTATCAAATTACTTATGTATGTTTTTTAAAAAGTTGTAAAAAATCAGAAAAGAATCCACCTGAGTTAAAATTTGGTACAAGTATATACCTTTATGGTACCGTATTTGGTATCTTTATGTAATAAATAAGTACACTGAAATTTGTTTAATACGACAAGTATATCCATGATTTTTTTGTATCATAAAAGTTAAGCAACATTGAGCCTGGTTAGTGCTGTAGTGTGACTGCTGAGAATAAAACTTAGGACATTCTACAGTATAAATTTGGCGAATTGTACATTCTGAGGACCAGCGAAGTGAGTCCAAAGCTGGGAGGATGAGCGTAGCAAATCTGATTTGATGTACGTACTGTACCCAATTTTTTAATTTACAAAAAGTAAAATATATCTAATTTTGAACAAAGAATTTGAGGTTTTTAATTAAAATAAATACTCTAATAATTGTAAAAAAGTGATAAATGATTTATGAAGATAAAGTGGATCCGTGCATTCAGTCATATAATTTGAATACTATAATCTTTTAAGCTATTTTTGTTATTGATGTAGTTGTGTTTCCTGTTTATGCTCCAAACTTAATTATGACTTACTTTATTTTGTGAATTATTACCATTGTTTATACATACTTTTTTTTGCTAAATCAGTGCAGAATAACATAAGAGGTGTTTATACCCAAAAACTTTATGTTGCGAGGGTTAGGTTGATTAGGCTCTGCATGAGGCTCTTCTGATGAGGTTTAGAGAGCAGTCTAAATAAAACTTGCATAGGTATGCAATAATATAATCATTTGGAATGAAAGATATCATTTCATGATTTATAACTTTAAAGATGAGTGTAATTACATTGTAAAAGAGTATTTTTAAGGTCAGTCACTTAAAGGATATTCCACAAGTTATTTCTACTATTCAACATCTTCTTGATCACAAATGTGGTGAAAATAATATTTTTAAAACTCTGCTAGTATTTTCTTTATCTCTTTTTTTCACAAATAACAGAATAAAAAAGCAAAATACACAGAAACTATTTAATATCAAGCCAAGAGATAGAGCATATGCAGATGTTTGACCTCGCAAACTTAATAAGAGGACAAAATTAAGAATAAATAAATAACAGTATAACTGCCTATACACTTTTTAAAAAATTGCATTGAGATGTTTTTTATTCTTAGTGACATTACTACACCTTACTTCCTCCATAGGGTTGAAATCCATCATAGAATTTTATGGATAAATAGAATATAGCATAATCATTCTCAGACACATTGATGTTTCAATGCATAAAACAACTTCGTCTTTTGTTTAATTAAAAAGAATATATACACATGATTTTTTTTTTGTAGCAAGAATAAATAATATAAGAGAATAGATAATAAATTAGAAAATTGCAATAAAGCCTGGTTGTGCTCCATCAACTTCCATGAATACCTGTCCTTCAAGCGTGTGAACGAGTAAGGTATGAACAACATAAATATGACACCGTAATATTTTTTTCTCATTAGAATTTTTAGATAATCGGACCAAACTTTAGTTTAACTCATATCTATTAATCAAATAGTTGTTTAAACTTTCTTAAAAGCAATTTATCTTAATGTTTAGCATTATAGAACGTTTCAAAAAATTATTAACAACTGTGTATTTTTAAAAAAATTTAACTAGATTTATTTAATCATTAGTTGTTTTTACAGAGATTTTGTGGTATAAACTCACCATGATATTTCATAAAAACACAGTAGAATTAAAAACAATTAATATATTGTCAACCACAATAGTATACAAATTATAACTGACTGGTTTTGACTTAACGTCATCCTCAGAGCTGTTTACGGACTGAAACAGTCTGTAAACAGTAGTCTGTAAAAAGCTCTGATAATGATGTACAGTTGAAACCGGTCAGTTATAATTTTTTAAACTATTGTGGTTGACAATATATTAATTGTTTTTAATTCTACTGTGTTTTTTTATTAAACATCAAGGTGGATTTATTTATGTAAATCGTTGAATTTTGTCGCGATACCCGCGAATTATCACTTAGCAACCATTATTTTATTTTTTATGTTTAACAAATATTGTTTGTATTGTACATGACAGTTATTAAAATATAGAGTGATTCAAGGAAAGACGTTGTCTTGAGTCTTATTATAGTCCATTTCAAGACAAGTGGTAGCAAAGACGTAACGATGAGTTTCAACTCTTTAAGACGGTCTATGAACCTAGCTATTCATAGACTGAAATCATCTTTTGAAGACGCTGGTAAGTTTCTAAATGAAAATTCTGATAAGTGTCTAAGGAAGGAGGCGTCGGAAATCTGTGTTAAGCTCCATAAATACGCTGCCAAGGTCGAAGAGATAAAAAATACCTTGAGAGACTGGCGGAAGGTAATGAGGAGGAAAGCAGAAAATTTGAAAACAAAGCCGATGAATATGAGGAGCTACTTCTGGATGTCGTAGATATGGAAGCTAGGCTTGAGGTCTATATTTCTTTTACCGAGGAAATGGAGGAGCGGCTACGGGATATTGGTGAGAGTAGTTCTGGTAAGTCTAAGGTCCTAATGATAAGGTAAACATCCTGGGGATAATCCAGGCAGATCACCTACGGCTAAACTTCCTAAGCTATTCCTTCCAGTTTTAGCGGTAATATCCTGGAGTGGAGTCCTTTTGGGGCGCCTTCAAAGTTGCTGTTCATGATATTAACTTTGAAGATGTCACAAAACTTAATTATTTGCTTAGCCTGTTGTCTGGGGACGCAAAAAGATGTGTAGAGGGTTACAGTATATGCTCAGAAAATTATAAAACAGTTGTCGAAACTTTAACTGATAGGTATGGAGATCAATCTATAAATGTACAAGCTCATTATACTGCATTAAACAACATTCCTAGAGCAGATAACAATACCGTTTCTTTGAGAAGAACTCTAGATAAAATTGAATTGCATTTACGTACTTTGTCGTCTCTCGGAGAGAACGCCGAGGGTAATAATCTTATGTGCGTAATCAAGTAAACTCCCTACTGAAGTTCTTGAAAAACTTTGTGAAAAAATATTCGCAGTACTAAAGAATTACGCCAAGCTTTCTCACTATTAGTAAAAAATCGCGAAAAGCCGAATATTTATCAACTGGTTTTAATAATATAAACATTAAATTTGACTCAACTCACATGACAACGGAAGTTTTGGTAGCTTCCGAAAACGTCAAAACAAACAAAAACCCCCCTAAGAACGAAAGAGAACAAAATAAAATCGAATGTATTTTTTGCTACGAATCTCATTGGAGTGACCAGTGCCCAAAATTTAAAAGCATAAGCGAAAGAAAAGAAAAAATTAAAGACCGTTGTTTTATTTGTTTAAAAAAAGGTTCCCATGATAATTGTAAAAATTTTAGGCCATGTGTATACTGTAAAGAAAAAAATAATCACCATCGAAGTTTGTGCCCCCAAAAGTTTAAAGAGTATGATTTTGTTAACGTTACGGAAAAATCAAATACAGAAATTAACTTGATAGCGACTGGGGAAGCCGTTGTTATGCAAACAGCTTCAGCTGTCATTATAGGTTCTAGTAATATAACTTGTAATGTGAGAATGTTGCTGGACGGAGGAGCTCAGCGAACTTATGTTAGCCAAGCATTGGCTGATCAAATTGGTGCTATTCCAGTAGAAGTGCAGCACTTATCTGTATTTACTTTTGGTAATTCGATAGCTAATGAGATAACCAGTCCGCTCATTGAATTTAAAATTTTGCTCTTAGATGGACAGTATTTAAACGTGAGGGCAAATATAGTTCCAGTCCTTACGGGTAACTTTAAAACGCATACCTTTGATCCAAAATTGTTTGATTCGAAATTTCAAAATGTTGTCCTAGCTGATAAGGACCCCTCCAAAAATATTGATATTATTCTTGGTAACGATTACTATTGGGATTTAGTTATAGGAGATAGATTAGAAGTTCAACCGGGATTATATCTTTTTGAATCTAAGTTAGGTTGGATAGTATCTGGCCGATTCAAAGTTCCTTACCCGTCGTCAAAAAGTATCAGTTGTCCAATATTAAATAACGAAATACTACCTGAGTTACAGATAAAG
The DNA here is from genome assembly GCA_018340805.1 of Microvelia longipes. Taxonomy (NCBI): domain Eukaryota; kingdom Metazoa; phylum Arthropoda; class Insecta; order Hemiptera; family Veliidae; genus Microvelia; species Microvelia longipes. Next base: position 35,482,771 of record JACMZG010001914.1, read on the forward strand.
GATCTGTATGCCTTAGAAAATATTGGCGTATCAGACTCGCCGTACAAATTAGACGAAGATGTTGCTACACAAAGCTATTACGCGTCAACTAAATTTGTAAATGGTCGATACGAAGTTCGTTGGCCATGGATAACATTTCCTCCCGATCTCCCGACTAATTACCAACTTGCCTTTGGCCGATTAAAAAATCTTTTAAAACGCTATAACAATGATAAAAATTTTTTAAAAACATACGATAGCATCATTCAAGAGCAACTAGAGCTAGGTATTATAGAACTTGCGACTGAAAAATTTAAAACTGATGCTCATTATTTGGCCCATCATCCAGTATTTAAAGAAAATAAAAACGTCCGCATAGTTTATGACGCTTCCGCGAGACAAGCTAGAGGAGATAGTAGTTTAAATGACTGTTTATATAGTGGCCCATTACTGTTAGAAATTTAACGGGATTGATTTTGAGATTTCGGACCTATAATATTGCTATATCAGCAGATATAGAAAAAGCTTTTTTACAGCTCTCTTTAAACGAAACTGACAGAGATTATGTTAGGTTTTTGTGGATTAAGAATATCGAAAATATCGACTTAAAAAATCTAGCCGATAATTTGATAATCCTGAGATTTCAAAGAGTGCCTTTTGGCGTCATAGCAAGTCCATTTCTATTAAATGTTACTGTTCTAGACCATATACAAAACTCAAACAATAAATATAAGACGATATTAATTAAATCTTTTTTACGTAGACAATTTGGTGTGTGGACTTAAAAACAAAAAGGAACTTGAAGATTTTTATTTTGAGACTAAAGAAACGTTTAAATCAGCTGGTATGAATTTAAGACAATGGACATCAAATTCTAAAGAACTATTTGACGTCATATCCGATAATGATAAAGTTCAAAAGAGAGAAATAGATTTGTTAGGGTTGTCATGGGATACCAAAACAGACTGTTTAAGTATTAAAAATAACATTAAGGAAATTCCTAATATTGCAACTAAACGAAGTGTTCTTAAATTATTGGCTTCTATATTGATCCCTTGGGACTTATGATACCAGCTGTGTTAAGGGCCAAGTTATTTCTTAGACAACTACATGTCAATCAAAATGGATGGGATGATATTATGGAGGAAAGTTTAGAATGGAATGACATTGTAGGAAACTTAGTACAAATACCTAATCTTAAAATTCCACGACTAGTTTTAATACCTAACGAAGAAAATTCTATAGAGATCCATTGTTTTTGTGACGCGTCAGCCGAAGCGTATGCGTGTTGCGTCTATGTCATTACACGAAATTTAGATGTCTGTCAGAGGAACCTTGTTTTTTCTAAAAATAGACTTGCACCGTTGAACAAAAAGAAAATTAGTATTCCACGGTTAGAATTGTTGGGTGTATTATTAGGTGTTAGAAGCACAAACTTCGTATCCAAAGAAATTAATTTAATCGCAGCTAAAATTCATATTTGGACCGATTCTAAATGTGTATTACATTGGATATCTTCTGATAAAATTCAACCAGTGTTTATAAAAAATAGATTAAAAGAGATCAAAGCTAATAATTCATTTAGGTACCGATATGTGCCCTCAGCATTAAACCCCGCAGATTTAAGTACTAAACCCAGCCTGAATTCCGGAAATATCATGTCTAGCCATCTTTGGTGGAACGGTCCAGACTTTCTGAAACAAGATCCTGAATTCTGGCCTATTATGACCGATTTTCATGATGAGGACGAAGAAATTCAACAACTCCATTCTGGAGAGATGTCAAATATCTGTCTTTCTGTACAAGAGAAGAAACTTTTACCCTCACCTTTTGATATCGATTTGAATAAATACTCGACTATTCGATCTTTATTACGAGTAACAGCTTTATGTAAACGATTTATAGATAAAATTCGTGGAAAATCTACTGAACCGTGGCTATTACCGTCTGATTATCAGTGGGTAAGGGCTCAATGGGATCGCTACGCACAAAGTAATTTCATCAATATTAATGATAACTTAAAACGTCAACTTGACATATTTATAGATACTGATGGCTTAGTTAGATGTAAAGGGCGATTTGTAAATTTAACTTCAGAACCCTTTCCTATCTTATTACCTAAAAACAACCATTATACTACCCTTATAATAAAAGATAACCATAACAAACTTTATCACGCGGGAGTAATGCAAACTTTAGGTAGTATTCGGAAAAAGTATTGGTTACTCCATGGTAGATCAGAAGTATATAAAATTTTAGCCAAATGTATGAATTGTAAAAGACTTTTAGGCGGCCCTTATAGGATGCCCTTAATGCCACCTTTTCCAAAGCAGCGTGTAAATAAGACCACTCCCTTTAGTTATACTGGTTTAGATTACTTTGGACCTCTATATGTAAGGGACCAAGTAAATAATAATAATGAAATAAAGGTGTACGGAGTAATATTTACATGTTTAACAATAAGAGCTGTACATTTAGAGCTTGTACTCGATTTATCAGCAATTCAATTTTCTTACGCCCTTAGACGATTTATTTCTCGTAGAGGCCGACCAACCATGGTTATTTCTGATAATGCTACTCAGTTCAAAGCAGTGCAATCCGTCATCCGGAAAACTGGGGATATTATAGCTTGGAAGTTTATCACTGAGTTGGCTCCCTGGGAGGGGGGTTTCTATGAGCGTATGATCTCAATGGTAAAATCTAGCTTAAAAAGGACCCTTGGGTGTGCTAGGATAACTTTTACCGAATTAGAAACCGTTCTTACCGAAATAGAAGATGTCATTAATTCAAGACCTCTAACATATATAAATAGAATAGATATCGATAAACCTCTTACCCCTAATAATTTTTTAAGGCCTTTAGAAGGAGGTTCATTTACTCTTGACCATGAAAATGTACCAACCCTCCGCCAAGCTGAAGTTCGAGACCTTTGGACTTTTCATAACGAGTTAGTCGATCAATTTTGGAAAGTATGGACAGACATGTACTTACCGAGCTTACGAGAAAGGTATGATTACAAACTTAAACAAACCCGAGTAAGTTCTGGAAGTCCTCAAGTAAACGACTATGTCCTCATCAAATCCAACCTTCCTAGGTTACGCTGGAAGGCCGGGCTTGTTAAAGAATTGGTTTTAGACCCAAGTGGAAACTGTCGATCAGTTCGGGTGCGGCTCGCCGACGGAACCACTCTCCACCGATCAATTTCGCACTTGTACCCTCTTGAGCTAGAGGCCACTGAGAGAGAAATTATTGAACCAACTACAAGTTCAACATCAACAGAATTACCGGCTCAAATTACTAACACCACTGCGCTCTCAAGAAAACCACGACAAGCAGCCATAGCGGCAAAAGATAAAATTACTAATTGGGCTGCTGATATCCTTGCCTATAGTGTTCTTGATCAAATCTAAACTTCCGCTTCGGAGTGTCGCGATACCGCGAATTATCACTTAGCAACCATTATTTTATTTTTTATGTTTAACAAATATTGTTTGTATTGTACATGACAGTTATTAAAATATAGAGTGATTCAAGGAAAGACGTTGTCTTGAGTCTTATTATAGTCCATTTCAAGACAAATTTAATTAATGGTTCATTTATTGTAGGTTGTTCATACCTTACCCGCAGTAACCAAAAAAAGTGCATAAAATAGCCAAACATTTTTCCAGAAAGCAATTGCGCTAGCAGTGATAACAATGTGTAAACACTTGATCATTTTGATTACCAAATTGAGATGAATATTTATCTATTAATAGTCATTCCCGGAACCTGTAGTAGCACGGCCAGGCTAGACAAATAGTATCAGAAATATAAGTCTAAACAAAATAAAGAAAAAAATGAAAAAGTTTTTTTTTTTAAAAAAAAGGAAATAAAATATTAGTTAATAATAAAAAGTTTTTGCTTAGTGATAAAAGCTACTATTAGAACTACTGTAAAAGGAGCTGTCTAAAAATTACCACCAACTCATCTTTAATTTTATATAAAGGGTGAGATATTTTAAAGTTGTTTCATCCAAAGCCATCTCTCAAACCAAAAAGGGACAGATTAGGTATGTTCTTTGGTCAAATAGAAATGCTTTTTAAATTGCTTTTTTTACTTCAGATTGTAAGGTTGAAATCATTCCAGTTTATTAGTCTCTCCAGATGCTAAACTATTCATCACAGCAAAGGAATTTAAATTACAAAGTTTTTTTTATCTAATCAATAGAATCAAAGTTTTCTTTTGGTTCGTTCATTTTTGATGTTGTTTTCTAAAGAAATTTAATGATTTCAAGAGTTTACTAGAAAGTGTACCAGAAGGGTTAATACTAAAGTAGACCCTTGTAGCAAAGAAAGCAAAGCTTCCAGAACTCTAAAAGCTACGTAAATCCAATTGTTCTCTCCTTTTACTGTTAATTTTATATTATTTTTTTATATTATATTATTTAAGACAATCATTATATAAATGTGTTTGATTTCAAATAAAAAATTATTCAAGAAAAAAACAGAAAGAATATTTCTTTGGTTTCTTTTTATCTTTTAAGATCAAAACTCTAAAATTTAATCATGAATGCTAAACATTTTTATAAAATGTTTAATAATATAATATAATAGTATTCTTTATTTAATAAAATTATCACATTACAATAAATACTATAAACATATATTTAACATGTTTTTATTTCAAAAAGCTCTGCCAAGCCAGCAGCATTTGGCTCAAATGTGGCTTCAAACCTCACTTAAATAATTACAAACTTCTAGTTTAGTTATCAGTGAGACATGTCTAAAAGTTAAATAAATCCTTTATTTAAATCCTTAAGGACACAATTGATTAAATTCCAGTTTTTCTAGAACATTACCTAGAAGTGGGTATTGTAATTTGAGTGGGGGCTTATACATACACCAGATACTGAAGTATAAATCAAAATTAAATTTCTGTAATGTTTCTAAGGAAGTGATTACTTAAGAGTGGTTCATAAATAAATTTATTGATAAATTTCAATTACCTGCAACAGAATTAAGTCTCATGGGATATAGACTGTGGGCTGGTACAAGAGGTCCAGGTCTGGATGGATCAGGATGTCTCATTACTCCCTGTTGTGTAGGGGGTTTAGAGTAAACACTCTGAGATCTGGAGAGATTAGCTCTGGTTAGAGGAGGTGACTTGCAGTACATGGACTTGGTGCCTCCGTACAGAGGCTCAGGTTGACCTGTCTTGCAGCCACCGTAAACTGAACTGGATGTCATTGATGAACAGTATCCACCACCTATACAACCACAAACAATAGAATAGACATTTTAGATCATTTAAAGAAAACTTATAAAAGTAATTAAATAAAAAAGTCTCTCCCTCATAGAAAAAATGCTTTATTATTTTCATGTCTTTCCACTGATTTTTTATTTAGGACTATGCTAGCTTTTAATATTTTCAGATCATCATCAGTGCCAAACCAACGAACATAAAATAATGTTATGTATAAATATTATTGTTATGATTTGTAGCATTTTTCATAGAAAATGACGCTTATGAGGTTTTTTAAACAAAGAAATTTATATCTATTTTTAATCACAATTTTTAAATTATGGCCTACACTTCTGTACATTATGTTAACACTTCCTATAATTTGCTATCATATATTTTCAAAATCAGTATTGTCTGCCATTTAAATTTATTTACAGCTCAACTGTTGTGTCAATTTGTATAAACAAATTTTATAGATTTTTATTATATAAAAAATCTGGGTGTAACAAAGTGACCCCAGAATACTTTTAATTCTTTTGTTGGGGAGTCTCTAGTTAAAAATTTTTAGTTGGAAATACACTACTGACCCATATTTGCAACTGGCCTGTACATATCACCTCCCGGCTGGACAGCTCTGAGAGTGTTGTAAGTAGATCTGGGTTTGTCTAATTCATCATATGTATCCTCATCAGAATGAATGCTTGATGAATCTACAACAAATAATAATTACTGAAATAATTATGTGATTTAGAACATTATACTAGAAATTACTTAAGTTTGAGTCAGACTTGTAGAACAAGAACAAAACATGCACTCGTAATAATGCTACTAACAAGGCTTTAGCATAAGAGGATCTGAACACTTTTGTTAATATATCAGTAGAATGAGCGTGAATGGAGTCCATCATAAATAATGAAAGAAAAGAAGTCTCCACAAAACAAAACTTTACTGGCAAAGCGCTTTAAACCTAACTAGAGGCCATCATCAGTACAAAACCTAACAAACAAGTTACATTACATTAGAATTAATAAAAACATAATAATTATGAAAAATAAATGAATAAGATATAAACATAAATAAAGTATAATGCATAAAATACATGGGAGATAAAATATGTTGGTATATAAATGTAATTAAAAGGAAAAATAAATGTAATAAAATAAATAAAGAATAAATGAAATAGTATAATTAATTATCAAAATAAAATAATAAGAAATCAAGTTTTGCACTGATGATGGCCTCTAGTTAGGTTTAAAGTGCTTTGCCAGTAAAGTTTTGTTTTGTGGAAAGACTTCTTTTCTTTCATTATTTACTTTTGTTTATAGTTATTGTATTAATTACATAGGTGGACTTGGAGGGGGGGGGCTTGGCCATAGCAAATATCTCTTTAGCCCCTCCCCAAATTTTATTAATTAAATATCCCTACTTTTTTTCCAGTATAAATAATAACTTATTTTTTATCTTATTATTTTGTTAAATATACTTATTTCTTGGTTTCAATAAAAAAATTAAACTGTAGTTATGGTATAAAATTAAAGTGGAGGAGATAAAGGACAGATAATTGCTTTTATCATTACATTTTCTGAATAAAATAATATATAATATAATTAAAGAATAAATATTAATTTTTATTAGATTTTTTAAAAATAATTTTTATGTAAATAAACATATTATTACAACAATAATAATTAATATTTTTTCTCAATAAAAAGTAAATAATAAAACAATGTGGACAGAAATATAATATTTATTCTTCAGAGTATATGTAGAGTGAATATATGAAATGCTTATGTTTGTTTTGCAAAGTAACATAAAACCTTTTTCACCTGTGGTTTATTTTTGCTTTTCTATTTTCAAAAATAAAGAGAGAAGCATAAAAATGTGACAACCTTTCTTTTTCATGAAATGTCTATGTTTAGCATCTTCAGATCCAAAAAATAAATATTGGGTTTGTATGTATGTGTGGAGAAAAGTTGCATTTTTCTTGTACTTTAGGAAAAAAGACTGGCTGTTTGCCTAACCTGGGCAAACAAGGATCATTTCTTTCTCACCATACAACTTTCTTATTCCTTTTTTATCTAATTCTTCCTTATTTTCTTATAATCTTTCTTATCTTCTTGTAATTCTTTCTTTCTTTTTTTCAAGGGTTTGTGAGGCTATTCACAACTAATGTGGTTAAGCCTTAATTCTTTCTTATCTAATTGTAATTTAATATTTTAATGCAATTTTTTTTTATCCATAGTAAAAACTAATTGTGGTTTTTTACGAAATTGTACCTTTGACTTATTTTGATGGTTTATTAACTCAAATCGAAATACTTTATTGTTTTAGATGGAAAACTGAAAGATGGTTTTGATATGTAAAAAATATTATGGAGAGACACTTGGGTATGTTACACTATACATTAGCATTAGCCCTTCATGTAGGTAAAGTACAAACTTGTACTATTGTGTCAAAAAGCAAATTTGAAATAGACTTTAGCAATATATGATATATTTAGAGGAATATTGTTAAGGTTTAGAGTTCAGTCCTTTCTGGTCCAATAGGTAGCCTAAATGTTGAAATATTAGCAAAACCTAGATGAGTTAATTAATTAATTTTATTCTCTTATTGTATGTTAAACTTTCTACAGCTTTACTATTAATTATGTTTCTTGAAAACCATAAATTTCTAAACATCAATATCGAATAATTGAAAAGAAATAATTAAAGCAAGCACATAAAATATCATAATACATTAAAACTTTAGAGACTTTCGATAAAAAGAAATGTGTTAAAATAATGTTCATATATTTTATAATATAATTGATTGCAATAAATATATATGAAAGTTTAAACATTTTTAAATGTTATGAAATAAAATCATTTCATGATGTTAATGTTTAATTAGAATATTCATTTTACTTCAAATATACTTTTTACATTTCATCTAAAAAAAGTTCTGTAAAAAAATGTTTCATATTTTTCTTTTTTTACTTAGCAACTTTTTATACTGTTTTTTTCCATTAAATTTGGACCTTTTAAACTTGATAAAAAATAAAACCAAATATTGAATTCAAATATACATAGAGTACCAAAATGTTGGCATTTTAATTTTTAGGGGAAAACTGTAGGGAAAAGTATTTATTACATATTTCAGAGTAAATAACAAACTCTGGTATAAAATATTAAATATTTTATTTTGAGTTAAATTCAAAGTTTTTGGGTCCGCATTGAACTTTAAAATATTACACAAAATAAAACTAAATTTTCCTTATTGTATTAATAATTTAGAAATGATGATGATTATAATAATACCTAAGTAGAATAAAATAATTTACATCTCAGTTAGATTTGCATTCATGTTATAGGAGCAGGTAATATTTTAGTTAGTAATAGTCATGGTGTACTAATAGTGGTAATAGAAATTATTTATCCATATTCTTTGCTCATAAATTCCAAAGTGTTTGAATAAGGTCCTAATAGAATTCAAGCATTCCATATTATTTTAAATAAGATATAATATCAATTAACAACCTTTAGATGCACTAGTGGAAAATAAGTTATTAAAAATGAATTATTCAAATAATGATAACTTTTCAGTAGAAAAATAGCAGTAACTCACCACCATCGACAGAGTCTTTTGATCTCTTGAAGTGACGACGTGGGTTGAATATGAATTCATAGATAAGACCAGCTGCAATACCTCCTAGGAATGGCCCAAACCAGTAGACCTGCACAAAGTATATTATTACTTAATATATTACATAAATAACATAAAAAAATAAATTTCTTTGTCTGATAATTAAGATAAGGTCAAGAATAATCAAGACTGCAGTCCCTTACAGAAATAACTGTAAGTATAAATATATAAACATATATTTTTATACATATAAAATATATAAAACATTTTTAAAAACTACCACCACAAAAACTTGCATATCAAAAGAAAATTGTAGGCATTGATTTGATTTTACTTTCTTTGCTGTTTTTTTGCAAATTAATAAAGCCTTAGAATAATACTATATATAGAAGGAGCACTACTGATAACACGAAAGGCGGTTCACTGGTGCAACTAAGTAATGCTGCCACCCTAACAATATACAATTTTCTAAAAAAAAGTTGGCAATACTTCCGGTTGCTGAATTATTAATTAATGATTGATTATTCATAAAATACTAATATAAATATCGGTGCATTACAATATTTTAAGCATTTTAAATTGTAGTTTAACGTATTTATTAAAATTATATACAAATAGTAGTCCTCGTCTACTAAATGTAGATTCTCGTATTCCGCCACCCTTTTGCCATCTAAGACCAGTTTTATTAAATACTCTGCAGGTGTTTTAAGTTATTATATTTGTTCTTTACGATCTTTCTTCATTAATAGATATTTATGACAAATATTTAAAATAATGTTTTGTTGTCAGGTTGGCAGCATTACTTAGTTGCACCAGTCAACCGGCTTTCGTGTTATCAGTGGAATTACATTGTGTTTACGGTCCTATGCTCCTTCTATATATAGTATTATTCTAAGAATAAAGCATTTAGAAAGTTAATAAATAATGTCAAATATAATAAGCAGCAAATTTCGGAACTGTATGCTTTCCTATTTCAAATATTCCTTTAAAGCTATTTAAAAAATGTCTCTAAATCTGTTGCTGATCTTTGGGACTGCTTTAGATTGCTTTTATTAACCAATTAAACTGTTCGTTTCACTCTTCCACACCCCCTCCACTTCTGCCATCTGAACAACCTCATAAGCATAATTTTGTAATGAAAATTCTCTAATATATTAAGATTAATACAAAGTTTGCCTTTGTCAAACATATGAAAAGTAACTATTTAAAATAAAAAAGTATTAAAAATATAATAGTAAAATATCATACCCAGTGGTTATCCCATCTGTTCATAACGAAAGCTGGTCCTAATGCTCTAGCAGGATTCAGGGACGGCATCTGAAATTATAATTGGTTAAAAAAAATTAGTTTTGAATTTGAATCAATACTAGTCTATCAAAAATCAGAGGGAGAATTTCATTGGTTTAATCTACCCACCCCATTAACATTTTCATAGGCTAATTCTTTGTTTACAAAGTTTTGTTGACATGTGAGCTACTAATTAAAAAAAACTTGTTATAATGCATGGGGGAAAATGCCCAAGCTTTCATAATGAAATGAAATAGATATGTGATCAATGATAGGTGACGATTTTACACCTGAAATTAGGTGATGATTTTTACACTTTAAATCAGTAATATAAAATCAGGTTTTGTTATTTATCCTCAAAATCAGGAATGTAAAACTAGGTGATTATGTGACATGTAAAATTATCACGAACGGACCAGGGGCTGATCTTATATCCATTTGTTTCCGTGCCCAAAAGTTGTTTAAAAGTTCTAAACACAGACAGTGAAGTGTTCTATGTAAAATTTATTTCCCTATATAAATAAATTTTCAATAAAAATGCTAAGAAATACATGTTTAAAGATGTTATGATTATACATAAAGGATTAAGCTTAAGCTAAGAGTTTTTTCAAGCCAACTTTTAAGAAACTTTACCAAGTGTTGTAAACTTTATACTAGGTTAGAGAAAATTTTATTTTCAAAGTTTGAAACATAACACGAGAATGATTATACTGAAGGGTTTAAAACAAAAACAACAAGAAAATAATATTAAACAAAAAATAACAAATAAATACTTTCTTTATTTTTTTTTTGTGTATAGTACGACACACCAAATAATGAATTATATATATATATATATATATATATATATATATATATATATATTATATATATATATATATATATATATATATATATATATATATACACACACACAGAGGCTATTAATAATTAGTTCTAGTTAGTTTTTTTCATTTATGCAGAGATACCTAGTATCATTTTGATATAGGATCTAGAATCGTAATACTGCCACAGATTAATACTGATTATATTTCATTTTATAAGACACCATTAATTTCTCCAGGGATAACTAAGGTAGAACACAAACTATTTAAGCTTGCTTCCGGTTTAATTTTGAGTGCAAGGAAAAGAGCCAAAGTTTTGGCCATAATATTTACCATGTATGTGAAAATAATAATTAGATTTCATGGAATAAATATCTTCTAAATTTAAGATATAGAAAATCCAATAGAAGCTATTGGATTTATTTTTCATTATTATTATTTTCAATGTTTTTTAAAATTCTAAACAAATTGATTAAGAAATGCGGTTAAATAACGGTTGTTATTGTGTTGTATCATTGAAATATAAGTGTTGATGCTTTTTGTTTATGTATTCCCTAAATTGGCTTTATTAATATTTGTCACAGAGACTTCAGTGGTCATCACAATCACTAACATTTCTCCACATATCAAAGACATTTCTTCATATAGTGGTTAAATTAATGTAGAAGTTAACCACATTTGTATAAACAAATATTAACCACTGATATTTTATTTGTATTTACATGAAAACATGATAAGCCTCGTGACATAATTTATTATAATTTTGTACTGATTATTTGATTATGTTTACAACCGAAAGTGATCAGGTTACTTTTTTGATGTTTCAAAATTTAACCTACAAGGCCCCTCTAGTAATAATAACTATATGTTATTTGAATCAGCTGTTTAGCCTGTACCGAATTTACAAGGCATGCACACACATCTATACATTATACCTACAGCCTCCAGTTTTTTTTCAATTTTTAGGATCTGCAGGTGCTGAAACGTGGACAGTTTATTAAAAAAACAGGGTAACATTTTTTCTTACGAGAATGCTTCCCCTTCCTATTATAGGATATATGGAAGAAAAACAAAATGCTAAACAATTTAATACAACCAAATTGGAATTGGTTTTCCACTCTGATATGTTAGACATTTAAAAATTCAAAAATGTAAATTATTTTTTAATCTTCAGGCCTAAAAATTCTGATACATTTAAAATATTTTCCCACCGTTTGCTCTGCTACAAAAATCGAAGAAATCCTTTTAACAGAAAATACTTAAATATCTAAACATGACCTTTTCCCTAAAATAACACAATAAAGTTATGCTTAAAAATTAAACATCAAAGGAAGCCGACTTTATAGCTTTTATTATATTTGGTATTGTTTCTTGTCATTTTGATTTTCAAAAAAAATTTGTGATATCTCAGTAAAGGTAGAACAAAAGTTTCTGATGTGTAGTTTTAAAAATGTTAAATGTCAACCGTTAAATTTTATTAAGGACAACACCAGGAAAATAATGTAAAAAGAGTCAAGAAGATTTAAAACAAAAGTTTTTAATGTAGGTTGTTCAAAACACAATATGAAAGATTTATCTGTTGACATATATAAATAGAGGCGTCAGACGACAATATCTACTATGTGTATTAGTAAAGGGGTGATTTTTTTGTATTTACGAATTTTGATAGTATAAATAGATTCCTTGAGGTTACAAATACCTGAAGTTTTTGGGATCTAATTCCCACAGGTATAATGTTGAAAAAGGTATAAAAGAAATGCCTAAAATATTCTCAACTACGATATAAAAATATTTGGGGTTACGTACTTTGTACAAGTTTTAACTGGAATTTGACGTGAAATATGTATAAACAAAAGCGCTATAATCTTTGGGTTAGATAGGGCTTATCATATATTATTGAGGGCGGGGGTTAAGCCTTATCCAAAAAAAAACAAGACTGATCAAGAAGTTAAATGATTGGAGTAAAAGTAGACCACTTGTTTTGTATTCAATAATATTAATGGCAAATATAGCGGAATGGTTAGTATTCAAAGAGATATATAGATACTAGAGGGGCGTAGCTTATCTCAATACATTGAGAGGCCTGAAACATCATTTTAGGGCTCTCAGGGGCTCCATGAAACCTCATGGAAACCTTCTTCAAAAGTGAAGGAGGATTTGTCCAAAATTGATTTTGGCTTCCCGCAAATTGTTTGTGTTTGATTTGTACTTTTAACAATCTATATAAGTTATTGTAATTTTGTACTGATTATTTGATTGCATTTATAATCGAAGGTGGTCAGGTTACTATTTCGATGTTTCATAATTTAACCTAAAGGGCCCCTCTAGTAATAATATCTCTATGTTAGTATATATAGTACGTAAAACTATAACGGGTGTCAAATATCATGTATATATGCTTATTATTATTTGCCTGTTAATTTGTTCCTAGTTTTTTATTTATTGTTAACATATTATTATTTATACATTATAATAATAAAGCACGTTATTATTATTAAACAAAAAATTGCCAAAAAGTAAATGCGGAATGGAAAATAATAAGAAACTATTTTTGTCTGTTTTAATTTAAATCCCGTATACCTCTACATTATAATAAGCAAAACTATGAAAATAAAATCGTAAATCTATTTTTAGAATAGTTATGATTTTACTAAAAGTTCTCATCATAAGTTGGTCACACTGATAATTCTTTTTTAACAATCATGCAATTAATGTTCAGAAACGTTCACTTACTTCTGTTCTAATTTTATTTGTGCGGATTTAGTTTTTAAATTTACGGTCTTCTTTAGTTATTAATAATATTTCAAAGAAATGATTCAATTCATACTTGGAATAGTCGAAGTTAGCGAAAATGATTGCATCCTATCAAAATGGACATGAAAAATTTGTTAAAGTACGTAGTTTTATTAATCCATTTACTTTAGTCTTATTTGTTAAATGAATTGAATTCCAATTGTGTTGGAATGAATTGAATTAAATGAGTACTTATTCCTTTTTCCTCAATAAACGAAGAGGTTTCGTTTAATTAGATTCATTGTGGATGTACGAACATGATTTAAATGTACCTAATTAATACTTTTTTACAAGCGGGGTTTGCCAGGGAGTTCCACCCCGTGTTCAACCATCTTGGGAGTTGAATCCCAATTGTTCTCACGGTTTAATTCTGTTCACTAGCAGGGGATTTAACCCCCTGCCTAAGTGAATTTTTAAACACAATTTGAGGTTATGATAAGGTAAAATATTTAACAGTACCATCATATAAAGAAATAAATAAATATCATGTGATAATATTAATTTTTATTTTGTCTTTTCAGGAATAATGATATTGCCTTAATTAATAACTTAATTGTTTTTAATATGGAGATCAATGTTTTATAAAACTTACTATTTACTTTATTTATTTATTCACTTTATTTATAAAACTCTGATGGAGGTATATGTATGAGAACATGAAAGAGTTATCTAATAAATCAGTAGTTGTAACTCCCAGTGATAATTGTGACTTCACAACATTTTAGTGTACATAATTGATGACATATTTATGTAATAAAATTAAGGTTAAGTTTTAGTTCTGTTTGGTTTCATACATTACTTGACTTCGAGGAAGCGTTCGAATGTTTCGTGAGACAAAACATGAGTCATTGGGCCTCTTGGCTGCTACGCGGCGTCATCGCAAGGGGCAAGTTCGCGGCCTCGCGTCTTTTTGTAGCCACATGGTTGTTGTCTTTTATCAGTTTGTTGTATTACTCGTTGATATAAGTCGCCTATCGTACTGCCACGATAGGCGAATTTCCAAATGTATTAGTAAAAAAGCGTTTGTATCATGTTGTATATGTCAATCGATAAAATCGAAATTATGAAAGATAATAAATTTTAACTTTGTACATAAGTTGACCATATTTAATAGTAAGTACTGGTGTTTGAATTTCTGCCCAAACAAACCCACTTTTTTAATTCTTGCGTCATTATTAAGACTTATTTCATAAATATATTTTTTTAAATATGTCATTAATATGTCCAGGTTTCTTGACATATTTATTTTTCATTAATGAAGTTAATTTTGGTACCAAGTTTCATTTCGACCCGATAAAGCTTTTGAAAGTTATTGACATTTTGAATGTTGACAAGACGGATGAGCTAGAAAGCCACCACTTTTCCTCTGCTCCCGAGTTTAGGCGATAGGTACAGGATAAATATTCCCTTATAGAATCAAGGAATAAAAACAAAGCAGTTAAGTTGAAATGTATAGTCCTTTTAAATGTGATGCTTGAAACTGTCTGTCTTATTTATGCCAAGTCTAAAGAATTAAGTAAAAATAATTATTTAAAGGTAAAAACTGGAAAGTGTTTGTTATCTTTATAATTTAAGGATTCAAGAGGAGTTTTCTCAGCCGTTATAATTAAAGAACGCGTTAAGATGAGTCACAAGTTGAGAAGCTGGATAAGATATTTCACTCGTTCAAAGAAAACTAATTATGCTTCATAAAGAAAATTCTTGACTAGGCAAATAAAGGCACTTAACGTTAAAATCAGGCTTGGAAAATAAACCATACTTTTGCCCCACCCCCATTCTTTAAGTAGGAGAAAGCTTAGTTATTATAATGCATCTCGTTATGTTTCCTAATTTTTACAACATCTACAAATTTTTATAATTAAAACTTTACAAAAGTGTATAATAAAATATCAAATACTGTATCCCAATAAGATATAAATTATTATTATTATTTATGTCATTTGTTTATTTATATCTAGTATTTTTATGTAGTATTTTTAGTATATTAATGTCTAGTAAAATTGTTTATTTATTTATTAAGTAAACAAAGGCTAATTAAATAGCTAATTAATTAGGAGCACTAAGGCTACTTAGTGCTCCTATCAAATGACAGCTATTTCATTTGATACTAACGAGTTTCACAAACCATAAGTATTTGACAAAATGTCAAATCATTGATTATTATGAATGAGATGGAATCGTTCCCTGATGAAGTATCTAGTGTGTTATACTAAATTGTTTGATACAAATCCTAAACAATGTTTTATGTAATTAATCAGACAAAATGTGTCCTACGAAATTGCAAACAAGAGGAAATATCAAAAGTGAACAAACATACATATTTAGTTATAATTTGATACTACTGAGTTTTACTAACTATGAATACTTATTTAATAATAAAATAATGTCGAAAGTCTAAGAATGGAATAGTTTTCTGATATATCGTAGTTAATTATATTCCTACATGTCTCACGCATAATTATATCGTTATTTGAGATTTCTTTCTTAGATAAATACATTTATTAATCCTACAATTTTTATTTTATTTCTTCAACTCTATTTTTCTTTTGCAATCAGAAAGAAAAGTAAATAGTTTGACTACTTAGCATCGTAAATTCAAAAGTTTTCTTAACTTCCGCCACAGGAAATTCATTTAAGAAATTCTTGAAAACTTTTAAAAGTTAATAAGTTTTGGATTATTAGAAGTGGATGTTGACATCCAGTGTCAAAAAGTTTTTAGTAAAATGACTTGGAAGTTGTCTGGAATAATAAAAAGCTCTGAGGAATGCATTGTTCATAAGTCGTCTCACTTGAATAATAATTGTTTATAATGTTTTTAGAGATTATTTATATATCCTGTAATGCTTAGTTTTTTAATTTACTGCATAGTCATTTAGAGGTAAAATGTTCAATTCATGTCTACTACCTTATAGAGTAATTATCTAAGTTTGAAACATGATTGATTTTTTCAATGATAGTCATAATCTCAGATAAATTATGATAGTCTTGTCAAATTATTTAACTTTTTACAATTTTACTTAAGATTTCTTTTCTCTTGTTAAAAATTAAAAAGGTGGGACTAATAATCATAAAGGTTTCAAATAATACGCAATTTTACTTAAAGGTTTTTTTTTAATTTATGGGCGAAATCTGGTGATTAAAATTTGAGCTATTCTAAAGTCAATCTTACAATTCAAATTCTGACTAAATAAAGATTAAAGAAGAACTAGAAATCCAATTAGGCACTATATAAGTATACTTGAAAATGAACCTTGTGTTGTTTGTTACATGATTTTGACTCCTGGCAAAAAATGGTAGCTTCAAAGTTATTAAAGATAAATAAATAATAAAGAAGTTTGTTATAAGTCAATATTACGTCAAACTTGCATATTACAGCTAATGTTAGCAAATATTAGAAGTAATTTAGCAAAAGTAGAGTATCACATGAAAGTATAAATCTGACCTTTCTTTTTGTATTTTGTCAACGTTAGGGGTCTCAGAAACGGACACATCCAAAGATGCCAATTTTAAAGATAAAGATAATTTTAAAGCTTTATTCATTTGATAATTTTTTCAGTTATGAGGTATTACAATAAGTAAAGCTTATTCATTCATGAATACTTTAGGTAAAATATGACCATTCAGTTTTTTGTTTGGCCCTTTCCCTTTTGTATAGTTTTCCTCGTTGAAAATAATTTTTTGAAGAAAATTCTTCTTTGTTCTCTAAGATAAAGAAAAAATCCCAAAAATACCCTTATTCGCCCAAAAACTAATCCAAAAGCTAGGGGATAGAATCCCAGTAAACATTAAGGAGATAAATGCTAAACCTTCCCTACGTCCCCTAGAGCTTTGTCTGCCCTTAAAAAGATTAGCCGAACTTAAGCCTCTTCTGCCAACTTGAAACACTAGGGCAAAAGAAAGAATTAAAAAATAGAAACCTCACTACCCAGGCATGAAATAGTGATAACAATGGCATAAAATATTTATTCCTCTTGAATTATCTTTCATTTTTTATTATTTTATTAAATAAAAACAGAGCAATTGTAGGTTTAACTCAAAATACTGTTCAGTGTTTAAAATTTAACTTATAAGCGAATATGGAATGATATATTTTTTTTAAAACAAATTTTATATTTAATGTAATTGTTACTTACAGAAACAATGGTAGCTGCGATGTAGGATGAGCCTATACTCAATGGAGCGCCTGATATCCACTTCCTATGAGAATCCATAGTAACGAAGTAAACAAAAACGACTAGAAACGATAGGATCATTTCCAAACCGAATCTTTCCCATGGACTCAGATGCGCTGGGAGTTGAACTGTTGCTACTCTAATGCTTTCTTGCCTTCCAGGAACGGTTACTCTGAAACAATGGAAAGTAAGGTACAAATTAAAAATCTAATGTTTACAGAAAAATACTTTTTAGAAGAGTATCAAGATGATAGACAGTTATAAGGTGATTCAATTTTATGTATGGGTGTGACGTCATTGCAGGACTTGGTATAGGCGGCTTACATTGAAAAATCTCTGTTTATTCCTACAATGACGTCACCGCCGGTGTATAACCTATAAAGAAAAAAATTGCTTCATTCATAAAACCCCCCTAATTAAATTATTAACTCTCAGCTTGGTAGAGAATAACTAAGATTCATGCCTAAGAGAACTGGTCTTGAATTGAATCATCAAATCAATTTGGCGTATGAACACAAGTCGAATTGTAGTATACACTCACTAATTTTGGAAGGGATTTCTACTAAATATACACAACTGTATATTTAGCAATACATGTGAAAGAACATGTATTGCTAACTCAAGAATAGTACTAGTACTTTGTGTGCACAAAAACACTATACTTTTTTACTCATAAGTACGTATTATTTTAGATGAAATTTGTTAGGATGAATGATTGAGGTGTTGAATGAGTGAGTATATAATAAGATGTGTAGTAACTTGCGTAGGGTTTCTTAGTCGTAGTAGAATTAGCTACAAGTCATGAGTTACTTATACTCCCCGGTATTCAACTTCGGTACCCACTGCAAAATAACTCATATCTTTTCAAATCACTGTATCATTTTATCATAAATTTTCATAATTCATCTGATTTTATTCAAGTACGAAAATATAAGTTTTGTTAAATCTCATTAAGTTATCTGTTCACAATTGGTATCATGATTTCATAAGAATCTCTACAAAAGCGGAATCTAATGATTGGCTCTTTAAAGCACTCAGTTAGTTTTAAATTCTTCTCATGAAACACTTTCAAGCTTTTTGAGACTCTTGAAAAGTGCCTTTTCATTCTTAATATTGATACTTAAAATGCTTTCCGATGACTAGAAATTATTTTATTCTTTTGATTGACTATTTTGAGGCTTTTTATTTTGTGAAAACCCTTGTTTATTTTAGCCATTTAATGAAAGTTCACGCTCATATAAATAATAAAAAAAATATATATATTATATATATATATATATATATATATATATATATATATATATATATATATATATATATATATATATATATATATATATATATATATATATATATATATATATATATATATATATATTATATATATATATATATATATATATATATATTATGTGTGTGTGTGTTACATTTACAGCCTAAGTAAATAGAGTAAATTTAGAGAAGCATTTACAGGCCTGTAGCCATTTAGAACTTGGAGGGGGGGATTGAAACAAGTCCCAGAGAGGGAGATGTTTCACACACATTTAAGGCACTTTCGTTTAAATTTACTACTCGTCAGAGGGGGGTGACATTTTTGATTTCCCTTAGCATTTTGAGCATTTTGGCTATATTATAGAATGCAAAAATTTTTGCTCTACGGTTCAGTGAAATATTTTAAGGTTTTTGAGTAGTAAATTATATAGACACGTCAATATAATTATAACGTTATCTCACCATAAATGATGCGCTTACTAATTAATCTAATTAATTTGTTTTGTCCTTTGAATCTGATAAATCAACTGAATATTCACATGTTAATTCCAACCCATCTAGAGATATCTAGGTCAAGTAAAAAATAGAAATATAAGAGAAAAGGGATTTTTGATTTTAGTATTGCAGAGGTAGACGTGATGTGTTTGGATTAATGTTTTAAACTGGATAGATTTATGGATGAAACCACTCTAAGGAATCTCGGGATAATGTATTCACTACACTGGTTTAAATGAAATCTACTTACGAGTCATGTATCCTCAAGAAATACAACTAAGATTTATTGTATGCTATTGAAAAATCTAAAAAAAAAGAAAATGTATTTACGATATTTTGTTTGCTTATAAGAGCATTTAGGGTGACTTTATCTATTGAGTTCTTAAAGGAAGAATGAGCTAGTAATAATGAAGAGAATTTTATTGATTTATCTTTTGTTCCGAAAAATTTTCTGATGAGTTGAACCCTAGATTTGAATCGGATGGATTGTCGAATTGGAGATCTTGTAACCTATATTTATTGTAACCTATATTTATCTTTCTGGAAGTAATCATATTTGAAAGGACTAAAGAAATCAGTATAGTGGAAGATAGGGATAAATTCACCCTGAAAATAACAGATGACTCGATTTTAAAAGATAAGTTAGGACTGAGGCTTAAGAGATAAGTGCTCAGCTAAAACATGTCAATAAGTCAACTATAAATTATAAGTTAAGATATTTTCAACGACTAAAACGACACCGTAACCAATTTTCTTAAAATAAACTCGTATTTTCTCATATATATGTTTCTGTCGTATAGTGTTGGCTCCAATCCAGGACATTATTGTTTGCTTAAGCTACAATTAGGATTTGATTGATTAATAAATTAATATAATTTAAGCATAAATAATTAAATTCTTCTAAACCAAGACTACAGGAAAAGAAAAGTAAAAATAATTAATAAGCAATGTCGCTTACGTTTGCGTATGCTCGCTCAAGCACATCCTATTTTATCTATATTCTTTAACTTTAAGGTAATTAATGATAAATAAACATAGTGCGTAATAATCACAGTGTTTAGTGTTCATTCATATAGTGTTCATCATTGTGATTATACAGATTATATTCCTACTTTCAGAGTAAATTGAATAGGTTTGAACTTATATAGTATTTAAGTAATATTTATATGCTGTAAAGAGTGAATATTTTTTATAGGATCCATCCTTTAATAGAAATTCATGCATTGAATTAGCTCTCTTAAACAATTTTAGGAATACAATCTTTTGACTTAACCAGGTTAAAATATTAGGACATCCTAACTACTATTATTTATAATTGTGAATGGTAATTATAAAATTTAGACAAAAATTATATATACCCTATATACTAAAAAAAAATCTTTAGTAGGTAGACTAGCTTCTATTATTTCAACTATCATTATAGTTGAACCCTATAATTATAAAAACAGACAATTATAAACTTAGCTTTTTAAGTTAAGGGTTTTCAAAGAAGTGTCTATTCATACAAGAATAATAGTTATTATTTTTTATCTGGATAAAAATACCCTACACGACCTACCCTCATAAGCTCACTTTTCCTTTGGAAATTCGCTAAAAGAAGAATTAATCAGAATAAAATATTGAAGTATATTTTTAGCTAGACTTAGTTCTGACCTTAAGGAACCTTCAGAAAAGTCTTGTTGTCAAGGCAAGTGCCTACTTGCCTGGACAACAAGTGGCTTTTCCACTCTTTCCCTTTAATGGATATTTTTTGAACATGATTATATCTTTTACTCAAAATCGTGGTAAATGTGCGCCTACTCACAATGGTAGATATTAGTATTCTAAAACTAATAAATACATAAAAACAGATCTTTCATGCCTTTAAAGTACAAATAAGGAGCTCTAACTTAAATTTTTATTATTTTTATTTTCTAACTTTCCTTTCTTCTTTCCTGTTCAGCAATCAAGTCGAGCAGTTTATGAAATGTCTTTTTTTAACTTACTTTTACCAAAACTACGTAAAAGTTCGTGATAAATCTCTTTGAGATTTAAGTTTAGTAAATAGCTTTGAATAATGCAGAGGACCCGGAAATCTTCAGGAGGGGGCTATAAGTCTCCTGGGTGTCTTTTCAGTAAATAGGGTCAAATCCTATTAATCCAGGGTCATTTCGTTCATCCTTTCAATTCATCTTTTGTCCCCTTAATATTTTAACGAAATAAGGAAATGGAATTGGTCGTTGGGCTCAGGAACACGGCCTTTGAATACCAATTATAATTTGAGTTCAATTCATTGGCTAATTAGGATTTACATTCTCGTCTCTGTAGTAATTTTTTTAAACATTTTTATTGGATTCTTAAGGATTGTAAAAGATAAGATTATGCGCCTTATTAAAGCTTATTTTATATTTAATCCAACTCTAATAAACATTTGTTAGCGAAACATGAGCTCTGATCTTAGAGACATGGAGGTGTGAAAGTAGGGTTTTCCGAAAGACGAGAAACTGATAAAAAATATACACACACACAAACAGTATATATATATATATATATATATATATATATATATATATATATTATATATATATATATATATATATATATATATATATATATATATATCACACACACACACACACACACACACACACACACACATATATATAGATTTAAATAGGATTACGTTTTACACAGAGAGTTTTGAGTATCAATATGCGTATTTAGAAAATTATTTAAAATTATCAGTTAATTGAGAATAGGAGAAACCTTTTTTTCAGTAATATATTTTTATCGATGAATTAATTTTTTACTGCTATTATTTTTCCATTTATTTAATTCAACTCTACTCTATCCCGAGTAACATACTTCTGAAGTTTATCGTGCTTATCATTACTACTACCATCTTTATTTGAAAGAATAGGCTTTTTATATTATAGGGTTGAGGGTTAAACCCTTAAAAAACACTTGAATAAAACAAGTGAACTCTTCAAAACGAAACAATAATGTGGATTCTAAGTCCCCCCTGGAGAAAGATATCGATTTATTTATTCCTTAAAAATATTTTTCGATTATATATGTCCGTTATTAGTTTAAACACTATTTCACATTGAGCTTGATATATTTGAGCTCTTGACATAACTATAGAAATGCTTGTAATTACTATCGTTTTACGTTTGTAACTAATTATTGACATAAGCAAATTTTACTTATCTTGACAAAGCGAATGACCCAACAACTACCAACAATGATTTTAACAACTAGGGCCGCATTCTGGAACACAGGTATCTTTAAATCAGTTGCTAATTTTAGAGTACCACTTAAGTATTCAATAATAGCATTTATTTAAAATGTCTTTGTGTTTTTTTCAACTCTTTATCTAATTTATCATTTACTTTGATCAATTTTTTTGCAATTGTTCATTTTAGTAGAAGAATCTTGATAATATATATTGGTTTGGTTGAGTAACAAATGTTAGATAAAGTACATTTATCGCTGTTTCTAAAAGGGTATTGTTAAAGAATGTAAATAGAGTGAGGTTTAAACAACTATCGCTTAAGTTTAACAAAGTATAGCATATATGTTACAATCAATACATTTATGCGGCATTAATACATTATTTTGAACAGCACTATGTTTGGGAATTAATTTTGAAAATAGTAATTACAATCCTCTATAATATAGTTGAGGCTCAAAGGTAATTAAACTGTTAAAAAAATTTTTAAAAAGTTAAAAATTACTGATGATCGATGACCAATCGGCTCTTGCTGATATGTAATTTCAGCGCCTTTACATTTAATTGTAAAGTATCTCGTTAATTTTTTCCACCCCATAGGATTCATTACGCTCATCCTCACTACTTCAGGCTCGCTTTGCTCGTTTTCAGAACATTAAAAAACTAAAAGTACTACAGTACGTGATCGGAATTGCATCGCTTGTCCTCTGATAATAAATACATCAGTTTAATTCCCAGCATTCACCCATCCAGCCAATGACCTAGCTCGTTGCTGCTTAATTTTTATGATCCACTAAAACCGTCGTTACACATGGCGTATTGAAACTACAAACTTAGTATAATTTATTACAAAAAGAAATATACTTGAACCAAATTTCAACTCAACTAAAATCTTTTTCGATTTTTTTACAATTTAAAAAAAAGCGTATAAGTCGTTTGAAAAAAGTTGATCTAAAGCTGATAATGAGATGAAACAGAACATTATTGGTCTTACATAGCTACATGCGTGCTAAATCTCAAACCGATCGACAATTTTCTCGCGTTTTATGAATTTTAGAAATTTATACGGGTTTATCAGAGAACAATTATTTTCAGGATAGCACAACTAGTCCTTAAGATTGATTTTTGTACCAAGTTTAAACTCTCTAGCATACATAGGCTTGGAGCTACGATGATAACAGACTCATACACACATACAACTTTGTGAAAACCACTTTTGAGGTCTTATAAACACTTGAGACTGATAATTCAGATGAAATCCCTGAATTATTTCAGATAATTTGCAATTAGGTTCGGATTTTTGCAAACACAGTAGTTTTCTTATATTCCTTCGGTATAAATGAGGAAAAGTCTTCATACAATTGATTTCTATGATTGTTACATTCTTAGATATTAGGACTTAAATTTGATGCACATGAACATGCCTAAACTTTAACCAAAAATGCCATAAGTTGGTTTTCAGAACTAATAAAAAATATTTAGGATTCCTATTGATGTTATAAACTAATTTCATTGGTTTATTATTATTAAAACATAAGTAAATAGTTTCCAGCAATCAATCTTAATTATCAAAGCTATCAATCAAAAAGTTATAACTGGGTTGTAAGATAAAGCTGGTTGGATGAATTTCTAAAATATTAGTCCTGCTCTCTACTCTAAGGGGTTTGGAGTTTGTAAGGGTCCATTGGGTTCTGAAACAAGTCAGTGAACCGACGTCTAGATGTTCATAATTTAATTTAGATTAAAACAATGGACTTTGAAGAGAACAAAAGGATTGGAGTTTAAATCAGGCAGTTGTTTTGGATAAGTTTATTACCCCTGAAATATTGAAATCGTCTTAAAATTTTGAAAGATGGAAATTGAATCAATCCGGATTGAATTTAAATTAGAAAGAAGGATATTTATTTATTATATTTATTTAAAAAAAAAAAAATACCAAAATTTTAAGTGAGTGTCGCTAAAATATAAGAGAGTAATTCTTGATTTATGTATCTATCAAAATTTACTATCAATAATATACTATATTTATTAGTATAATTAGTTTTAAAAAAGCATTTGCTATTTTAAAACATCACATTGACTATTGACATCACATTGACTATTGAGTCAATGTGATATCAAAGCCAACGTTTTTAAATTACTAAACTTTTCCTAAAAGTTTAGTAGTAAAGAATCGCTAAAAATACACTTTTTTATATAATCGAAGCATCTTAACAACTATAATTAAGTTTTATCGATGCTAATATTTTTCATAAATAAATATGAACATTATAAATTACTAGTATAATTTATCATTTTACACTTAAAATAAATTAGTTGTGGTTTTTATGCTCCCATATTTATCATATTCTGTTTTATCACATCACTTTTTGTCTCTTTGTTACACTTTTATACCAAGAGGGGGTTTCTTGTCATCTTCCCTTTTATTCTGTTTAAATTGCCCTTATTGTCAGGAATGTAAAGGAGGGTATCACCCTTTTCTATGTCAGTAGGCCTTAACTTACCGCCTACCCTTTTTTATTATTTTAATTTTTATAATTTTAAATTTATTACTTTAAAGGCTTGGTTACCCTTCTTTTAAGTATCGATTGCACCCTATATTTTTTTTTAAAAAAAATTTCTGTACACACTTGTTTTATATTTAAAAACCACACTGTGATCACACTTCATATACCACCCTCTATTCACAACCACTTACAACACAATACAATGATAATGAAAAAATAAAGGTCCACTCAAAGTAATAAAAACACCACTATGATACGTTCATAGTCACAACCTGCCCTTACACATATGTTATGACCTTTAAAATTGATATCACATAGGCAGAGCGGCAATCTGTGAATGATTCTCAAATTTTGTAAGGAATGATCCCCTTTCATTTTAGCTGTAGCATATGTCAATAATAATAGACTAGTTCTGCTTTTAGATTTGAAGAGAATTTCGCAGTTTAATATAAATTTGGTTGTTGTTAAGGTAGGAACATCTTAAGTCTCTACAGTGGTATAAGTAGTTAAAATATACAATTTAATTTCTTAAAAATATTGGAAAAAAGTTTAGGAATACTTTTTTTCACTCAACATAAAGATAGATCCTTCTATCTATAATACACTAATAGAGTATAAACTATTTCAGATCATAAAACAAATTAGCAATGTAAAAGCGCTGTTTTTTATTCTTTTCATTTTATTTATTTTAAAAATTACAACTGACTGATTAAAAATCTACAAAATTACAACTGAAATGAATTGGACATGGCTCATCTTAGACTATTAAATATAATCAACATTTAAAAAAAATGTTTTCCAAAATAAAATTAAATTTGTAAGGCAAATTGAATAAAATAGCTGTTATTCTAGTTATTCGGTGTAATTTCATGCTCAGCTTGTTATTTCCTCAGTTTGGCGTATATCCAGCCCAATGCGACAGAGATCCTAATGTTCCAAATAATATTCTTAACTTCTTATCCTTTATTCTTGAGACAGTTGTAGTTCAAAGATATGATTCATTCAACACTCTTTACTTTTCTCAATCTACCACCGATGATATACAGAAAAAAAGGTATTGGGTTGAATCCGAAACCGCGATTTTAATGAATTTCAATTGTTTTAAATCCTCTTAAGTTTTTTTTACTAAATTGTTTGTGGTCTGTCTATGTGTGTGATAGTTTTTATCTTAGTAACCTGTGTGTTTACGCTAGAGAGTTGGTGAAACATGGTACGAAAATCAACCCATAGATCTTGTTGTGCTTTCTACAAAGTATTTGATACTTTATACTTAACGTCATTAACTGCCAAAAATGCATTATCAAAGTTTTCAACATAAGATCGCTTGCTATTAAGAAGGTACACAGTCAGAATATGAGCACGATAAACTTGCCAAGTTTCATGTGCTTATTAGCATAAGGTTTTTAAAATCTGAATATCATTTAATAGAGTTGAGATTTAGTAAGAGTGTGTCTCTTCATAAAATAAACAACAATATTAATACATTATAGGTTAGGACACCGAAGAGACTTTTATCTTACTATCATGGAGACCAATAATCAAATTAACAATATTTAGCTTCATTTGAATAAGGATAGTATATTATCCAGAATGTGGATAGGTGACCGCTGTACTACATAAGACGAGCTAAGCGAGTCTAAAGTAGTCAGGACGAGCTTAAAAAATCGGAATGGTTAGGAAATGTTTCGAGGTAATTCGTACACCCGATATTTCCATTAAAAAGCCTTTATTGTAGCGTATTGGTACTATACTTTACCGGGAGTTAAAATGGCTAAATAAATGCAAGCCAGTATCCATAAAAAAGTTAAAAGTATCATCAAAATTGTCTTCCAATTAGTAAAGTTAAAATTTATTATTTACTTTTTAATATTTAAGAAATTTATTTTAGTTCTTATTCTTTATTTTAATACAATATTTCATCCCAATTTCACTCTAATCTAAACAACGGATTCACTGCTAGCTATATTTTTTACTTAAAAATTAAAAATAGGGTAAAATTTAATTGGTTGGATACGTTTATTTCTTAATGAAACTATAAGAAGGGGTGCAACAGAGAGGGTTTAGGATTAGATAAAACAGAGATGGTTGATTTTTTCTTCTCTGGTAAAAGTAGGGAGCAAAAGGTGTTTAATTAATTTTCTTACCTTTACCATGAACGTATATTGGATTATAATTAAGATTTGTGAATGATCTTACATAATATTAAATGTAAACTTTACTTTAACATTTTATTTACCTAATCTAAATGGCAGAATATATCCCTATTAAAAACAAGATACCTTTACTCTTTGGGCTGCTCCGCAGACATATGATTCTTGTCTTATAGCAGTTTTTCGTATTATCAGTTTAGTAAAAAAATTATAATAATAGTAGTATTAGTAAAAACAAAATTAAGTAAAAAAAAATTTGTTTACATATAAATAAATATGTCCATTAATAAAACTGATATTAATAAAGATACTTAAAAAAATTCGTATACATGTATACTATATATATATAGAAGTGAATATAATAGTAATATAAGCAAAATTCAGCCCTATTAGATACTCCTGGGTTCCTGGGTTAGTGATTCACTTAAATTCTTGCTAATTCATTATTATGGCTTTATATATATTTCAAAATGGATTTTTATATTAAGTTTCGTATATGTATGTATATATATATATATATAATATATATATTATATATATATATATATATATATATATATATATATATATTATACTTTTTCTCTATGACCTTATCGCTTAACATCATTAGCTAATTTTGCCTTTGAAAACATCCAAAAAAAAAAATATTATTTTTTTTTTACTCTTTCAATGTAATAAGATAACTGACTAAGCTTAAAGATGTAACTAAGCTTCAAACTAGTGCAAATAATAGTGCGTACTTCTAATTTTAGAGACATGGTTCGCCAGACATGCGGACCACAGCGCCAGAATTATTTACGTTTGGTTAAGTAAGGCCTGAGAAATACTTAAGTATAAACAAAATTTGACTTGTGTGCTTTTTCCTGCTGACCCTAGATATATTCACTTATTAACTATAAATCTTAACTAGTTCAAAATTTAATTTAAGAAACTATTTGTTTATGTGATACATAAGGCCAAGACCGCCCTACAGAAAACATAGGGTCTCTAATACAGAAAACAAAATATACGGGTGGCGAAACAACCTGTGATTTTGAGGAAACTGGGTCATATCGTCCTAGGATTATAATCCAATGTAACCTTTCCTAATACCTAAAAACCATAATTTTAGAAATTTATTTGTGTTATTGGTTGTTTGAACTGTCCAATTTAAAGCAGTTTCTACTATTATTTATGAGTATAAACTATTCCATACGTAAATGTATACGTGTGGAAAAATTCGAATATACGTGTGAAAAAGTTTGTTGAAAGAATAATGTTTATTGTTTGTTACAGACGCTGTGCTCCCATATTATTGCCTACCAAACTTGTTTATAGGGATGTCTAATAGTTTAGTTCGTTTATATTTACACTGTGCGAAAATAAAAACGAGTAGATAGGACTATCCCCTTAGTCTAAATGGAGTTTATCAGAGTATTATCATCTTAATGCCAATATGGTCATCTTTATGATGCTGATCCTAAAATATAATGGATTTAAGATGGGATGCTCCTGCTGACATAGCAACTTATGATTATTACTGATAATATTATTATTTATTTTGATTTTTATATCTATCTACTTCATTGCTCTGAGGTAAGATATATTGTCCTACGGGAAAAATATATCCGGGTCGAGTTTAAAAATTTAATTAAAAAATAAACAAGTAGATAATTGAAATGACTCAGTATTCCACCCTGCCAGGAGTATTAAGAAGACGTTGAAGAGCAAACAAATGCAGAGGCTACCACCGGGTCAATTAAGGGTAATTATTTATTTAAAATATTCTTTTTAGATTATTATATAATAATAATACACAATACTGGTTGATGAGAAGTTGCCATAGGAAAATGATTTGATAGGAAAAGATGCCAATTTAATAATGCAAATTTTGTTAATCGTATATTCTGAAAATTGTTTTCAGAATATAAAATTTTTACTTATTTTAGCCGAAGTTTTATCACTTTGTTTTGTCATTTAAAGGTTGTAAATCTAAACAAAAAGAACTAAATAAATAAAAAGATTTTAAATTATTATTTGCATCAGTCTCTTAGTATCTGAATTTTATTTTTTATTGGACACTCGAAAGTGTTTTCATTCCGTCCCATCGAGTGCCTAATGAAGAAATTTAATAATATAGTTTTTTTCCTTTTCCTCACCTACTACTATAAGATGATAAGGGAAATGATACTAATAGGTTTAAGGAAAATGATTGCGTTCACCCAAAAATCCGAAACCGAGGTTTTTCCATGATTATCCGTTTTAGGCATTTTTATGACGCTCTGAGTTGGTAAAAAAACGATAAAAAATTATCGACCCTTCCAGGATGTGAACCCAGGTACCCTGAGTTTGAGTGGTCGTATTGACTCCGGACCACTGGCATTCAACTCAAGGCCCAAAAAACATTGAAAGACACCCTACTCGAAATTTAATTTTCAACCAGTGTAATTTTGGTTTTTTATAATTTTTGTGGTTTTATCGACTCTTAGGTCACTTAGAGTGGTTGTATCGACTTCGAACCGGTTTTATTAGTAATAGAACGAAAGAATAAAAAGTCTCTCCACAGTTATAGATTTTATTAAAAACTAAAGCAGAGCGCTTTCGACCTAACAAGAGGTCATCATCAGTGCCTATTAAACAAATAAGACAAAAAAAATGTCAAAACACACTTATACATAAAAAATTACAAAAATATACCAAAGAAAACAGATAAATTACAGAAATGGAGTGATAAATAATATATAAATAAATATAAATAATAAAAATAAATACAAAAATATAAATAAATAAATTAATTAAAAGTGAATAAATAGAAATATTACCGTTGAGCTAAGATAAAAGTGGGAAAAGGTAGTTTTTAAATATAACAAAATCAGAAGGTTTGAGTAGGCTTGTAACAAGACATACTGGTGGATGCAGGGTGCGGCGCTCGTAAGTAGCGCATTGATAAGCGGCGTTCGCTCCCCTCTTTCATTCAAATTCAGATCACCAACAGTGTCTTGACTCCTAAAGATTCTAAGTTCTCCAAAAAGTTCAACTTACGACCTTTTTCTCCGTTAGTGAACTATGCAAGCTTTATGTGGCGCGTTCACGTGGTTTTCTGTGATAAGGTGTACGTAGAACTTGCTGGAAGTTCGCTTAAGTGCTCAGAAAGTCTTGTGCTTAGTTTCCTACCGTCTGGCCTAAGTACTCAGCTTGGCACCCACATTGTACTTTATATACTCCACTGCGCGATTCTAAAGGGATCGGTCCTTACATTACTAAGGTATGTTTTAAGAGTCTTACGGTTGCTGAAGCTAACATTTAAGTTACTACTCTTTAAAACACTACCTAAACGTTGCGATTAAAGTACCGACGTAAGGAATGGAGCACCATTGCTTGATATTTTCAGGCTCTATCGCGTCCTGGCCATATTGACTATTCATAGCTTTAAGCACAAGCGCGGCCTCTTTCTTCCTTATTATTTTATTTACTATATCCACCTGATATCCATTGACCCGGGCTATATCGCAAATGGTGTTGTATTCTTTAAGGTACGCTTCTCGATCCAAAGAGGGTAAGTAAACGATGAATGAGTGAGTTGAAAGCCGCCATTTTGGGCACCACGGGTGATAAGAATCGGCCGGAATTATGTTGTCTGTGGATGTTGGCTTTCTATAAACTTCAAAACTAAGTTGACTTTCTTTCCTGAATATTGAGATCTAGATAGTTAAGTTTGCCTCCTTCTTCTACCTCAAGGGTAAATTTAAGATAATGTTTACAGTTATTCAAATATTCCAGGAAAGAGTCAAGTTTACCAATCGAACCAACCCAGACCACAAAAATATCGTCTACATACCGCTTCCAGAACTTGATATATTTTCTGAACGGGTTATTAATGTCATCGATGAACTCTTTATAAAAGAAGTGCATAAATACATTAGCACCTAGGGGGATAAAGGTGCGCCATAGCTAAGCCTCCTTTGCCACTGTAGAACTCTTCATTAAACAGAAATAATTTGACTAAGACATAGCTCCATAATTTCTAAAAGTTCAGCATTAAAGATTTTATCCGAAGGTGTTTACTAAGCAAGGCACTGAACAAACGTAAGCAAGTATCGGATGGTATACATGTAAACAAGTTGACTACGTCAAACGATACTAAAATAAACTTATTAGGTAAGGGACGGACTTCAAAGTCTCAACAAACTCACACGTGTTTTTCACAGCAATGGCTTGAAAGTTAGTTTTGTTGTGAATATCTTATTTGCCCATTTACCAGCTTTTCAGTAGCAGAGGAACAAAATGGAACAATAGGCCGAATATCCAGTCCTGTTTGTGTACTTTTAATAGCTCCATAGAATCTGGGTGGTTTGGATTCATATGTTTTTAAACTATATTAAAAAGTTTTCAGGAAACAGGGATAACTCTCTCTTAAGTATGTCGACAACCTTTTGTTAAAACTCCTCTGTAGGATCCTTGTCAGCTTCTCAAACCATTTTCATTTAAAAAACTTAAGTACTTTGTCCTTATAATCTTTTTCAATGACGACACTGCAATTGCCTTATCAGCCTTGATAATGATAAGGTTATATAGTCATAAAAGTTTTCTCTGGATTTTTTAGAGTTTTATTTTCTTTCTTATCCTGGTCTTTTCAGCTCTAGAGACATTGTTATTTCTGATGTAGTCATCAATTTTCCTACTACATTCGGTCTTAATCCCATTCTCAAACAAGCTTAAGCTCATTCTCAAACATCGGTTTTATTAGATTCAGCGTCTCAAAAAACATATATATTGACCTTTTTGCGGAAAAACATATTAACCCTGAATTTTGCCGATTTTTTGAAAATTTCGCTGACTCAGCAAACCGGGTTAATGACGTCACAAAAATCTGGTTTTCAATAGGGTTCGTGTCCTCCCGAAGGTTGATTTTTGTACCAAGTTTGGTTAAAAATATTAATCCGTTCGAAAGATAGAGTGTTTACAAGAAAGTGTAAATAAATAACACACACACACACACAAATTATATATATAATATATATATTATATAATATATATATAATATATATAATATATATATATATATATATTATATATATATATATATATATATATATATATATATATATATATATATATATATATATATATATATTATATATATATATATATAATATATTTATATTATAATATACGTTTGCAAACGTATTTTTCGTCATCAGGGACTCTGAAAAAGGATTTGTGTCTGGTCCGAGGTTTGAATTCCGCCAAGACGCCCTATCCGAATTTTTTCCAAAGGAAATTCGCTAAAGATAGAACTTAAGCTAATTTTCCCTTTGGAAATTCGCTAAAACCTAAAATAGTGACTGTTTTTTTTCCTAATTATAATTTTCCTGTTTATACAAGAAAGTCGTAAGTGTAATAAATATTAATTTTCTCGAAAGAACTGTTTTTTATTCTTTCAGCCTCAAATATCCAAGCTTCACTTTCTAGTGATAATTCATGGTTATAAATTTTCTTAAAGGTGTTACTTTAAAAAATGAAAAATGTGAGGTTACGCAAAGGCAAATAATTGCTCTTTTAAAAAGTATTATCTTAAAATGTTCCTAAAGTATGTTTCGTGTAGTATTGATATATATGCCAACCGATAAATATTAATTTTAGTGTGTTCAACTATTTGATCACCGTGTGAGTAATTCGTAATAATTCTAAGATTACGGCTTACGTTTCTATAGCTTCCATTAGAAACAACACGTGCCCCACTGCTAGACTAGGCTAAACCCAAAACCATAAGGCAGAACACACACACCACACACACACATATATGATATATATATATATATATATATATATATATATATATATATATATATATATATATATATATTTTATATAATGTATATATATTATATATATATATATTTATATATATATTATATATATATATTATATATATATATATAGTATATATATATATATTATATATATATATATCCCAGATTCATTTAAGTTAGATCTTCTACAAGTACCTTACATCGCACAGGCTCGGCTAACCTCTGGTTTAAGCTCCCCATTTATATGCAATAGTTAAGTTCATAGTTATATCTAATAGTCAAGTCCTATATAGTTAAATCTTATGGTCACCAAGTTCTACTTAACATTTTTATGAGTAAAACCCAAAAACAATATTTACGTTCCCAAGTCATATTAATATATTTATTTATAAATTACTCTACATTTTAAAATCCTATTGAAAAACTTAAAAAAATTAAAAGAAAACATGTTAAATTGTGCGTGAAAATATACGGAATTCAAAGTAAAAAATAAAAAAAGGTTGACTTAATTGGAACGTGTTAGCTTAGCAAGTATCTTAACAGAGTATAAAAGTAGTAGTTGTCTAAAAAATATATGTACATAGTTATACTTAGTGGAATCCATACTTAGGTTAACTATTTATTTATATTAAATTAATACTAGAGAATTCTTTAATTTCAAATACATTTCGCACATTTGTATTTCCATGTTCTTTAATGTAGTTTAGTTTTATTGAGTTTAATTTTTGCTTCAATTGATTAAGTACAGAGGTTTTCCTCAAGGGTCTTAGCGTGGTCTTAGTTTGGGCTGATAATTTTAAGAGAAGTTTAGTTAGATACTTCCAGCGAAGAAATTTCATACATTATTCAATGTTTTACTAGGTTGGCAACATGTCTTTGATCCTAAGGTATCCTTCAAGGATAGAAAGTTAATAGAAGGCAATAAGGCACGTCCTTTGTCTTGTCTTTTAGATGAAAATACCACCCACTATCTCTACAGAAAGCTTCACACTGTTACTCGACAAAAACAAAATTAGATTACTTAGGTTTTCATTTACATAAGTTATTTTCTTATTTTAATTTACGCGGTAATTGGTAACCTGAATTGAATTGTCTAAAAACCACATCACTCTATGAATTTATTAGAGCAAATTTAAATGGTACATCTAGAAAATTTTAAACAAAGCATGAAACATGTTCTAAACGTAACTTTATTCAATTGAAACTAAACAATTCATGAAAAATTAAATAAATAATATTACCTCATAATAAAAATCCAAACCAATAAAAACTACTGTAAGTTACATAATCTACTGCTGAGAATGTGCTAATAAAATAGAAGTATTATGTAAAGAAATTTGTCTTTCTAGAGCAGAAAAAATATATTTTATTTTTTCTACTAATTTACCTACATGGTATTTTTATATTTTTTTACGAATTCGCAAAGGAAAAATAAGCTAATAAGGTTAGACTCGTGTTTTATTCTAGAAAAAACTTAGTTAAATAAGTTAAAGTGAAATTAAATTAGTATAAATAATTACCGTAGGTATTTGGTGTTAGATGCATGTGTCCCTGGACCAGTGATGCTTAAACGCTGTCACTAGTATGTCAAACTCACTCAAGCCCTAAAATAATTCATATTTTTCTCAACGAACTCAACTAGTCTGTTATAATATACGATACTGTTGGTATTTAGATTTCAGAAATCAGTTCTAGGGTCGGCGGGAAAAATCCCATTATTTATTTAATTATTATAATTATTAATTATTATTTTATCACATTGATAAAAATTTGGATTTAGTCATAATGTATTTTTACTCATTTATCTTATTAAACAATAGTTTTGACTTAAGTTTTTTTAAGTTTGGTTAAGTTAGGTCTGAAAATACTTTAATGGCATAAAAAATTGAAAAATTTGACTTATGCGCTTTTTCCCGCTGACCCTAGAATTGCTAAAAGTAATAATTAAATTAAAGGAGCACTCGATTATTTTTTTCTGCTAATCGGTCTTGGTTTCTTTAACTTACTTCTTTAATTGTGTACAATTTGAACTTTTTCATACAAACAGACCAATAGCAAGAGCAAAAAATGCTCTGAGGTATTTTAAAACAGCTTAAAAAATACTAAAACAAAACTTTCTCCTATTAACGTTTACAGGGGGAAAAAATATTCCAAGTAAATTACTCTAGCCACATCTGGGGTTATATTTTAATTTAAGTAAATAATTCATTATAAGGACTCTTTAATTTACAGGGTTATTTTACAACTCCAAAATAAAAGGTGTTTTGGGTCTCAATTTTTAATTAGTCCGCTAATAAATAACGGGGTTAAACGAAAAACTCTAAATTTATATTATAAAGTGTAAAATAAGTTATACTTTATTTTGTTAATTATTTACTTTTTTATTTTTTTAAATTTAAAGAAAGAATTATTATTTGTAAAAAGAACCAGCTTAATTTACTTTTCGAAAATTTGCCAAAATGCCATTTTCATGACAAAAAAACATGGATTTAATAATTTATTTTTGACTTTATTTCCCTAATCCTCTTATGCGTTCTAATAATAATAAATATTTATAATAACATTCGCAAAAAAAGCAATAACTTTTTACCTAAAAATGAATAAGACGTTACCACCTGACACCACGGGGGTAAAATGCAATATAACAGGGGTAAAAAAGTAAATATTATTTACCTCTCAGATGTCTCCTTACATTGAGATCTCAGACTTAGACAAGTCTCATAATAAAACTTTTTTCTATACAAAAAATGTTGCTATATTCCTTGTTATTGAAATGAAACGGTGTCTTGAACATTTTCTGAAGTTACGAATATTTTTCTTTTTACAGTACTTAAAGTGACTTCAGCTACATAATTTAGCGAATTTTAATAAGGAACTGACGCTAATGAGGTGGTTCGTTTGACAGAGGAAGCTAGTTCTATAATATATATATATATATATATATATAACACACACACATATATGTATATATATGTATATGTGTATATATATATATATATATATATATATATATATATATATATAAACACACACATATGTATATATATGTATATGTATATATATATATATATATATATATATATATATATATATATATATATATATATATATATATATATATATATATATATATATATTATATATATATATATATATATTATATAATATATATATATGAATTCGATCCATTCCCTCTACTTCGCACCTCATTTGACCGCTCACTTTTTTAACCGTTTCATTTCAGTTTGTTTTGACATTTGTTTCAGGTAAGTGGCAACATCTGAGTAACAAGATCTAAATCTCTCAGGACGTCTCCCAATTTTCTCATGTTTTTGTTGAGAATGATAAGTCAGACAATGAAACGAGCTAAGTTTTGGTTAAAGCGTGAAGCACCTGGTTATTGTGAGGACGTGATGTCGATTCGACACGAAATATCTTGGAGTGCTAACATGACCATGACTTCAGCCAGTCAACAAACGTGAGTTCACTTTTAACCATCAAATATTCATTCTTTCCTTTACCTTTTAAATATGCTATATGACTTGCCTCATTATCGTTATCCCTTCTAACAAAATATTCTAAAATTTCTGATAATGCAAGTGCCGTGCAAAGGAAGGTAAAAGTTATCTAAAAGTTAAGGTAAA
The DNA here is from genome assembly GCA_018340805.1 of Microvelia longipes. NCBI lineage: Eukaryota > Metazoa > Arthropoda > Insecta > Hemiptera > Veliidae > Microvelia > Microvelia longipes. The sequence goes on from JACMZG010001914.1 coordinate 35,519,738, forward strand.
ATTACCTCAAAACTTTTTAGCGTTGAAAGTTGAGATGAAAAGAAAAGTAGATTGTAATAAAATTGGACATATTCCGATAAAAGGGTATCAGGTTGAATGTAAAAACACTTATATGCGATATACAAAAGCTCGCGCACGGACAAACAACTTGTATATTTAAGTCCTTATTCGAAATAAAAGTATAGACGAATAAGGCTCTAAATGAGAACGAAAATCTCTGGTTCAAGAAGAAGATGAATCTAGAAGGGTCGGGATCTAATGGAGAATGCTTTATTGAGGAAGTTTAAGCTTCCATCGACGTTTCGTTTCCACTATAAACATCATATTTTGGGGCAGTGCATCAGGATGTTGACTTGACGCTAACATCAACTGCTGCTAAAATAAGTACCTAATAATTAATAATAATCAGTTTTGAGTCATAACAATGCATCACTCCCCTAAAAATGTTTGTAGCAGAGAAACGAAATGTTAAAAACTCGAAAACAGGTATTCTAGATTATGTTCTGGAATATCTAGAAGAGAAGATGAAACACACAACACTTTAGAAACGTCCACATCACTAAAACCTATTAGTCCAAGAGCCTATTGCAAATTTCGCGACCTCCGACAATAAGTGAAATTTAGTTTCAATCCAAATGGGTGTTTATTATTTAAATTGACCTTGGATCATCAAGTTCGTTATCTTATCATGTTTTAGCTACCAATGTTTATGTCAGGATACAAGGCCCAATTTTTGTCACAACAAATCATTTATTCCCCGAACTACGGCCTCACATTTTTATTCCACAAACTACGGCCTTACATTTTTATTCCCCAAACCTCAGCCTCACTTTTTTTAGATTCGCACCAAATTTGGTGAGCGTAATATTTAAACCTACAAAATTAATCTTTTAAGAAATTTTTTTTAAAAAACAACAAAAATGGAATTCTAAACATGTTGTCGAAAATTTTAAAAAGCGATTTATCTAAATAATTTTTAGCACCTGTAGAAAATGTTGTCTGTAAGTCAAATAGAGACAGAGCAATTTGGGGAATAAGAAAAAAAACAATGCTCTACTGACGTACACTCTCAAAGCTACTTACTTCTCAAAATACTTCTCAAAGTAGTCTTAGACTACTTTGAGAAGTATTTTACAAAGATTATTGGTATATAATTAATATCGTAAATTCATTTAATTTGAAATTTGATATCTTATATTAAAGCTCTAAAAAGGACAAAGACTGAACTACTGGACTGTAAAAACGAACTTAATATGTCTTCAAATATTCTCAAAATAACAAATAATATCAAATATTAAAGACAGCAAAAAACTTACAATGGACCTGTCAACTTATCGATTGCATACTTATTTCGGATACACCCTTTAAGTATTAGTTACTTTAACAGGTTTGGGACTTCAGTATTTCGATACTTTGTTTTGTTGGAATGACGAGCTGCAACTAGATATCTCATGCTTTTTTACATTAGCTGCTGAGTTGATGTTATTTAAACCTCATATGGATTTCTATTTGTGATTATAACCACATCATTACCATAATATCTTTTGCTTCTCTATCTCCTATAGAAAGGAAATGATTATAAAAAGGTAATAATAGTTATGGGAATACCATTTATAGAAAGGAGATAATTTAAATAAGAACAACATTTATAGAAAGGAAATAATTTTAATGGGAATAACATTTGTAGAAAGGAAAATAATTGTAATAAGAACAACATTTACAGAAAGGAAATAATTGTAATGGAAATAGCATTCATAGAAAGGAAAATAATTGTTATAGGAACAACATTTATAGAAAGGAGATAATTGTAATGGGAATACATTTATAGAAAGGAAATAATTGTAATGGGAATAACATTAATAGAAAGGAATAATTGTAATAAGAACAACATTTACAGAAAGGAAATAATTGTAATGGGAATAACATTTATAGAAAGGAAATAATTGTAATGAGAATAACATTTATAGAAAGAAAATAATTGTAATAAGAATAACATTTATAGAAAGGATAGTAATGGGAATATCATTTATAGAAAGGAAATAATTGTAATGGGAATAACATTTATAGAAAGGAAATAATTTTAATGGGAATAACATTTATAGAAAGGAAAATAATTGTAATAAGAACAACATTTACAGAAAGGAAATAATTGTAATGGAAATAGCATTCATAGAAAGGAAAATAATTGTTATAGGAACAACATTTATAGAAAGGAGATAATTGTAATGGGAATAACATTTATAGAAAGGAAAAATGAGAATAGAAAGGAAAATAATTGTATAAGAACAACATTTACAGAAAGGGAATAACATTTATAGAAAGGAAATAATTGTAATGAGAATAACATTTATAGTAAGGAAATAATTGTAATAAGAATAACATTTATAGAAAGGATAAATTGTAATGGGGGAAATAACATTTAGAAAGAAATAAATTGTAATGGAATAACAATTTATAGAAAGGAAATAATTTTAATGGGAAACATTTATAGAAAGGAAAATAATTGTAATAAGAACAACATTTACAGAAAGGAAATAATTGTAATGGAAATAGCATTCATAGAAAGGAAAATAATTGTTATAGGAACAACATTTATAGAAAGGAGATAATTGTAATGGGAATAACATTTATAGAAAGGAAAATAATTGTAATAAGAACAACATTTACAGAAAGGAAATAATTGTAATGGGAATAACATTTATAGAAAGGAAATAATTGTAATGAGAATAACATTTATGGTAAGGAAATAATTGTAATGGAAATAGCATTCATAGAAAGGAAAATAATTGTTATAGGAAACATTTATAGAAAGGAGATAATTGTAATGGGATAACATTTATAGAAAGGAAATAATTGTAATAGAAAACATTTATAGAAAGGAAATAATTGTTACGGGAATAACATTTTTAGGAAGAAAACAATTCTAATAGGAGATAATTATTGTTTTTTGGTATTAATATTTAATTAAAATTTTATTCGATTTTGACAAGATTCAGTTCTCTTTCTCAAATTCGATAAATTGCTATGCATTTATCTTGTGTACTTTCTAATGAAACGTTGACAGAAGTTCAACGAGGAGAAGATATGGATAGTATTTATAACCATATTTAAAAAAGTATATTTTAAAGAACATTATCTCACAAAATTTCGGTAGTGCTAATATTTTTTTGAATGAGAGGTAAAAAAGTCAAATGATTATAAAATTGGAAACAAATGTTTATAAATATGTCATAGTGTAACTTCTGCTATTATTTCTTACAATTATTATTGTATTGCATTTTATAATTAAAAAAATAATATTGGCGTCCCAATAAAATAAAATAACTTTAATTATCACTGAACCTATATATTCAATTTCTAGTGTACCTTATCTAAGTTTATCTACACTTATCTTATTTCTAATTTACCTAATTTGTGTGCTATTTTTATAACATGTACTTAATATTTCATTACGTCTTATTTTTAAAAAAAGTCATGTCGGATGATCATAACTAATAGCTAACAAGAAAAGAATAATAATGTAAAAAATAATCAGGGTAAAGAAAAGAATTCATTTCTTCTTATGCGTTTTTTTATATTTTTTAGGCACCAATGTTTCCTTGCAGCTGCTTCCGTTTCAAAAAAATTAAACCTTTAGGGCTTCGTTTTGTTTTAAATCTAATTTAGGCACACGCCTTTTGACTGTCGTACCTGAGGGAGCTTCTTGAATATTTTTGAAATCCCTTTTTTTAGGGTTTTTTTCTAAGGCATTTCCCCAATTACCTTAATTAAGGGATGGGTTTGAACTTGAAGGTAATATCACGTTTTAGATTAATGGCTGAAAATTTTCTATTAGTCTAGCCGAAAAGTACACAAATTTTTTTTTTTTTTTCCGGCGCCTTCTGTCTGGATAAAACGAGCTTTTGCAGTATCATCTCTTTTAGTAATATTAAAATCAAAGTTAATTTTTTTCGTAAAATATGTAAGTAGAGCATAATGAAATGTTTTTAGGAAAAATGTTACTGATTTATTCCCCCATAAGCTAATGCATTTAAATTGAATATTATAAGGTAGATACGTGTTGTATTGTGTATGTATGTCTCTAGTTATTTTTATTAAAGAATAACAACAATCCAAGGATAGATAGTACAATAATTCACGTATCTACCTATAATATCACAAGATGTGACAGAGAAAAAATAATTTACTAACCGTAATTTTATGTCGCGGCGTTAGTGACGTCACGGTAGCCAATTTGCTGATTTTCTTGTCATACATGGGCTGTTCTTAATTTTTTTACTTTGGCCAAAATCTCTAAGATCAAATTTAAAGAAAAAATCATCTTTTCCTTCGTATAAGCTTTTGAAATTATTACTTTCAAGCTGAAAATATGTTACTCCTTCGATGAAACATTAGACGCAATCATAATTTCAAGCTAGAAATATTTATCTCTTTCGCTCACCCTAAAATGTATTTTTACTTTTAAGAAGATATAAACTTTTCTTAGAGGGAAACCTCAGATAGAAGTTTATTACTGTAAATTTCTAAATACTTTACTCTCCTTTGACGAACCTCAGCAGTAATCTTTCTAATACGAGTATTTTAATACCTTTAAGCTATAAGGCGCGGTCGAATATCCACGGCCTTCTAGAACGTTGGATCAGCAACAAACTTTTTTTTCAAAATTTTCAGTAATTAGCCGGATTTGTGATAAATGAAGCCTATTTCCGTAATCTGCACGCTCTTTTGGTTAATCTCAAAGAGTATTTACATTCACTCAACGATTTATTTTTAATCTAACTTGGTACATACATAACTACTGTTAGACGTCAATGTTAACAAATATGACATGTCAAAATATAACACAAAATATTGACGTCTAACAGTAGTTATGTATGTACCAAGTTAGATTAAAAATAAATCGTTGAGTGAATGTAAATACTTTTTGAGATTTACCAAAAGAGCGTGCAGATTACGGAAATAGGCTTCATTTATCACAAATCCAGCTAATTACTGAAAATTTTGAAGAAAAAAGTTATAAAAAAAGTTTGTTAGTGATCCAACGTTCTAGAAGGCCGTGGATATTCGACTGCGCCTTATAGAAATATTTAACTTCTTCGGAAATGACCTAAAAAAATTAAAATTTAGACTCATTTATGTCCGATTAAGTCATAAAGCTTAAACCATTCTTACTTTCAATTCAAGCTTGAAGTATGTATTTTCTAATCAGCTAAAGCTTATAAGTAATTATAAACGCAATAACTAGAATGATAGTGCTAATCCTTAGTATCATAAACCAACAAATAAATATTTACATTATTCATGGTTACAAAAAATAATAAAATCATCAACCTTCCTCTCGAAGGTTTACAAAGCTGTTAGTTTTATACCTTAAGTATTTTATTGATGCATTTTTGTGGTACTTTGTACTCATAAAATACTTTGTAAATACTAAATGGCTTAAAAGTACTATAAAACGACACACGGCTAAAATCAGTTGACAGGGTGGGAAAATAATGCGAGGGAGCCAATGAGGTTATTCCAGATATTAAACCAATTTCAAAGCCCTCAATTTGAAAGAAGGCCAACCTTATTGGTTCCTCAACACTACTTTTCGCACTGTCAGCTGATTTTAGCCGTGTGTCGTACTATAATACTTCAAGATGCTAGATTACTAACAACAACCTAACAATACTAGCTAAAAATAAATAGTCATATTTGTAGATTTTTGAGATACTATAAAACTTTTAATTCAAATAAAAGTTTAGCTTTGGATTAAGCTATGATAAATTTACTTTCAACACTAGTGATGAAAGGTAAAAAAATAATCTTATAATAATATTAATATAAAGAAGAAATATTTCACCTTTCCTTTAGTTCTTTTTTTAAATTTTATTTTTTCTTTAAAGAATTTTTTATATTTGTTTAACCTATTTATTTACTAAAATGGTTGTTTGATGTCAAGTTATTAGGGTGCTTTGGCGTAGGATTTTACTATCTAAGAGAATGCACAAAGGCCAAATAATATAAAATTTTATTGTTTTAGGAACTCTATTATATTATTGAAAGAAAGGATATACGAAATAATAAAATCGATAGATAAAGGTCGGTAACCTCAAGTTAAAATTTTTTATTCAATAATTTATTTAGAAAAATAGTTAATAATACTACTAGACTGTCTTTATCTTTTCTTTGTTTCGACGACTATATGTACTGTCAAGCGAAGCAAGACGGTAAAGAAAAGAATGTCATTATAATTAGTAATAGACTATCTTGGAAACTTCATTTAATCCTTAAAAATACTTGATACTGAAATCACCACATACTGCTCTTTTTTTCGAAAATACTGTTTTTGATTGTTGTTTGAGCTTTCCGTCTTGACTTAGACCATAGATTATTATTAAAAATTTATTGTTCCTTGTGATTTTAACAAACATGATAAAATATTAACAGAATAATGAAAAATTATGAACGCCCAAATTTTTTTTAATATAATAAGTTTTCAAACAGTCTAAATATGTTATTGTATGCTCCAATTTACTTTAAAAAAAAACCATAAAAATGTTGGTAAATTTGAACTCTGAGGTCCATTTAATGGGGTAGAGATTTCCTCTGAGGTCTATGACCATAATAATTATACACATTATAAAAATTGTAATTAAGTACCATAATTATACACACACACACAGATATATATATATATATATATATATATATATATATATATATATATATATATATATATATATATATATATATATATATATATATATATATATATATATATATGATTATTATATTTCATCATCTATATTATAAAATAAACAAACTTCGTCGAAATATATATATTTTTGGAGTCATAAGACCAAACAGAATCGATAGCTCAAACAATTAAATTAAGATGAAAACAATACTTACATCCAATGTTAAAGGTGGAAATAAATCCAAGACTAAATTTAAGGTTTACAACTTTATTGAGAGTTTATTCATTTCACTTTTCATGTACTTTTTATCTTCACTTTTCCTTTCAATATAAATATTGTTTCGAGTTTTTCCTTATTTTACGTTGTATTGAGAGATACTTCTTTTCAAAACAAGTATTTTACAACTTTTGAGCTTTCCTTAATACTACTTTTATTGCACTGCAGAAAGAATCAAGGAAAAGAGTTAAGATTTTTTTTCACATTTCTTTTTATGTTTTGAAAAAAAAGAAACGTTGTTTACAGTGATTTTTACCCTCTTTTGGAATAAAATATGTTTTTTACGCTGTTTTTAAAGAAAATACATGCTTCAAGTAAATATAATGTACGGCTTTTTCAAGAAAACAATATGTCTTCGAAATCCAAACACGTAAAAAGTCACGAACTAGTACTTTTAAAAAATGACGCTAAGGAAAGAAAGAATAAATAATTTAGAAACAAAAAATGAAGAAAGAATTGCACTTACAGCCCAATGTGATAAGAATTGATATTTCTGTTTATTTTTTGTGATTATTACCGGGAATAAAAGTAACCTAACTCTATTTAGAAACCGACCAAAGAATTGCGTATATTAATATATTACATTTTTGGTGAATTTATTTTGGAAAATCAAACCCCTTATATAAATGTATGATCGATAATTAATTCTTTTCAATTCACCCAATGCCACTTAAATTTTTAAATTTAATTTATTTAAGATTTTTAAAAAGTATTAACTCTGTTTAGACATTGACCACGAAATTAAATAATGATACTTTTTTTTGAGTTTTATAAAAAAATTATAGAATTCCTTTAATCGTTCATTTTTCACGAAAAAACAACACAATCTTATCATCACAAATAGCATCAAAATAACATTTAGAAAATCAATCGCTTCATATACGCGATCATTAATTCATTTCAATTCCCCCAATACCACTTCAGTCAATTTTCAAATCCTTAAGTTTTTTAAAAGGTTTATTTCCTGATTTAGGGATAGGGACAGAATCAGCAAGTTTAACTTGTTTCTCTTATGATTTTCTAAATCACTTTATAGGTCTTCCTGTGTACCCTAAGCTCCCCTTTGGTTCTAGAATTCCCTTTTCCCGTCCTGGGAAAAGGGAATAAAAGGACTGGAAGTTATATACGTCAACGCTTTAATAAAATGAAATTAAATACTTATATAAAGACAATATTAAACATTTAAAATTAACTTTTCTTTTAGGTTGTTCTTTTAGAGTTCTAATTTTCCAACTCTTCAAAGAGGATATTTATCATTGGCATATATACCTGTCTGACCCTAAAATTTTAAGAATTATGTATGATTCCCCTAACACTACTTTAAAGTCCAGAAACTTATACACTAAAGTAAAAGGGGAAGGTCGGCAAAAACCCCTCTTTAGTGAATTAATGACCAAAAGGTAAATTCATTTCCGATATTTTAACTAGAAAGGGTTAATTTCATAACACTAACAAACGAAACTTATATATGTTCAAAGATATTAAAAACTGAAATTCTTTTTATTTAATATACCATACTAACATTAAAACATTCTTTAAAAATGCAATGAACTTTTAACTATTGAAAGATTTACCATTCATGATTAAATATTATTAAACAATACACGAAACTAATTGTGTTATAATCTTTAATGACCTAAGAATTGAAAATGTTAACAAAATAATTATTGTTATCTAAGGTAATTAATTATCTTAACTTACTTATTTCCTTTAATCAATATAATTTTATTAAAAAATTGGCAATAGGGGTAGCTTGTTTGGGACAATATAGCCCCATACAAGCTATATTGTTGGAGGCAACACATGTATAGCTAATTATAAATTCATCCTATATTTTATAATATTTTATATATATATATATATATATATATATATATATATATATATTATATATATATATATATATATAGCTAATTAACATTAGAATACTTTTCATTGTTTTAATATACATATTGGGATAAATTAGGGGCAGTTAAATTGCTATAATAACTTATAAGCTAAATATAAATTCATCCTATATTTCATAACTCAATAACTTGTATATATATTTCGTAATAAAAGA